>PVIH01002499.1:82508-187911 GCA_004025045.1 Sigmodon hispidus | reverse complement strand
AACCGGAAGCAATGGGAGCTCAACTCTCCCTCCCAGGCCAGGATACAGGCGCTGAGGCCTGCCGAACCCTCCTCACCTCTAGTCAGGGTTCGAATCCACCCCTCAGAGACCCCTGCAGTTGGTTAGCTCAGTTCACTCAGTTCGGGGTCGCAGTAGGGATCCTTGCAGATTCCCTCAGCAGCAGCAGGAGCTGTGGGTGTGGCCAGGTGCAGAGTTCAGCTGCCCCCTGCTCCAGAGTGTGCTGGGACGCCGCAGAGAGCACCGGTCCCGGTCAAAGCAGTGTCTTTATATCAGTTTTCATGGAAGCATACTTCCTTCTTTGGAAACAAGATAGTGTATTGAAGAATAAATTGATAAATAATTAAGATATATAAATATAATAGAATACTATATTGCCTTTTTAAAAGGTGATTCTGCCCTTGCCAACCTCATTTATAAAAATGGAGGACATGAGCTTCATGAAATTAGACAGCCACAGAAAGAGAAGTATAATCACACTTGGATTAACTCTAAAGGTGTTAATTTTCTAGAAACAGGGTAAACTGGTTGTTTCCAGGGGTGATGTGTAAAGGGAAAAAGAGGGATGGGAGGGAAAGAGAGATGTTGATCAAAAGGCATTAAATTTCAGTTAGACTGGAATAATACTTCCAGTAAGCCATTGGGCTCTATAGTAGCCACAGTTAGTAGCAATGAGGATTATTTAAAAATTGCTAAATAGAGTTTAACCTTTTTACTATAAGTTATGATTAAAGTGGAGAGCTTATGAGTCTGCAAATTCTCTTAGAAACTCTATAATTATCCCACATACATATTCATGATTATTTATCAATTAAAAATAAGTCAAAAATAAAATTGCGAATACAGTAGGGAATTCATTTTCCAAGGCAGTGCGGTGATTAATGGTGGATTCTGAACCGAAATCCCTTGGTTTTTGATCACTGGGTAAATGGACCCGGGCTTGTCTCTGCTCTTTTTGCACATGGAACATTTTTGCAACTACTATATTTAATGCCTTTCATATTGCCATATCTCTGCCTGTGTACACATGTCAGGACGGTGTGACTGTTAAGGGGATGGTAAACTGGATTCCTCCCTTCCCCCAGGTAAAACAGTCCCCAGAGTCAGCTTGAGTGATTTTGCAGAGTACTGCTCTCCATCAGCATGTGGTTCTTTGGTCATCTGTATGGGTATTTCTAAACCACTTTAGTTATGTGTAAGCCCAAACGTCGAAAGGAAGAAATGGACAAGGCACTTTAGCAACAACAATGAAGTAATTTTACTGGATGACCATAAGGTACCAGGGTTGCATAACTTCAGATTTTCCCAAGAGCTGAAAGGACTGTGTGTGTTCTCTACTCTTCCATATCAGGAAGGAGGGATTAAGTGAATGTTTTCAGTTTCACAGGAAAAGGTAATAAAAATACAAGTATATTTTGGGTCAAGTTCAATTTCTGCTTGCCTCTTCCATATTTCTACAAGAAAATAAATTGGGGCACGACACAATTTTTAACAACCAAGCAGATAACATTCTTTCTTCCAACCTAGGTAGTTACCACCTTCTGATAAGGACCTAATTACAACGACTAATATAGCAAGCCTAATAAAATAGGGAGGAAAGTTAAAGATGCTTGGGTCAGGTCTGTCAGTCATCCTAAGACCATCATTAGTTACTATTTTAATAGTTCATTTGATTAAATGCTAAGCTATTGTCTTGTAATTATGTGTATTCAAGGGAAAAATACTGCAGTTCAATTAGGAATATATCTTTTACTTCGCTATGTTTAATGAAGTCTCCACATCACCATAATAAGCAGAGGAATAATGAAAATCTTTTTTTGAAACTGTGATAGGAGGATTTGCAGAGAAGTAGCTGGCATATGTACCATGATGAGTTCCCTTACATGGCTCAACTGTTGATCAAAAAAGCAAATTATATAAGTGGATAGTGCAAGGCAGAGACATGTGGACACAGCTGGAGTGTCATGTGTCACGGTTCCAGTCATTGCCAGCTGGCGGTCACACAAAGGCAGGCCAAGCCAAACAATTACTGTTATTCATAAGAGCAAATGTGCATTCCAAATACACAGTGCAGGCTTTATGAAATAACCAAGCGTTCAGATGCATCCAGACAGCCGGGCTTTTTTTTCATCACACGTCCCTGGGTACCAGGCCAATATGGCAAACTGACTCTGCTATTCAGAAACCCTTATCTTTACCCAATTAACCAAATCACTGTGACGCTCAAGAGTTCTTCATGCATTTTGCTGAGCGTGTCAAACCAGCAGGCTTACTGGGCAGCAGATGCAGTTTCTGGAAGCAATATGCTTTGAAAAAAAAAATAAAATAAAGGAAAAGAAAGAGAAAACTTTTTTAAAGCTATAAATGCCATGTTAGACTATCACTCATTGCAAGTCAGTTTGGAGTCAAATGTCTACATCTGAGCATTCAGTGCTCTTCCTTGCCATCAACTCTGGGCTCCAAGATAGACACCTTCCAAGATCTTACCTTGAGAGGCTCACAACTAGCCAAGAGGTAGGCAGTAAGATTCACCTTCATGTGGGAAGAAAACAAATTAATTTAATGAGAGAATATTTGGAAGAGAACCCAGCAAAGGGTTCTATTTTAAAAAGCTCTATTAAAAAAAAATAGACCTGTTGCTTTGACAATTTCTACCTAATTTGTTATAACAAAGTGTAGACACAGCTCCTTGCCTGCCATGGCTTCCAACAGATTCCAATGGACAGGGTCATGGGTGTGATATTATATTCTTCTCTTTCTTCGTATCAAAGAATGGTGGACACAGGGGTGTCTGTTAAGAAAGTTTCATTGCAATAGAAAGTGAGGGGTTATATCCTCAGCAGTTCTTTCAAAGAAATATCAGGTTCTCCCTCTAGATGAGTATCATCCCACAGGCATATAATGCAAGCCACATGTGTGATTTTGTTTTCTACTATCCACCTTCAACAAAGCAAAGAAAAACAGGTGAGTTTAATTTTGGTCTGTTTTATTTAACCTTATATGTTTAAAGTATCATCATTTCAACACATAATCAACATAATTGTTTTGCACAAACCCAGGACCTCACATCACTGAGCTACACTTCCAGCTCTGGCAGCTATTAAAGTAATAATACAGTTATTAATGAAGTATCTTAAGTCTTTTTCGGTATCGAGTCTTACTGACTTGTGTTTAATTTGTACTCCAATGCATCCTAGTTTGCATAAGCCACATTTCATGTGCTTAGAAACTACATGTGGCTCCCGGGACTCTCAGCATGGGGAGCTTTGTGCATGCCTAGGCCCACTTTACCCATGCACTGCCACAAGGAATATCTTATCAGAATGAGACGTCAAGTGTCTTGCTTGTAACCCCAGCTCTCCTGTCAACTTTCTCAGCTCAGTCATCCATAACATGGAGGTAAGATGATCTGCTCTGCCATCTCCATTAAGTTTTCTGGGTTCAAAATAGACAGAGATATCTGTTTTGAGAAAATGATTAGATTGATGAGATTAAGAATAGTTAAGTGTTAGATTATAAAGTGGCTGAAAGTTCTGAGAACTGAGAATAAATTCCCCTTGATTCTTCACTCACTGTTAAAGCTGTTACAGGACAAGTCTTAAAATTGGGTATGATTTTTAACACAGTAGTCCTCCTTACTGTCTATGAAGGTCTTCGAGGGACTCATAAGCACCAGCAGCCCTCAACATATGGTTACTGCTGTAGCTTGAATGTGAACCATCCCCCACAGGTCACTTGTGGGAGCACTTGGTCTCAGCTGATGGCACTGTCTTGTGAGGCTGTGGATCATCTGAGTCTGATCTGCTCCCATCACCGTGCCTCCTACTCCATGATAGATATCTCTGAAAGCACAAGCCAGAATAAATACTTTCATCATTCAGTTGCTTCTGTCAGATAGCCTGTGTAAGTGATAAGACCAAAAGCTTTTCTGCCTGTGGCTGTGCCATGCAAGCATAGATTCCAAGCTTTCCTGGAAAGTCAAAATAAATGGCTGTAGCCACACAATGCTCAGCTGAGGTGGGCTGCTGAAGTGTCTTGAGACTTGTACATCAGCCATGTGATGCTAAGTATCTGACAACTTAGAGTGCTGTCACAGGTCTAGCATCTGTGCCCATGTCAGACCCCACGATTCCTTGCATTTCCCTTGCTGTATATGGACATGGGAAGACAGGAAACTGCTTGCTCTTGGAGTCTCTATGTTCAAGTGCACTAGTCAAGTAGAATATCTGCAGCTCCATACCATCCAGCCCTCTATCAATGCCCATGAGCCCAGATCTTCCAGGGTTGATGGTACTTAGCATAGACCTTCATGGTTAACAACAGTACTTAACATTAAACATTTGTCAGGAGTTCTGCTAATGGCAAGTATCTTTGGATACATAAATACTAATTTTTTCTTTGTAAAAATATTTTTATTTTTATTTTACACATGAATGTTTGGCCTGCATGGATGTAAGTGTACCACATGTGTACCTCATGCCCTCAGAGTTCAGAAGAGGACATTGAATGCTCTGTAACTGGAGTTACAGATGATTGTGAGCTACTATGTGGGTGCTAGGAATCCACCCAGGTCCTCTGAAAGAGCAGCAAGTTCTCTGAACCTCAGAGCCATCTCTCCAGCCTAAGTACCACTTTCTTGTTTAATTTCAGAATCACAGGCATGATGGTAATGCTTCCACACAATGCCTTACATCTGGAGAGTCATTCAGATGGAGTACTGTAATTCATTACCCTGTCCTCAACAACAGGTCCCTCAAACAGTTCTAGAAAAATGTAACACTACCCTGGAAAGGGATTGGAGCAGAAACTCACATGCTACTTTCAACAAGTTAATTGAAGCACCGTGTGACTAACCACTCTGCTTCATTTTTGTCATTCGGTAAAATGGGAGTAGACATCTATGTGAATGTCCTCACAGGGCATTTGTGAGGAAGAGCTGAAAACATGGCAACAATGTCCCTGACCAGTAGAGGCTTTCACAGGTACCTAGTCTGTTATTGCTGGGGGAAACACCTGACATAAATAATTTATTATCAGTAAAGACTTACTTTGTCCCACAGCATGCAAGAGGCTTTGGGACATATTCTCTTGTCCCTGTTGCCTTAGGCCTGTGGTGGCACAGGACACCATGGTGATGAGATGTGCTAGAAGAGCCTGCTGCCTGCATGAAGGCCAGGAAGGAAAAATCAGCAGAAGGGGCTGCTACAAGTCCCTACTTTTCAACAGTGTCTCTGTGGGGGTCAAGCCCTCAACACAGGGACCTTTGGCGACACTCCAGATTATAGCAACATGATAAGGCACTTGATGCATTCAAAGCAGCTTTGAGAAGCCAATGAGGGGAAACAGACAATGGAGAAAACACACTGAGGACTTCTGCTCACAGGACTTTCCCTCTAGAGCAAGGGCCTCTTCTGGGCCAGAGCTGGGATCCTGGGATCTCCTTTCCATACCACAAGCTTCATAAAAGATGGCTGCTTCTTGCTTCAAGAAGGATGGTCTGTCTGTCTGTCTGTCTGTCTGTCTCTGTGGGGGGGTTCAGTCTCTCTGTCATCTCTGTGTGTGTGTGTCGCAGCAGAGGAAAAGAAGAAAAATGAAGGAGTGGTGATGTTACATATTCAATAAAACCTAGATATCAAGAGATCAACCTACAGTCAAAAACTAGGCAGACATAGATCAGGGAGCTCTGGATCTTTGAGTACAAAGCCAAACCACTGGGCTTCAATGGCACACACCTTTTATCCCAGCACAGGGAAAGCCAGGAGTGCTGACTTAAATCCCAAATCCCATAACTCCAAAGACAGAGATGTTTCTGAGTTTCTGTGAGTTCAAGGCTGACTACCAAATAGAGTAGCTCCTGCCTTTAATCCTAACCTGGATGGGATACAGCTGAGTGAGAAGGGTATTTAAGGCGGGCATAGGGAAACAGCAGCAATTAGAAGGATCGGGAGCGAGGCTGTGGAAGCTGAAAGACGGCCCGGTGAGATTTGATTGTAGTGTTTCCTTTCTCTGATATTTCAGCCTTTCCCTGACTCTCTTTCGTTACAATCAGAATTTGTGCTACATGAAGGTACTATATGGCTATGTTCACATTGCCTGGGAGCCTGGGCCAGGGCTAAGGGTGTAGAGAGAAGGAGAGCCTAGTATAAGCAGCATTACTTTGGGTAGCTGTGACCCCAGAGCCTTCGAATGCTTTCTTTCTTGACCTCTCCTTCCTCAGACACCTCCCAGGCTTATTGTCTCTTTTCTTCCCAGTCTTAGGAAGAAGGTCCTCGGTCATGGAGGAGTTCTTGAGGAAAGTTGCAAAGCCTATTATCACTCCCTGTCTCTATCTTTTTTCCTTCATAGAGTCATTCTTAACTATAGGGAGATGTGTGTGTATGTGTGTTGCTTTTTCTGCATTACTCATCTCTTCCACTAAAATACAAGATAAATGAAAAGTCTTTTTTAATTTTTGTAATATTTCATTTTGCACAAGTATTTCTAGGTGTGTAAATGAATGAAAAGTACTTGTTAAATTGAAATGTTTTAACTTTCCATTTCCCAAATCATGATGACAAAGTTGTCATTGAGTAAAGTCCTTGTTTTTTTCCCAAGTGATTACAGCTCCAACAGGTTAATCCTGGCAGCAGTGTACCTGGATTTATAACAGGCTAGACAACAGGGCTGGCTGTTGCAGGTTGTACTGGAGAAGTGTAACACCTTAAGCCAGATGGTTCATGGTGTGCTCATCTATCCATCCATCTACCATACAGTCCTTGAACTCTTGTATGTGCTGAGACTTCCGCCAAGCAGTCTAGATTTTACTTAACAATACTGAATACAACTGTGAGAAAATGTCTGGGTTTCTTATTACAGAGCCCCATACAGCCCTATTTCAGACAAAGAATCATAAAATTTCCTTTAAAAAAAAAATAATCTCTCACTTGGATCTCCCCCTTCACATTCTCACTGCCTCTTAGAAATGCTGTTAGCAGGGCACAGCCATGGAACTTCTATAATTGCCCCTTCTCTTTCTTTTTCCTCTTCCTCCTCCATTTCCTCTTCCTCCTCCACTTCCTCCTCCTCCTCTTCCTTTCCTCTTCCTCTCCTTTCCTCTCGCTCCTTTCTCATCCTCCTCTTTTTTATGGAATGTTCTGGAGGAGAAAGTTTTCTCAAAAACCATATTGGACAGCCTGGCTCCCAGGCCTGTGAACACACACACACACACACACACACACACACACACACACACACACACACAGCTAGCTCTCTCCGGCCAACATTTAAATTGCTTCAGCCACTGGCAGGCCAACCGGAGCCCTGTGGAAACATGAGCTAGGTGAAGACAGCCTGCCTCCAGGTGCTCCTCATTGCCACAGCTCCTGACACTTCTTGGCCACCCATCATTTTCCATTTGGTTGCGGGCAGTCTTCTTATCTTCAAAGCGTTTTTATGCGCTTGCACAGGCAAGCCTAGCCTGGACTAAAGTTCTCGGTTCTCTCTGCCCTGCAATCTGTGCCAAGGACCCAGCTGCTTGTGGCCTCTGCCATCCCGCAGCAGCCTGCATTTCCGAGTTTCCACTAGTGGGATCAAGAATTTGGAAGGCAGCTTGCTTCTTTTGGACCTTGAAGGCTCCTTTAGGAAGGAGAAGACAGAATGAGAAAGCCCAGGGGACAACTAGCTTGAAGGTTTCATAAAAAGAGCCCACAAGGCTGGCCTGAATGGTGTCTTGTGTGAAGGAAGAATCCTCCAGTCTGTCTGGTTTTGGCCAGAGCTTGCCTCTCCTTTGCCTAGTTACTTCTCCGGATCGCCTCTGTTTACCCTGAGTGCCATTGGAGAAAAGGAGCTCTTGGGCTGGCAGCTCTGAGGTCATACCAAGGCCTTGCCAAGACTCATGTGTTACTACAACGAAGCAATACGATATCTGTCACACACCTAACACTGATGGCCTCTGTTGCCGTGGTCCCCCCCACATGCGTTTGCAGAGTTTCTTTCTATTTTTTTTTTCTTTTCTTTTTTTAAAGAACTTCAGAAACAACCTCTTTGCAAGCAAACGACCTGTTGACTCTGGCGGGTGCTCGTAAGGAGGGTTGTTAGCGCCCTGGATTTATGTTTCCAATATCATTTTAATTTCTCAGACAGAATTTTTACCACAAGATGTTAACTCACTGGTGTACTTGAATCCCACAGTGTCTATCTCATTTTTTCTTACTTGAATGTGCACATATATACACTCTTGGTTAATGAAAATATGCCTGTGGCTTCTGAGAAAAGGTTCTCAGTGACCGATTCACTGAAAAAAACAGAACATTTGTATTCGTAGAACTGACTTCCAAATGTCATTTTCTTTTTAGCTGATAAATTATGCATGTTCCTGTGTGACTCAGTAGGTTGCTCTCTTCAGCCACTATGACACACAGTTTTATCATGTGCAAGTCCTATGTAATTGGTGTCAATAGAGTAGTGGATCTTGTGTAGAGGTGCAAGCTTCATACATTTCTTAGAGAACATGTAGTCTTAGCTTGCATTGCTGTTGCTGTGATAAAACACCATGAGCAAAAACAAAACTTGGGGAAGAACTGGCTTATTTCATCTTACAGCTCTTAGGTCACAATACTTCATTGAGAAGTCAGCACAGGAACTCAAGAAAAGAACATGGAGGCAGGAATGGAAGCAGAGAGAATAAAGGATCACTGCTTACTGACTGACGCGGCATCCTTTTGTATACAGCCCAGGCCCACCTACCTAGGGACAGCACTGCCCACAGTGGACTGAGCCCTCCTACATCAGGCTTACCTACCTAGGGACAGCACTGCCCACAGTGGACTGAGCCCTCCTACATTCACCAAGAAAATGACCCACAGACATGCCCACAGGCCAATCTGATGGAGGCAGTTTCTCAGCTGAAGTTCTCTTTTCTGAGGTGTGCCAAACTGACAGCTGAAGCTCACCATGACACATAGGAAAGCTTTTAAAGATGATGCACAGAGGAAATAGACATCTATCATGGATCATTATAACAACTATTATGTCAGTATGTGTCTTCCTATTTCTTTTGGAAGGTAGTTCTAGATACCATGCATTCCCTAACTCTTTTCATGATGAACATTCTGGACACTAGAAAACAAATAAAAAGTTGGAAGACTATTGATATGTCAGTCTCTGATGTCTTTATTCACCTCCCCTGTGAATGCATTTTATTTTTGTTTCCTAGTCAAGCTGAATCAGCTTTGGGAGACACCTTCTCTGAAAGCATCCTTTGACCTGCCTAGTGCCCACAGTGGGCTGAGCCTATGCTCAAGCTCCAATTTGAGGTATTTCTAACATTGTATGCATTCTTCCTGTTTTTTTTTTTTTTAAATACTTCTTAAACAAGTGATGTCACCTTGTCATTTGGAACAGGAAAGCAAAAGCCTTCCTCCTCTCTACGTAGTGCCCTTGGTATTCCATTGTAATTCACTTTCTTGTTTCTTTGCATGGTTCTAGTATTGTGAGATAGTGTCGACTGTGTAGCACTAGCTAAGAATTCACTATGTAGCCTTCAACTTGTGATGATCCTTTCGTTGCTGCTTCTCAAATACTGGGATTGTAGACATGTGCCACCACACTCAGACCCCATGGCTTTTAATGTGCAACTAAAGATGCTCCGTTGTTGGGAACCTCAACAGTTCTGGTGCTCATTAGCCCCTGGACCACTCTGTAGATCACACTGACATTCCACGTTCCACATTCCAAGGGCTGCTGGACTTTCTTCAGATCCTACTCTGTAGTGCCTGGCACAAGAAACTCAGAATAAGTTAGCTGTTATAATTAGAAAAAGGAAGCTGCATTAGATCCCTAGGACCCACATAGTGTAAGGGGAGAACTGACTCCCACAGATTGTCCTCTCCTGTCCACAATCTGCTGTAGCTTGCAAATGCACCACTCAATACACAATAAGCAGATGAAAATTCCAGAACAATAGGAAAAGGGAGGCAAGAGAGTGGCACAACCCCACTCACTGTCTGTATTTGTCAGCATAGGAGAACACCCCCCCCACTATCCCTGTCATTTCTTTTCAGAAAGAAGCAGTACTTTGGAAATTTGATTTTGTTATTTAACAGAAGAGTAACCTAAAAGTCTGCCCTTTTGATACATTTTCATTGTACTATGCAATTTAATGCAATTAATTATAGGATTTAATGTAATTATACTCTAGTAATTTAGTTTACTATTCCAATGGGATGAGATTGCCTCTTCTTTCCACTGAGTGTCTGCTGTGCTCAGAAGCATTGCTCCATGCTTATAGGAAAGACACTGGCTTTCTACTTTTTTCAGGGTTTTGGAGAGCGGGAGGAAAGCCCTTGAAATTATTTTATGTCAACTCTTTTTACGTCACTCAAATTTGAGGCTGCGAGTAACCTCTGCTTCTGTTACCCTTCTTTGATTGCTTTTTTCTTGTATTTATGGTTGTGGGCCTAGCTTTTAATGGCTGAGCTATTCATCCAGTCCAACTGCTTTTCTCTATAGAGAAATACCCAGAACAGAGTCCAGAGGACACAATGACTCAGACATATGCCCTGTTGCCTACACCTTTCCTATGGGGTTTTTAGACTAGAAATATGTTTGTCAACTCAGCTCAACCTAGTAGAGCCCTGGGTGGCAGCCACATGAACCCATTTCTTTTTGAAAAGAATGTAAAAACAAACAAACAAAACCCTAGATGTTGAAGTTAAAGGAGTGCATTCACTCTCACTCTCCCCAACTGCTCAGATTTTATGGAATTTAGAAAACTGTACCTCAAATAAAAGTGACTATCTAAGATATACTGCAAACTAACAAATCAAAGTACATACAAAAGCTTGAGGTTCTTTGCCACAATTATGTCAAGCTTCCCTGACTTAATAGTAGAAATTACATGTTTTTCCCAAGTGAAAATTTTGTTTGAAAAAAGGAAAGAAAAAAAAAAAAAGCAAAACTCTGGACTTAAGAGTAACTGAATATTACACAGTCATTGCTGAATATAATGACATGGGAGAAAGTGAGCAAGACTCAGAACCATTATGTTGGTGTCAAACAATTTTCCCTGCCCAAAAATCTGATTTGATTTTTCATGAAGGTGGGGGTTAGTATGCCTGGTAGAGCTGGGGTGAATTTGAAGTTTCTCTGAAGGAACTATAATGCCAGTAAGGTCTAAAGCTTGTACAACACTAATACTTGTGGTAGGAGAGTCCTCTGTCTTTCAGAGCATCTCCAGGCCAAGGAAGGTCCAGGAACTCTGGGAATTGCTTATGAACTCTATTATCACAATGCCATTTTAAAATAATTATTTTTGGTACTGTGATTAAATAGTCCAAAGTAAAAGGACTATTTATTTAAGGCAAACATATCAGAGACATCTAATGGTTCACATTTATTTTCACTTATGTATCTGTGGACTAGTTTGGATTGGGCTGGTTTATGCTGGCTTTGTTTAGATGGGCAAGGCCTTGAGTTGCAAGCATACCAGTTTCTGTTCCATGTGATCTGATCTCCTTTGGTGCAATTTCACCAGACACCCAAAGATCAAGTTCATTGATAAGAGCCCATTCCAGTTTCTGACTTGAGTCACACTCAATAATGCTTCATTAGCCAGTGAAGCAATTTGTCCAACCCAAAGTTAAATGGATGTAACTCCATCTATCATAAAGCCAAATCAAGACACAGAGCTTGAAGTGGAGGGTTTCAATAACAGTCACTGGGCAACCAAATGAGTGACTAGAGCAACAGAGTCATTTCATGTGTATGCCAGGAACTGAAGCTTGCTTATTTACATTATTTTGATATGATAGATGAACAAAGTGATAATTTATTATTTTAAACAATTCCATTGTGAACTTTTGGTCTTTATACTCATAATAAAGGAGACTGAATGCTACATTTGTACCTGGGACTTACATACAGAGAAGACAATCTGTGGACAAACAGATTAACACAGCAAGCCTCAGCCTTCTATGGGAAAACACAAACCATGTGAAAATCTGGCTCCCAAATTCCCAAGAGGATGAAATGAAATGATGGGAGAAGTATTAGAAGTGGGTTTTGTTCTAATTAACGGAATGTGAAAGTTCTTAAAAAGCCAAGGGACAAGTTTTGGGTTAGAGAACTCAGGATTAGATCTAGGCTCATTTGATCACTTGGCCTTTATGAATTTTATCTTGTTTCTCTGTAAAACAAGAACCACAATGTATTTGTGTATGACATGTGTGTGTATGGAGGCATTAGACATCAGACAACACATGGAAAATATTGTATGTTTTGTGAATTACCACAGGTAACAGGGCTCAGAGGTCACCTTCAGTGTGTCTGAGGGTTGTCATCTGAACAAATATTTGTCATAGAAGTTAAAGGTACAGGCTGCTTTTTATCAAGATGCAACTGGATTTGAAAGAAGAGGGTTAGGATACAGATACCAAGAGAACTGTCTGTCAGTCTGGTGGCAGGGAGAAATATTTATGACAGAGAAGCTCTGGTGGCAGGTTGGAAGCTGGGAGTCTCTGGGGAAAAGGAAGGGCAGGAGCTGTTGTGTAGTCTTCTAGTGTAGACAATCAAACTGGGTCCAGATGATGTTTCTTTGGATCTTTTTATCCCGAGTTGAAAGCACAGGACTGAGCAGCAGTGAGGGAGAAGTGACTAGTTGTCAAGAGTGTAAGAAAACTAGCATATGCCTGTGTCCTCCTGTTCAGCCACTTCCCAGGGAATAGAGTGACCTTGAGACCATTACTTAGTCTGTGCTAGAGTTTCTACATTGTTCAAAGGGATGGTCACCAGTGCCCAGCTGACAGGGAATAGTTAGCCTCTTGTAAAAGCTGTTGTGTTCCTGAATCCTGGTCACCTTATGGTCATATTGGCTTTCCTAAGGGAAAAGCAGAAATGACATGGGTGACACTTTCATGGAGCCCAAGAGTCCACATTAGGGGGATCAAATTCTCAGCTTAGCTCTGCTAGGTCACCTTTAATTATGCAAAAGTGTAGACTTCATTCCAGACAAATCAAGTAGGTACTGCTAAGGTTTGGTCCTGCATCAGCATCTTCTAGACCAGTGGTTCTCAGCCTGTGGGTCACAACCATGGGGAGCACATATTTCTGATGGTCTTATGAACCCTCAATTATAAATTTACTTTTGTTGCTACTTTAGAACTGTAATTTTGCTACTGAGTTGAGTAGCAGCATCTCCATTCCTAAGACCAGTGGAAAACCCATTTCAGATGGTCATGACCTACAGGTGGAGAACCACTGTTCTAGCCCACCCTACAGAGAAAGATCAGTCACCAGCAGATTCCCCCTCTAAACCAGTTAAGGTGGGAGTCACGTTTTTCCATAAACACATCTTGCTTTGTGTACTAGCCCTGTTGTCTCTCAGCTGTGAACCTTGAATCTGGATGTCTTAATCTGCATAAGAGAAGAATACTTCTTACCCCAGGGAGCTGCTGTAAGATGAAATAAAATAATATGACCTGGTTAGGCTCTGCTAAGTCTTCAAATAAGAAGATAGCTACTACTATTAAAAGAGGTCTTCTTTGAGAATATCCCCTTAATTTGTCTCTCAATAAATGTTGACTGCATTCCCCTCCCCCATCATTGAGTTTTCTTTAGAAGAGATGATTGACAGTAACTATAGAGAAAAAAAAAAAAAAAAAACAACAATCTATAGAACCTTACAGCTAGTTCCACATCACAGGTCTCAGGGTGTCTGGGAGAAGGATAGCTTCCCAGAGGGCTTCTCTGTTTACTGCCTGGTGGCTAGCACACCTGCTTTTTCTCCTCCTGTCTGACTGACTACAAGTCAGGGAAATTTGGAGGAAAAAAAAAAGTCATCCTCAAGCAAAAAAGTGCACTCCACCCTAGGTCATAGGGAGGAGGGGTGAGAAGCAGGAGTTGCTGTTTCTCCCACCATGTCTGTCTTCCACCTGTCCCCTCAGGAGCCTGGAGTCTGGGATGTCAACCGCTCATTCACCTCTCATGAACCCTGGGGCTGCTCACAGCTAACAAGCCTCCTGAAGACGGAAGAAAGGCTTCCAAGCGGGGAGACTTACATGCAAGTTATCACTTGTTCGTGAACTCAAGTGGGTGATTTTTTTTTTCCTAGTCAATTTAACCTCTAAAGAAGGTTGGGGGAAAGTCGAGACCCAGTAATTGTACACAGAAAGAGGCTTCTCTCAAATCCTTCCTTGTAGCAGCTAAGGGTGAACGTTGGCTGAAAGCTCACACTGTTTCTATACCACTCCAAACAAAGATTATCAGCTGAGGACTCCTACGCAGCACAGACTCTCAACTCAAAACCATGGCAACCTATTCTGTTAGACTTTAAACCACATATGCATACTGCCTTCACTCTTTCAGAGGACCTAAGACCAGAGCCTCAGCTTATCCTTCTGGTTCATTCAGCTGTCGACAGACCTCAGGTTGTGTCCAAGCAACACCAAGAGACTGAATGGAACTTTATCCTTAACTGATCCAGACCAAATTACAGGTCTGGACCTTCTAAATCCAGAGGATAGAAAGCAGGGAGAAAAGACAAGTGTAATTTGCATTATGTTGGTGTATTTTGCTGTTTGAACTCACTGGGAGCTGGTCTGGGCTGTCCTCTGTCATCCTATTTCATACCTAAGCATATTTGTCTCAGACGTCTTTCAAAGCCACTTGTCTTGGATGTGCTGTCCCAAGCCTCATGTCGGGGAGAAGAGAGAACAGCAAAACAGCCCCAAAGTAATCCATTTCATCCTGAGAACAGCTAGGAGGTGAACCTTTTCCAACAGGGGTTACTATTGTTTAATCTAATGGTATAAAGTATCCGCAGTAGGGAAGAGAAGTTTAGACAAAGGAAATACCAACATGAAGTGTTCAGCCATGGGAAGCTCGTTTATGGCGACAAAACTCAAGTGGAAAGTCCAGCTGCCTATGTCAACTTCTACAGACAATTTCTACTGAGCACTTTGAAAATCTGCTTTGATGATGCTTTGTTATGTATGTATGTATGTATGTATGTATGTATGTATGTATGTATCTGTCTATCTATTGCTATTTCTTTTAATTCTGGGATGCTATATATTTTGTAAACTCATTAATTTAAAATAGAATATATGACTATTATTGATTATTCTCCAGAGTACACAGAAAAAGTTTTTGGACAAAGCAAAGTGCTCAGGTGAATGAATGCCTAGACCTTGAAAGAATTTCTGGCCAGGACTCCAGTGAACATCCTAGGCTATATGGCAAAGTGCAGTTTGTCATTTTTTTTTTCAGATTACCTAAAGCTATGTTCAGTGTGGAATTTTTGTATTTTCCTGAAGCTCAGTACAGCCTTTATTGTTTCATTTTGGTGACTCTGCAGAAAAGGCGAGACTTGAGCTAGGATGTGACAAAGCCAACCTGGGCTAAGTAAGGCTAGTGTTTATTGTCTGTGTGCAGTTTTCTGTCCCGTATAGCTCACACATAGATCTGCTTCTTCCTCATGTCAATGATCTGCACCCTTGCTTATGCATGCATTATCTAATGCTTGGCACTTGTTCAGTTCAGTGTGCTTACAAGGTGTTCCAGACTCACAGCAGTTTATCAAGTCACCAGGAAGAACACTGAAACTGGCTCAGAGATGGTGGGAATTTGCACAGCTGCTCAGAGATTTGTCCTACTCAATACAGAATTCATGCTGATTAAATCTATATTTAAAAAGACTCTATAGGGCTGGAGAGATAGCTTTGTGGTTAAGAGTACTGGCAGCACTTTCAGGAACCTGGGTCTGGTTCCTGGAACTCACATGGTGGCTTGTAGCTATCTGTAACTCCAGTCCCAGAGGATCTGATATCCCTTTCTTGCACATAGAGCATGTGTATGCACATAGTGCACGGATGTACATGAATGCATAGCATCCATACACATAAGATAAAAAAGAAAAACATGGGGGAAATGAGTTCAGTGTTGAAATCTACTTTTTAAAAAAAGAATTTTGTTTAGTAAACTGATTTTATTCTTGGAGCAAAATTACCCCATGATTCCTTTGATTGGTGGCTCACAACTATTTGTGACTCCAGTTCTAGAGTACCTTAAATCCATGACAAAACACCAATGCACCAGGAAAAAAATGAAAATACAAATACCCAAAGGTGAATCAAGAAAAACAGCAGATCAGAACAGAGCCAGGAGTAAGACACAAATCCAAAGTACTGTCCAATCACTGTCTTTCAAAGGTTCCAGATTATGTTCCCAAGTGATTTTTTTTCAAAAATTTAATGAAAATATTCATTATATATAAACTTTACTACAGTAAAAAGAAAAATACATTACAATTGATTTTTTAAGGCTAGCACATAGCTTCCAGTATCAAACCCTAACATAAAAATGAAATAAAAAGAAAGCTACAGATCAACCTCACTCATGAAATAAGAAGAAATAATTAGAATAAAATTCAAGTAAATTGAACCTAGTAATGTTTTGAAGAGTAGCTTACTATGAATAAATACAATGTACTAGACAAATTTAAAATTGTTTCACTACAGGAAGTCAATGAATATAATTGTTCAAAGATGAATAAAACTGACAATCCCTACAGATTCCAAAAGCAGTTGCTGAAACTGAATACCTATTAACAATATCTTAGAAATTATAAATAGGAGGAAATTCCCTTAATTTGATGTAGAAAACTGAACACTAACCAAGAGACAATGCCATTTGTGTGGTGAGATGGGAAAGTCATTCTTGTCAAATTCACAAGGGAAGTGGCCCCTCTGTCACTGCTGATGTTCAATATTGTTCTGGAAACTCTGACAGATAAAACTAATGATAAAGAGTGAATTTATTTATTAGAATAGAGTATAAGAGGCATGATTACTTTTGGATTATTGAAGTGTCTGTCAAGAACAAAAATGCAAGTCAAAACATATATATTAAATAAAATTGCATTTATAGTAAAATTGAATTTACAAAAGAAATTGCAGTCATAATAACAAATGCTGAGAAAAGTACAACAAAATTATATTCATGAGCATAACAATTGCCTAGGGATAATTTTTACAGAATAATTTGTATGTGTTTGTGAAGACAAACTATAAAAAACCTTCACGGGGTATCATAGAGGAATATTAATAAGTAGGATGGTGAACTATATCAATGTACTTGTTTGCTTATTAATATAAGATTTTGATTTTCTAAAATTACCCTAGGTCTGACCATATAGGAGCTGTGCAGTCATTACCTGGGGCAGGGGTGAGAGGTAAGAGTGGATTACAATGGGCACAGGCTGTATTTTCAACTTGTGAGGAAACTGTTCAGAAATTAGTGGTGAGACTTACAAATCTCTATGAAGCTACTAAAAATGTATTTGGTAGCATAATTTAAAGGGGCAGATTTTTGGTATATAAATATTGTTTCAATAAAACTATTATTTATAAAGTGTTCTATGAGAAACTTTTCTTTGGGGAATGAAGTTGGCAATTAAAAAAGAATGATCATGGTAACTGGGGCTGGAGTTGTGACCGAGTGGTAGAGTGCCTGCCTAGCATAGGTAAGGCCCCAGTTCAAGTCCTGGCTCCACCCAGCAGCAAAATTATAATGGTGGTCATTGTTGATCATCCTTCTACATGTCTCTTTGGAGTTCTGTGAGCTATTTTTCCATAATTAGCAACAAAATAACCATCAGAATATTTGTGTCTTTCACTTAGCTTTTATATTTGACATCTAGGTAGCCAAATGACTCTAAGCAAATTGTGTTTTGGTGTTTTCATTAAAAAAAATTGTATGGATTTTGCAATTTCAATTGACTAAGGTCTTTTTTTTGTATAGCTGTGTCATGGTTAGTTTTAATTGCCAATTCTATAAAACCTACAATTACCATCTGTCTGGAATTGCTTTGATTGCCTTGGTTGATATGGGAAGAACCAGCCTGAAAATGGATGGTGTCATTCTCTTGGACTACATAAATGTAGAGAAAACAAGACAAGCTGAATATTAAGCTCACACACATCTCTCTCTCTCCTCTTGACTGTACATACAATGTAATTAGCCGCTCCAAGTCACTGCCTTGACTTCCCTGCAATGATGGACTGGGAGTCCCCTTCTTCAGTTGACGTTTATCATGGTAATTTTTAAATCATAGCAACAGAAATAAGATCAATATGTCTGTGATAGAACTTCATGAGGTTATTAAAATTGTATTGTAAAAGAATATTAATGACTTAGTAAAGTGTTTGGAACATAATCTTAAGTGAACGAAATAGCAATGTAAGAAGATTTTGAACTCAGAGTTCTATGAACAAGAGGGATGACGGAAGGAGGGAGAAGGAGAAAAAGAGAAAGAAAGAATGAAATGAGTTACTCTGAATTACCACATCTCTTAAAATAGAAAACTTAACCCTGAGAAAGATAGTTTTTTGTAATACCCTAGAGAACTGATAGCTGCAGTGTATTTATTTGCTATTCTACTTATTGTACCTGTGATGGGATTTCTTTTTCTAACTTCATTTCATTCAGTTCAATTAAACAAATATTTGCTAAGTATGTTAGCAAAAGCAGAGGTGAATAACTAGGAGCATAGGAACATAGCTGGGGGAATAGACAGACAGGGACCTTAATCACTGGGTCCCAGGTTAATAAAAAGACAGATGAAAGAGAGGATGACAATGGAGAGGGTAGAGAGAGGATGGGGAGGGTAGGGATGGAATTGGGAAGCAGATGCCGTTCTGTGAGAGATAAACAAAAGATGGCTGGGCTGATATCAACTGCTGTCAGATCTCTGAGAAACAGGGAGGGTCTCTGCCTGCTGGACTGCCCACAGCCTGAAGAAGACTTGTAACAGAGCAGATGGAGCACGATCATAGTTTGCTAAAGACATGTGGATGGGTAAGGAGATACACAAGGAAGAAACTCTTAACACAATGACCATCTATGTATGAAACATACAGTCACTGCTTAATGAGCATCTTCAGAATGAGTAGTTGAGATATGAATGTCAAAAATAACAGGCACAACTAGAGAATTATTATAAAATGATCACACAGATCATTTTGAGGAAAGTTTCTTGAGAAACAGTGGGATTTCAAAGAGTCTGGAATTGGGAGGAAGCAGTGAAATGCAGCCTCAGTCTCTGGTCCCTGGAACTAAGAGTCACTGAGACAGGCTCTGCCGTCAAGGCTTCTCAAGGCAGAGGAACTACGGTCAGGAGCTAGATAAGGCAAAGATTCCGGCAGACTCCTAAAGAGAGAGAGGCTCACACAGAATAAATGTGGAGGCAGAGTCCACCTCGAAGTGCCTTGGGAGACTGGGTAAAGATGTAGGTGGGCAGGACAGAGTCTGTAGAGAACGAGCAGCGGGAAGCTAATCACAAGAAATCAGAAAAATCGAAACCAATGTGCATTTCCTGTGATCTTACTACTGAGAGGGGGCTGGTAGAAAGAAGCTTTGAACATCTTAACTGAGAGTAGAGAATGCCAGTCATTATTTTTCCAAGAAGTTATACACATGCTTTGGAATATAGCTAAATATTGGAAATTACTCGGTGGGGGAATATTGATGTGTGCTTCATCTGGTAATTGTCTAATACTCTCAAAAGCTCCATTTAAGCAGGCACTATTCTTCATCCTGTTTTAGAAATGAGCAAAGATAGGTTGTGCACAAGTCAGCAAAGGTATGTTGTTCTTTAACCGGGAGAGGGGAAGAGTTGGGCATCTGACCTGAGTGGCTTGCTGTTAGAACTTATTTCTGTATTTTTTGCCACTTTAAATGGTGTGTAGAAATTATTAACCTAGGTCAGTCATTCATATAGGTCTACAGCTGTGCCACATAAGAGTGGAGAATGGAGTTTCCTGAGATGTGACTTTTGGATGATCAGATCCACTGGATGCCTTGAAGAACATTCAGTGGAAGAGGGCTCCATGTGACACCAGAATTTAATATAAGCAAAAGCTGGTGACATGAACAGGAGACAGAAGTTGAAGATCTTGGAGTTTTGTAGACCCTTTTGTGTGAATGTAAGGCCTGATGCTTGGCTTAGTTTTACAGAGATCTGAGAGAAGGAGAAGGCTTCTATCTACCTGCTTAGTTTCATGTATGCTCCTTAGACCTGAGTCTGACTGCAGTGGTTATCTGGGTTGGTGGAATGGACCACAGTGAGAGATGGAGAGAAATGGAAGATTGCATATGAAGACCAACCACAGGAGAGACCTGGAAGGACCTTGTTGTCTGTAAAAAAGGACTGGGGTTTTCCCTCTACACAGTGAGCATTTAACAGAGGATGGATGAGGCTTTGGTGGGTTTTAAGAGGGTTACTCAGGATGCTTTGCCATGTGTCCAGGAGTGAAGTCTGAGCTTTGGTGGCTAGTGCAGGTCTATCTTGTGAGGAGAATGGAAACTTGGAGAAAGATCCTGTAGAAGGTGGTCAGAGTCACAGTCAATGGCATCACTGTTGGATGGGAAACTACAATGAGAAAGAGATACAATGGCTAAATAAAAGAGGATACAGTAGTCACAGAAAACCTCAGACTACATTAAGCATTTTCATAAATGGATATATACAATGCTCTGGTCATATTCACTCGTCAGGGCCCACCCTTACCTTTCCCTCTCTCCTGCTCATGGCCCCTTTCTTCTCTCCAAGTACACACTTTTCTACTTTCATGGTTTATTTCAACCATAGAGATTTTTTCATGTGAGAGAAAACATATGTTATTAGTCTTTCTGAGTTTGTTTCATTTCTCTTGATAGAATGTCAGCAATTAATATCCATAGCACTGCAAAAGACATGAGTCTACCATTCATGGGTGAGTAGCACTACATTGTATGTTTCTTTCATTTTGTCCATTAGTTTGTAGGCACTTAGGTTGAAGCTATTGTACTGAATATTACTGTGATAAACATAGATGTGCAGGTATGTCTAATGTATGTTCACCTTAATACTTTGGGCACATAGTTCTCATCTCACTCCAGGTAAAATGGACACCAATGAAAATAAGAACACATGTTGGCAAAGATGAAGAAGAAATGATTACTTACACACTTGGGTAGAATGTAAACAAACCCAACAACTATAGAAATCAGTTTGAAGGTTCCTCCAAAACTAGTTCTGCATGACTACCTAGGGTCCAGCTGTACAACTACTAGGCATATGCTTGAAGACTGAAGTATTTTGCTTACATTGCTTATTGTGTATATACATACATGTGTTGTGGACATGGGTGTATCATAGCTTGTAACTAGAGGACATGTTTCCTTCTACTACCTGAGTCACAAAGACCAAATTCAGGCCATCAGGATTGGCAGCAAGCACTTTCATGGGTTAAGCCATCTTGCTGGCCTACATTTTGAGATTTTCAACTTTATCAAATGGTTAGATAGAGGCTATATTTACAATAGTTGAAAAATCAGGAAAAGAAAAGGCTTGATTCATGAGTGCATTTTGGGAGGCTAGAGGGATGGCCCAGCAGTTAAAGAGCACTGGATGATCTTCCAGAGTTTTATACGTGTTGAAAATGACAAATTAATATTTAAAACTAGTTGTGATATAAAGGCTTGAGAATGGGGTAGAGACCAAAAAAGAGCAAGAAGTTTCTAAGCAAGGAGTGCAAAGAACCTATAGAGTGGAGGCACACTCAAATGACGACAAAGGTAGTGTCATCCGAGCTCTTCAGACTGATGGAGGATCTCTGCTCACCACGGCCTAAGGTCTTGCTGTTTGATGGCAGACCTGACTCTAGAATCCAGGTGTCTTGAGTTTTGCTGCTAGGAATCAGAGGTTGACATCCACAGAAGGATCATTGTTGCTAGACACTGAACAACACACTCTGACTCCATACTACTCATCAACAAACTTAGAGAGTATTTGTCAACACTCATATGAGTTTGGTCATCTCACTGCTTGGATAAGGAAATGGAGTCTCATCCAGTAAAGGACCTTGTTTTAGTTAGATAAGAAGGGGGAAATGTGGATTTTTTTGTGTGACTATGTGTCAGTGTGTATGGGCTAGTAAAGAAGCTGACTGGCCAATAGCTGGACAGGTAGAGGTCTGGCAGAACCTGCAGGAAAAAAAGAGCTCAAGGAAGGAGAAAAGAAGTCCCTCAAAATCAGGAGACATGGAGAAGAAATGAATTAGTCATGCTGAGAAAAGTGTCAAGCCACGTGGCAGTGTGTAGATAAGAAATGTGAGTTAATTTAAAATGTAAGAGTTAGCTAATAACAAGCCTAAGCTATTGGCTGAATAGTTATAATTAATACTAAGCCTCTTTGTGGTTATTTGGGAGCTGCGGGGACACAGAAAAGCTCTGCCTATATTCTTTTATACAAATACAAGCAGAAAATGGTATTTTCAGTAAATAATATCTCATGTCTTACCAATAATTATGCCCAACTTTTTCCATATTACTGATCAGCTTTTCAGTGCAAGAGATAAAGTAAGCTAGCTGCAATACTTCTGTAGTAAAGCTAAGATTTTAATTTAGTCTTCTAAGCATCCACCAATGATTAAATTAATACTACAGAATTGCCAGATTTTTTCCAGATAACTGTTTCAAATGTCATGTTGGAGAGAATCAGGCATATTAAAACCAATGCAGGTCGCATTTTCTAATTCTACCAGTTTATTGTATTTTCTGGCATCAGATGAGAAGATACAGGGTCTGGGAGAGACTTTAATAGTCTCTATAATAGTAGAGCTCACTGACTAATACCCTGTTCTAGTCTACGTGCTGAAAATTGATTTTGTGGTAATTCTTTCCTGTGTCTAATCAGATCAATAAATTAAAGTTATAGGTCTGTTTTTCTAGGTCATTCTCTTTCTTCTATAAGAGCTTTGGCCATGGTCCCATCCACATACTCCTCCCCTGCCTTCATTTGCCTCTTCAGAATCCAGCTGAAAGATGTGCTTGCACAGCTTTTGTTGTCCTCAGAGACAATGTGCCATGATGGAGACTTCCCTTCGTTCAGTGAGAACAGATGCTGCTCTGACTTCTCATCAAGAAAAGATACTGTCTGAGAATCCCCCAGATCCTGGCTGAATTCTTAACTCTGAGCCATGTTCCCAAGCTGGAGAACATATTAAATATTCCAGAAACAGCACTTCTTCCAATGACTTCCTAATTTCCTTGAAGGTTATGTAGGTGAACCGTAAGATATTCAGACCGTGTAATCAAACACAAAACAGTCACACTTAGAATGCTTTTAGCTCTTTAAGATATAGGTTTGGAACTATCGGTGTACAAATCCACCTACTATGATGTCCTGTTAAGCCAGATAGAAAGTTCTCTCTTTCAGTCACATGACTCTGATTTATCTCTGTCCTGCTCACAAAATGGGAAGAAGTATCCATATTTTAAAATGAGCTAACCACATCTTGAGCCACTAGAGATGCCTTTTCTGAATGCCATTCTTTCAATTTTGGGTCATTATCAGTACCAGTGATTAATTAATGGGTTATTTACTGATGTTCATTTTCTTTCTTCTCCCCTTCTGAACACAATGCAGGGGATGGGTAAGGAGAAGCCAGAAATGTGTGTTCCATTTGAAATCCATGATTAAAAAGCTTAAAAATTCAAACCAACATAAAAAGCTGTTTTATTTTAATACTCTGCAAGGTTTCAGTGAACTCCATTATTTTCACTCACTATTTGCTTGAATAATTTAGGCAAGGAAGCTAAATTATACATAAAGTGTACAGTTAGAAGAAAAAGTTCATGCACAGCCCTAGGCTATAGCCTTCCCCTAATGATGTCTGAAGTCACTGAAAAGAACTCGTTAGACTGAGAGTAATTTCTCAGGGTTTAATTTTTTTTTCTTAAAGCAATAATGTTCTTATAAAAATCTGACAAATAATACACTAAAAGAAAAACCACAAAAGAGACTCTCCAGTTGAGGCTGTAGCCCTTGTAAACTTGCATTTAATTTCATGTAAACGTTGACTTTCTTGTCACCATGACAGAGAGTTGTCGACAGCCTCTACTGATCTGATTCAGCAAGGAAAACCCACAACTTGCTTGAACAGAGTTTCTGTTTGACTCTGCAGTAACAAGTTAAAAGAAGATGCTTCAGGCTTAGAGAAAAGCCCTAAACTGTTGTGGAAGGGGAATCAGCACCCACTCCCACCCCATCAGGTGAGCAGGTGATTCTGCTTCCTGGAGCTTTGCACTTCGGGAGCTAGCTGTGCCCTTAAACATTTACAGAGGAACACACATGCTCAAGTTCCCTTTCTGCATAACAACAGAATCCGACTGCAGCAAGAGGACTGGAATATCAAACTGTACCCCTGTCACCTTTGATTTCTGAGCTGCTTTTGTTCCTCTTGCAAAGGCTCACAACTGCAGAACAAGAGAGATCTAGGCTAGCCACTTTGCTTTACAGATGGGGAAACTGAGACCCAGAATACTGAAATGTTGCACTCAAGGCTGTTACTAATCTGTTTGTTCATTCACCCCCACGATGGACACACACACACAGAGAGAGCGAGAGAGAGAGAGAGAGAGAGATTTCAAGTAAAGAGTACAACCATATGTAAAAGCTGCCTTGGGGAACAAAGGTACTAATATTCTCTGGTAACTCTATGCCCCAATATATACTTTTTTGAGAAGGAGGAGATTTGCATATTGCATTGTTTTTTTGGGTTTTTTTTTTCCAGATTTTATGTTTAGGCTCACCTTTTCTGTAAAGTACTTGAGAAAGGAAAGGACCGGGTATTCAAATATGGCTGACCGAGCATGGTACATGGACTTTTTCATTTTCATTTTCTTTTTTTTGGGGGGGGGGTGGGAGGTTCATAATAGTATTTATTCAATAAACCCAAATGAGTATGAACAGATAACATACCTCTTTAATTAGGCTTGATCACTTTGCCCTTGGATTGACCTTTTTCAATATGTAAGAAAATCATTGTGCATATTCATCATGTATGGTGTTGGGTCACAGAAGGCCAGTGTTTACACTACATGCTATAAGCTGAGCACATTCCCACCTCCCACATGCCAGGCTTGCCCCTTTCTGCCCCTTCCTTTATTTGGGGAAATACCCTGGAGTGGTATAGCTGGGTCTTATGATATTTCTGTTTTTAGTATTTTAGTATTCTGCAGAGAGGTTTCCATGGTGGTTGTACCATGTTCCATACCCATCAGCAGTGTATGAAGGTTCCCTGTGTCCACACCCCACCAGCCTTTGTTGTTGTTCTCTTACTGACTACCATTCCTACTGAGATGAGAGTCTGAGTGACATTTACAATTGCATTTTCCTCACAGCCAGAGAGGCTAAACATTTTCTTAATATATTTTATTGGCCCTTTTTATTTTACCTTTCAAGAACAATCTGTTCATTTTCTTAGTCTAATTTGCTTATTTTGGTTCGTGTTGTACACAAGTGTGCCTATGTATGTAGAGACCTGAGGATAAAAACTTTAGATATCATCCTCAGAAACATACCCACTTTGATCAAGGGGCTCTTAGTGACCTGGATTTCACCAATTAGGCTATACTGGTTGGCCAGTGAGCCCCCGGGGACCAACCCATGACTGCAGTACTGATTTTTATGCCACCCAGCCTTTTACTTAGGGATTGAGGATCAAACATTGCAAGTATTCCACCACGCAAGCTCCCCACGGCCACTCATCAACTCTCTTACTGACCACCTTGTTTTCTCATTGTATAGTTTGCTGAGTTATTTGTGTATGTTGGAGATGAGTCCTCTTGTAGACATACAGGTGGCAAATATTGTCACACATTGTGCAGGCTGCCTGTTTTCTTGATTAACTATTTCTGTCATTGAGCAGATGCTCTGCAATTTCGAGAGGTCCCATTTGTCAATTGTTGGCATTACTTCTTGGGCCACCATAGTCCCATTCAGAATGTGCTTGCTGTGCTGGTATCTTGCAAGGACCTTCTCACTTTCCCCTTTAGCTCTTCCATAGATTTGGACCTTCCCTGGAAGTCTTTGGTCCATTTGGAGTTGCTTTTGGTGCATGATGAGAGAAAGGGGTCTATCTACTTCTATTTTCTACAGATGGGATTCCAGTTTCCTCAGCATTGTTTGTTGAAGGGCCTATTGCTATGGAATAATTCTGTACACTGTTAAAATATATTGCTGTCATTGCTAATAAAAGGCTGATTGGCCAGTAGCCAGGCAGAAAGTATAGGTGAGTGAACCTAATTAAGGACTGGGAAGACAGAGGGGCATAGTCTGGAGTCACTAGCAGATGTATACAGAGAGAAGGAAAATGGGCATGCTATAATGAGAAAAGGTACCAAGTCATGTGACAAGACACAGATAAAAAATATGGTTTAATTAAAATGTAAGAGTTAGCCAGTAATAAGCCCAAGCTATTGGCCAAGCATTTGTAATTAATATAAGCCTCTGTGTGGTTACTTGGGATTGGTGGCTGGAAAAGAAAAGTCTGCTTATAGCCTATCTTTTTCTCATTGTATGTTTTTGACATCTTTGGAAAACAAATCAGGTGGCTGTATGAGTTTATATCTATATTGAATATATTTAAATGAACTACTTGTTTATTTAAATGCCAGAACCATACTTTTTTTGTTACTATGGCTCTGAGTGTATAATCTGAGATCATAGTGATATCTCTGGCATCCTTTTTGCTTGCTTAGGATGGCCTTGGTTTTTCAGGGTCTCCTGGCATTTACATAGATTCTTAAGCTTTTTGTTTATTTTTTTCTTTCTGTGAAGAATGCCATTGAAGTGAATTGTTTTTGTTAGTACGGACATTTCATAATGCTAACTTTTCTAAACTGTGCATGAGAGGCCTTTTTCAGCTCCTTTCTTTGGTTCTGAAAGTTATTGGTGTAGACACAAGTACTTTTTGAAGAGAATTCTTAAATATGCAAATCTGGCAGAGAATTAAGATTAAAAAGACAGAGCTGAAGCCTTTGTAGGAAAAAAGGTGATGAGGAGAATAAAGACAAGAGAGATAGTTGGAACTTCTTTTCATGTGACCATTTCATCTTGCTCCTCTTCCTCCTTTTCAATTGGACTGGGCCATATTCCTTTTCTGGACAAGTCTTGGAAGTAAACTAGAACACACACACATCAGTCTCTTGACTAGACAAGTTATTAAATATTTAGTGTCAGAATCATTGGCTTTCTATACACAGCAGCTCTTCTACCCTGTGTATCCATTACTTCTTATATTCCCAGCTCCCACTAAGACATCAGTGAGACCCTAGGAAGGTGGCACCAACATCTATGTGTGGCTTGATATGCATCAATGACAATAAAAGGCAATGGCTTTGTGGAGAAGTAGCCAGAAAGACAACTGTGTCAAAATGATGTCTTACTGCTTGTTGTGATTCCTGTTTGCTTCCATGTTTGTGTGTGCACATGAGTGTGCATGTGTGTTTGTGTGCACACACATGCACCTACCCACATGCCATGACACCTGTGCAAAGGTCAGAGACAACTTGTGGAGTTGGTTTTTTCCTTCTACCATGTGGCACCTGAAATGCAACCCAGGTTGCCAGGCTTGGCCGCGAGTGCCTTTGGCTGCTGAGCCATCTCATTGACTTTTATGGTTGTATTTTAAAAACTGTTTCTATAAAAAGTTTTTCCTACCCATTTTCCCAAATAGCTGTTTTAAGGGAAATTTGTGAAAGATTTGAGTAATGTTATTTTAATGAGCAGAGGTTTGGATGGATGTCTTATTGCTTTCTATTTCTCCATCAAAATCCTATGTGCTGTTTTTGTCTGGCAAGAAGTATTACCAGTGAGGACTAGAAATGTATACAAGGAAGAGAGGCTGTGCCTGGGGTGAATAGTATTTGAATTGTATTTGAAGGAAGAAAAGTAGATGAAATCCATAGACATAGCTTCCTAGAGATTATCTGTAAGCTGACTGTGACAGGTTGGGTACTTTTGGCTGCAGGTGGTTCTAATGGGATCTTCTTGGGAAAGGCCAGGCGGTCAGAGGGAAAGGATGCATAGGACAACAGTTGCCATTCAGAGGATTTCCTCCTAAGTAGCACCTTGTGCTTGTACATCCTTAAATCGGAACAGGTCCCAGGCCCCTTCTCTTGCTGTTCCTGCACCCACGGTTTCCATGAGCTGTGAAGTTTCATTGGGTCAAAATAGGAATTGTGTCTCCCAGAACTGTGAACCACAACTGTCGGGGAGGGATGAGGTGTGAATTAATGATTTAAAGTTACACTTTACATACCAGGCAACTGGACAATTACTAGGAAGCACCTAGTTTAAGGTGCTTAATTTCTCCAAGGCTGTGTTTCCCCAAAAGAGACTTGTTTCTGGGCTCCCTTTGCATTGAAGAAGATAGAAGGAAATTCTGCGTGTTCTCTTCTTGCCTCAGCTTTCAACTTGACTTCCAGGTTTGAATACCTTTTCTTCTCTTTGGCTGCAAAAGTACAGTGAATTACTGTGCCCCCCAAAGTTCTTCACTGGGCATCTCCCTCTGCTCCGGGAAGGGATTACCTCAGGAACCCATCTCTGCTGAGACAGCATTTCTTCTGCTACTTGTGCAGGGATTTGGGTCAATGTCGTGCCTGTCATTTGCAAAGTAGTCATAACTGTACACCCCTGCCTAGGCAGGACCTCTTGAGGATGTGGGAATATGGGTGTCAGGAGATTCAACTTCTTGCGTTTGGCAGGGTGTTTTTTTTTTTTTTTTTTTTTTTCTACACTGAACATCTGACTATTCCTGTGGCTAACTGGGATTTTTTTTTTCCATGACAGTTTTAAATTATTAACATCCAGCTTAATGTTTCCTTGTATTCAGAATGAAGGTTCACAGATTCCTTGATAAGGCTGGATCATACATGAGTTTCTGCCTATTTATCTCCCCTCAGAAGTGCTCCAGATCCCTGACCTCAGAGGTTCTTGACGTTAAACTAGTCCATTCAAGTGGCTTAGACCAGTTGAATGCTTTTGGAGGCTCAGTGTGAACAGGCAGCCATGACACCCCCACTGTGATGGCCATTGTTGGTTGTCAAGTTGGCTACATTTAAAATTAACCAAGACGAAAGTGGCTGGGTACACCTATGAGGTTTCTTAATTAAATCATGTGACATAGGAAGACCCACTTCTAGTCCAGATCTTTTGAGGAGTGAAGACCCAGCTCTAATCTGTCCACACCTTCTGCCGGCAGCCCACATAAAGGACATGGGAGAAGGAAGCTGTCTCTGCCTGTTTGCCCTCACTCTCAATGGCCAGTCCACTCCTTCACTGGCACTTTAGCCAACTTCTTCAGGATTCTGGCATATGCTGAGGGCAGCTGAGACATCCAGCCTCGAGGACTGGACAACTACTGGATTCTTGAACCACCCATTGGACAGCTGGACCACAGCCTGTAAGCCATTCTAATACAGTCTAATAAACCTCATACATTTTCTTATATATTCATTCATATATATTCATATATATAACTTATAGATTGTATGTATATGAATGTATACATACATATATATACATATTCATTCTATAAGTTGTTCCTCTAGAGAACCCTGACCAATACACTCACTAAGAAATTTCTAAGAGTGTATAACTAGGTAAAACAAGGTAGCAGATCAGAGCTCAGATTCTTGGGCCTGAATCCTAGATCTGCCTGGAAATAGTTATAAGACCTTATGCATCTCTTCTCTTTCTGAGCTACTGTCCCCAGCAAGAAAATGATAATGCTCATAGTAGCATAGTTTTGAAGATAGCACAGATAATCATGCATATGTGTTATTTTACATAATACCTAGTCACCGAATGTTAACTACTGTTGTTACTGTTATTAATAGTCAATGAACTCTTCCATACACATTGGGCCTCCATGAATGATCAAGCAAGGAATGAAAAGTGGGGTGGTGGAGCAGTCCATTTTCCACAGTTGGCAGGACCTGGATTTAAAGACATTTTTGGGCTATTAGAGAAGGGACATCTGAAATTATGAAATGGGAAACCAAGGATCTGAGCCAATACAGAAAAAGTAAGCACGCACACAAGAAAAGGGCAGGGCAGCCCCAAGCAAGTAACAAATTCACGGGATTGTGTGAAAACCAACCATATGAAAGCAGAGAACGTGGAATTTGTGATGTATACACCTTCATAGAACCTCATCCTGAAAATTTACCATCTCATCCACAGCACTCCAAAATATTACCTGAAGACAAATGAGTCTCAGTAAGTTCTGAGAGTCAAGAGAAACATTAAAAACTAAAAGATATTTCTTTCGGCTGATTGGTAGATCACTCTGAAATGCAGGAAAAAAATCCAACTACAAAATATTTGTTTCATTCCTCTCAAAGTCATTGGAGTTGACTGAGGACATAGAAAAGTGGGTCATGACTAATCACATACCATCAGTGCCCTAAGAGCATCCCAGAACAATGCTGAGGATACATTTGAAAGGCAAAGGGGATCAGAGCAAGAAGTTAGAACAAGGCTGCAGCTTATCCAAACCAGAAGAAAACAACAGAAAGAGAATGAACAAAAATATGAATATGGAGAATACTTAAAACCTGGTGAGTTGTTGTGGGCACAAGGAAACAGTCTAGGTAAGGTTTTTGATTTGAATGATTGGCAACATGGGCCAGGAAGCAATTTTGGAAGTAGGTTAAAGAGGCTCACTACTGCCTATGTTCAACTTAATTTGTCTTTTGAACATTTAATGTGATGCCTTATTTCATACATTGAACATAGGTTCAAATCTACATGGTAGGCTTAAGATATAGGATATCTATAGGATAGATGTGGTAGTTGAGGCTAGTGGCCAGATTGATGTCTTTTACAGTAGATGCACATAGTGAGGGAAGAGGACAAGTCCATAGCTGAGGAAGGCTATCACCAAAGGGGCAAGCAGAAGAGTCTCGCCAAGTGTCCACAAAAGAGTGACAAGACCCAGAAAAGAATGTGGGAGGAATTAGGCACCAACAGATGAAGAAATATTGGCTTCAAGAGACTGATTAGTAATGTCAAGTGTAAGCAAATTGATGCGTGGCAGAGGACATGAAACCCTCCACGGGAGGTGGTAGCAGAGAGTCTCTGAGATTAAAGCTGAAGGAACCTAGACAACAGAAAATTCTGGTATAAAAACGAAGGTTGGAAATGCAATAAAGGAAGAAAGGAAGCCCAGCTATAAAGGAAAGGCCAAGAGAAGGTGAGCGAAAGAAAGTCCTTGTGTGTGTCTTTGTCTAAAACACAATAGTCTTGCATGCTGATGAACTGAGTTGGAAAAGGAATGCTTGATAGAACAAGGTACCAGAAGAGGGGAAGAGAACACGGGATCTCAGACACAGACAGCCCTACTCACCTTGTACAGAACAAGAAGGTAAAAACATGAGAATTAGTAAAGTGCTTGATGCACAACCGTGAAGACCTGAGTCTGATTCTCAAGAACCCACATGGAGAGCTGGGTTAAACCAGAGAGTTAGGGCCAGGTTTAGCGAAAGACCCTGTCTCAAATAATAAAGTGGAAAGCAATTGAGAAAGACACAATCAGCTTCTGGCCCTCACACACATGCACACACATGCACACAATCACATGCATACATACAAACATATACATATGCATACACGTGAGACTCAGAAGAGAAATAACAGACAGGACATGCCTTTGCTGAACTGTGCAAAATTTTAACATTAGCTAGACCAAGTGCGATCTCTCTCTCTCTCTCTCTCTCTCTCTCTCTCTCTCTCTCTCTCACACACACACACACACACACACACACACACACACATACACACACACACACACCTGGGTTTTAGAGTCACATATCAACAGTCACAAATTCAGAAACAAAACAGTTACATTTTGCCAAAGCCCAGAAGAAAGTAGACCCTGTAACTAAGTCATAACTTTTACTTTCCTGGATTGACCCTGACTTCTCTAAAGAAACCCAGAGTCATAACCGGAGCCAGACATGTTCCAGCCTGGCATGTGCATTTGCCAACCATTGATTTAGTTTGGTCCCAGTATTCCAACTGGGACTCAAGATGACTGATAAAAATTCATCACATTGTCAATCAGCTGTGATGGTAACAGTTTGACCCTTTACACTAACATCATGGTGCTACATTAGTATGATGCTGTCATCATGTAGTTTAGTATCAATGTGAAAGGAAGGCAAAATTACATGTGTACTTTTTATGTTGCTATATTGAATTCCAGTGTGCATACAGCATCACAACTACCCAAATTTCACAAGACACACAGATCTTAATATAAAGGCATTTGAGGCACACAGTGCAAGAGAAGGGACAGAAAGGATTAAAATCTGTGAGTATTAGAGAGTTCAGGCCAAGGACAGGCCCCACTAGTGACTCTCTATACCTAGCCTTCCATTGCCTGGCAGACTTGAGTTTATTGCAGTAGATAAGAGCTAGTAAACACTTAAAAAAAGGGTCAGCTACAAAATAGGTCTCACTTTGAGGACCATTTAGTCTACGTCACTCACTCAGTTCTGCTGCCACAGCATCACAAAAGCAGTCATAAACGATATACAAATAAACATGTCTGTGTTTCAATAAAACTTTATTAGCAAACACTACAATATAAATTTCATGTCATTTTAACTAAATGAAATATTACTTTGATTTTTTTTAAATAGTTTAAAAATGCACAAGCCACTGTTTCTGTGATCCACATAAAAACAAGACGAAGGTTCTCTTTCACTTGGAGATCTCAGCTCCATGATCCTAAATTAGAGGATGAGGAGGCTAGAGGGACACTGGCTCAGAGCTCCCTGCTACATATTGGTGGCTCCACGGTTTCTTATCTAGGTAGGCTAACATGTCCCAACCTACCTTTGAAAGAAATTATTTTTCCATATTTTCATCTTCTCACCTTCTGCCCTTAGAAAGAACTGGCCTCAGCAACACATGCTCTGATTTCTAGCCAAAGCCTAAAAGCAGGCATGCCCAGATCTTGTTTGCCCTCTACACACAATAAAAGGGAAATTAATTGCTTTGGCTCAGACTAAATCTTTGGATGTCTTTCCCTTTATATTAGCAGCAAATTATTTCCCAAGTGAAACACAAACTTACATGAAGATATGCAATAGATTCCTCTACTAGATATCACACAGCCGTCAGCCCTGTGTTGGTAGAGAAAGCATGTCATTATTGTGCATGCTTTCCCTAAATAGCAAGTTTGACGTGATTTGTCACGTCATTTGTTGTGAGTTGCTTGGGTTAACTTTTTCATGTCTCTGAGTCCAGTTTTTTTCTATCTATTAAACTAAATGTAGTTACCCTTATGGTTGAGTGCTTATCTCTTCAGCAAGGATTCCTTCTGAATCATTGGGGAATTGGTGAATGCTTCTCTCTGTTTGTCTTTGTTATAGTATCCTTCTAGAGACACTTCCTAGATAACACTGGATTGTCTTGCTAGGTTCCTTGGACTGTAAAACATACAGTCAGGGAGGGTAAAGGTAACTTACCACAGAGGGGTTATTAGTTATTTCTATTTTTGACAGATATATAGCTCAGTTTCAGACTATTCTTGACAACACCAGTGTGACCAGAATTTTCATGTAGCATGGGCTTAATTTAGTTGAAAAAAGAATAAAATTCACATGTGGGACTAAAGTACAGACTCACCTATGAGCCCTCCCAAATTCTCTACTTATGGCCCTTTAAGGGACAGAGTTGTTCTATACCAAATACCCCACTGGCAAAAATTTTTAAAAAATCCAAAAAAATAGGTTCTTGATACTTTCTTACCATCTAAAACATTATTTCTAACCAAAATATTAGTCAAATCAAAAGCTCACTTTTGACACAAACAAGGTAAGTACTTGGTTTTCCTCTTGGAAGCTTGTGGCAATTATTGTACAGAAAGAAGAATCTTGTACTAGAACCTGGCTGTGCGCATTAGCCTTTCTCTAACCCTAACTCTAAACCTAACCCTAACCCGCTATCAGCAGAAGGCTTCTACAGTCAGGTCTGCTCCACGGTCTCCACATTTGGGAGGAACACAAATGTCTTCAGAGTTCAGTACTGAATTTACCCTGAGATGCTTATTTCTAGGTCCCCTCCCCACAGAAACAGCAGTAAGGGTTCCTAGGTCCATCCCTACAGGAACAGCAGTAGTAAGGGTTCCTAATGTAGACTACATTCAGTGATGTAACTGTGTGACAAGCAATCTACCTGCACAAAAGAGGAATAACTACCAACTTGATCATTCCATATAAGGTAACACTCTATGCCATTAAAATTAAAAAAACAATATTCCCTGACTCCTAGAGGAGTGTATTTTTATGCATTTTCTTTACAGATGTGTACATATGGGGACTTGGAAAATGACCCTGTTGGTAAAATGTCCGCCATGGAAGCATGAGAACTCAAGTGTGGATTTCTAGATCCTATGTACAAAGCTGGATATAGTAGCATGCACCTGTAACCTCAACAATAAGGAAACAGAGTCAGAGGCATCCCTAAAGCCCATTGGCCATGCAGACTAGCTGAACTGAAAAGCTTTGTATTCAGTTAGAGATACTTCTTTAAACAATAAAGGTGGAATATGAGCCACAACTATGACCAAATGGCAAGATAATTCTAAGGGCACAATGCATGCATACCTTGGTGGTAACCAACAGTTTTCCAATTGGACTTAAAACCCACTCAACAAGAGGAAAATCATAGCTAACCATACAGAGATGGTGAAGTCATGGATCTTGAGGGAGAACCTACAGCCATCACTTAACTAAACCAGCACAATTCCTACCTACACCCTAAATATTTGTTCTTATCCCCATCCTCATCAAGGATGCCCTTTGCAACAGTAGGAGACAGTTACGGAAAACCACAGCCAATCAACATGAGGAGTTCTGGAGCCCAGTTCCAATGAATACACCCACAAATCAATTCTAGTCCCTAAGGCTGTGGTACCAATGCACAGGAGGGGGACAGAAAGACTGTGAAAGCCAGAGAATCAGGAAGTTTGCTGTGACATTGTGTCTCTCTGAACACGTTGGATAGAGATGTTACATTTAGAAAAACATATATGTATATGTGTGTATATACATATATATATATATATATATATATATATATATATATAACAAGGATTAATAAAAAGAGGACGTGAGTTTGAAAGAGAGCAAGGAGTTATATGACAGGGTTTGTTTGGAGGAAAGTGGAAGGAGAAATGTAGTAACTATATTATAATCTCAAAAAGAAAAGAAAAAATAAGGGCACACATATATACATATATACTTATGTGTGTGTATACTGAGAACTTCAATGTAATTCATCAAAGGGAAAGTACTGGAAAGGTGACACATAAAGTATAAAACATAGTTATTCTTAAGGACAAACTTATAGGACAATTATTTTGTTTGGCAAATACCTGATGTTTTCTATAATAAACACTGTATTTTTAAATCATTATTTTAATTGTACATATTTACATGCTGTAGTCTGATAGTTTGATATATATTCACAATGAATATTTCTCACAACTATATAACATCTATAATTTTCTATCAATTACTTGGCTTTTGGAGGCTTTTAGTTCCCCTTTTTGCTATTTACTCCATACATACTCAGTTACTGTGAACTATAGGGCTATAGATGAGAATTTGCTTCTACTGTGTCTGTTACCCATATTCCAACCTCCTGTCCCCATCCCCACCATGGAAAATCTTTTTCTTTAGTTTTTAATGTGATGTTGTACAATGCAGTAGAATGTTGTACAATGCATCATCCCTTGGGACTCAGAAACAAGAGCTCATTTGAGATGCAGCCATTAAAATTAATGTCTCAAAGAAACATAAGAATTATTAAAACATCCAGCAAAGAACATCCATCTACTTTTTCCATCTCAAAGCAACCACAACAAGATTATTACCAGTTGTCTCATTCAGACCTTTGAGAAGGAAAAACAGAAACACAACCAAGCCCAGATACTGGCAATACTTCAATATAGTGCTTTTTAAGCTAATACATAGAATTTTAAACTGGTAATTTCTTGTAGTTGGATATCATGTGACATGTCAGACTTTAAACCATGCTCAAGTCCATTTGCATACATTTTGCAGTAACACTGCCCAATTTCTCTTATTCAAATCACTTATATTCAGCCCTGTTCTCTTCTAGAAATTAGGCTGAGTTTGCACCAGGTGTTGCCGGTGGGACAGGAACTATAGAACATGGGACATGACTCATAGTAGTAGTGTGATTTCAAAGGCAGAATTAATTGCTCTGTGTTCTTTGTCCAGTAAAATTCTGACTTGAAGGTAAGGACTAATACAAATACTAGACAATGGACATTCCCATCTTATTGTCCCTGCACATTCAATTGACAGGAAGCATAGATCACTTCTGAAGGAGGAAAGTAAACCCCACAGCTTCTGACTATCCCAGAGGACTCACCCACCCACCAGTGCCGCAGGACACTGAATCAATCCAGTTCATTCTGGAAGGAGAATATATTTCTCTTCATGTATTTAATATATAGGAAAGTAGGCTTGCCTGCATGTTTCTCCTGCCTGACCTGGAGAGATGAGCATCTGGACTGTTTTTGCTAGAGCTGACAGGGTGAGGCTGATTCTTATCGAAGGCAACCAATCCTAGAAAGGGGATATTCCCTAATTGTAAAAACTACATTGCTCCTTTATAATCGTAGAACAGAAATACATACATTGGACAATGTCAGGTGTCTTAAGTACTCTGTTAATCACTCCAACAAAATTCCTGGTGAAGCATTTAAGGGGAGGAGTCTAAACATGGCTGACAGTTTAAAGGTGTATCTATCATAGTGTGGTGAGGGGGGATGCAGGATGGCTGGGGCTCCTGTGGTTGAAGCAGCTTATAATACATTTTGCTACATCTTAGTGGATCAGGAAGCTGGAAGCCAGATGGGGAAGTGGGGCAGCCAGCTTATAATCCTCCAGGCTTGTCTCTACAGCCCTGTGTCTGATAGCTAGGCCCCATGTACAAAAGATTCTTCAACTCTGCACAAAAACCGGTCCTAGCAACTAGGGACTAAGTGTTGAAACACTTGAGCCCGTGGGGGGTCATTCCCCATGCAAACTACAACATTAGTCACTCTGCTAATTATTAGAAGTGAGTCTTTCTTTCAGATGTCAAATTAGATAATAAGTTACATGGTCACCATAAAGTTATTATATTTCATGTCTAGCATTTGTGCTTAATTGTAATTCCCATCTTGCAACTGAATCATAATTGCACAGTTTATATTAAAAACCTAGAATCTTCAGCTACTTCCAAGGTCACTTTGATCCCAAGTGCACATTATCATCTCAGGATTGGCCCCCTTTCCGATGGAAAGGTTAGCAGAGCTTAGACAAGGACATACTTGGTTCTGTTTGGGTCAGGGACTAGAATAATGCTCTGAAAGGAGCTGAAAAGATATTTTCCCAAAGAAGGAGGAGTAAAGCAAAGGCTGTGGGTGAAGATTCTGCTGCTCCCTTTGGGAGGTGATGAGATAGGCTGAGGAGCAAAATCAAGCTGGGTGGATGTGTCCCAAGGAAGCAGAAGGGATGAAGGGCCAAGATCTCCAGGTGTCTTCTGTGCCTTGCTGAAGAGTTTCAACTCTGACAAGACATTAGAACTCATATTGACTGGTCTTTACAAATCCTAGAATTATTTTAACTATTCTGGGCTTGAACTCAGAACCTTGCATATGCCAGACAAGGTTCTTCCATGGAGCTACATCTCTGCCCTTCCAAAAATTTTCAATGTATTTGTTCTAAACCAAATGCAAAAAAATTTATATGACTACTACAATATAAATATGAATTTCATGCTATATGGATCAAATAATAGGTTATGGGATTTGTTTTTAAATATTCCAGCAAAAAAATAATGTGGGCAGTGAGGATCTCTTTCTTTAAAAAAAAGTTGGATGAGCATTAGAAAATGTTGATAGTTATTGAATTTGGAACACCGGCTTAAGAAAATTGGTTTCTTAATTTTTTTCTTTCTCTCTCTAAGATTTACTTATTTATTATGTATACAGTGTTCTATCTGAAGGGCAGAAGAGAGCATTAGATATTATTACAGATGGTTGTGAGCCACCATGTGGTTGCTGGGAACTGAACTCAGAACCTCTGGAAGAGCAACCAGTACTCTTAACCTCTGAGCCATCTCTCCAGCCCCAAAATTGCTTTCTGGCATTTTTCTACCTTTGATTAGAAATTTTATGAATGTCAGAAAAAGGTATATATTTCTTCGACCTACTAAATCAGAACTACTGTGTAGCCAGATGTGATCTTAGAAAAAATTCCTTCTAGTATAATGGATATGTTGGATTGAATTGTGGTGAGAGACAGGCAGGTTGAGGGGGGCAGGGATAGATTGGAGGGGAGAAGACAGAGAGAGAGAGAGACAGAGAGAGAGGCTGAACCCAGGCAGTAAGGTGCATACTGGACAGAGGTGGAATGTGAGAAAATGCTGGGATTTAATAAATGGGACTTTGTGTTAAATTAGATGAAAATGAGCTCAAGCTGCATCTTGCTGAATGAACAATGTCGTTACTAACATGGGAAACACCACAGAGCCAGCAGACATGAAGAAGAAAACAGGGAGAACTCTTAATTTCTGTTTTTGTAAAGTATTGGAACTCATCTGTTAATATCGTTTCAATATTTTCAGCCATATTTAATTGTACTTAAAATCACTTCAGGACCCATAATCTAAGTAGTGTTGTTTCTCTGCTTCATCTTGGGGAATACACCTTTTGAAAACACTAATGTTCAGCCTTCGGGTGGGCTCTCATCCGCTATTTACAAAGGCAGACCCCTTCTAGGATCCTCAGCGTGTCTGCATTTTCATCTCTGATTCCCCCCCCAACCCCACCACATATCTATCTATTAGCCTAAGAGAATAAAGAACTGGCCAAGGCTTTGGCCGAGCAAGCCACAATGCTGGCTCCAGCTCTTGAATCCTGTCTTTTGTGATCCACTCTCAGAGGCACAGACATCCATGATTAGCTACTTCAATGCACATAGCAGCTTGTCTTTTCTTAGTCACCCTCCACCCCCAAGGTGTAAGAGTCTGATGCCAAGACATGACATCTTTTAGGAAATCCAGTTAAACCCCAGGCTTTCAAACAACTAGGTTTAGATTTGCCCAAGGGACCCAAGGAAGTGGCCTCTGAGTTCCTTGTCATTTGGATTCTCCCTGGAGACGGAGTCTTTCCTGTGATTTCTCTGGACGCCATGAAGAAAGCCATATTTTCCCCAAGTCGTTCTTTTCATCTCTGTCTGAACCTGCCTTCATTTTCCTAATGGCTAATTAAAAAATTACAACACAAGGATTAAATAGTAAACTCCTCCCCTGCTGCTCTCTGCCTAATTTCTGAGGCCTCAAGCTAAAGAACTTAAAAAGAATTAGAAAGAGCCACATTCACTTAGCAAACTGTGTGTGCATATGCACGTGCGTGCATGCATGTGTGTGTGTGTGTGTGTGTGTGTGTGTGTGTGTGTGTGTGTGGTGGTGGTGTGATTTAGAGAGGGGGGTAGCCCTTCTATGCAAGGTGTGCTTACTCATTATTTACTTCTTGTTCCAGAAGGATAAAGTTCAGGGGAGCAGATGTTTCTCAACATTACGACTTTCACTTGTGTATACACACACTTGTACATACTGAAATAATTTCAGTGTGTGTGTGTGTGTGTGTGTGTGTGTGTGTGTGTGTGCTTTGTTGTCTAGCAATTCCATTTAACTCTGAAGCAGGAAGTTGTTTTAAAGACTACACTTAGATTGTTTTTTTAGGTTAGAGTCTCAGCTAGTTGGGTGCTTGCCCACATTCAAGGCATGCACACATAGGCTGTGGCAGGATTCCATTTGCAAAGAGGTGTTGGGAGGCAGTGTCTGAAGACTAATCAACAGTGTTTCAGGTGGACCTGTTTATACCGTATCTTCACACTGCTCCACACTGCAATAGAGAAAGGCTTGGAATCTACATCAGCTTACTCTGTCTCAGACTGTTCTTCATCAATTGTTTCTTTCTTGTGATTATACAGTTTGACTTTATCATCCCTTTGATAACAATTTCTGCATGAAAATTGACTTTATATTTCATTTTTCCCGTCTGTTATCTTAGCTGCATTCATACGCAAACACCCTTTGTGCGGCACTGGTAATATAACTGATTGGGCGAAGCTGTGCCGTAAGAAATCAAAACCATAATAATGTCTTTGGGTTTTGCATTTTAAATACAGCGTTCATTGTTGCACTGAGGTTTCTGATCCCTTCCCAGACATTATGGAGATTACCTTTGGTAATGCTTATTTCATTGTACTTTGATATAAAATAATGTGTGTCATAAATCAATGGAGTGACTGTCGTTAAACAGAAAGAGCCTACTTATGATATGAACAATTTGCTTTTCTAATTTGAGGAAGATTGAGGCATTTTAATTATGGAAGGTCTTTGTAAATGACACTGAATTTGATATCAAATTATATTCCTTATGGAATTGTAGGTTAGAAATAATCAAATTCATATTCATTAATTTTACATTATTTTTTCCAAGTTCCAAACAGAAAATCATTTACAGAAGCTTTTGCTGAATAAAGACCCATGCTCTTGTTAAGCTTACAAAAGTTATGTTTCCTCATTTAAGAGAAAGGGGGCACTGGGAAATGAGTTGCTACTGTGGGGTATTTGGCAACTGTGAACTTCAAACTTTTTAAAGTTGAATTGAAGAAGTTATGCTTAAAGATTGAAAGGTTAAACCTGTTTAAGAACTTGCATAAGAGACAAAGCCAGTGCAAGAATGCTGTCTAATGTGAGTGGCACATTTTCCAGCTTAAGATGGCTTCCCTTTGGAAGAGAAGTTTACCCAGGGTAGTCTAAACATTATGGCAGTCCTCATCTCTAAAGAGGAGCAGAGTTCTGAGCAAGAACATTGCAAGTGATTGTAAATTATGATCACTCTTCAAATTGTTTAAAACATTGACTTTATTTTATTTGTTACACAATGGATTTTCTTGGTTTGTGTGCCCAGTGATTCTGTGATTGCAGCCACTGGGACAGGCTGCACTTTGTAGCTGGGGCTGTCTTCTCAGCATCCTCTTGCCTTTTCTTCCATACCACACTTTACCCCATTAATAACTTGTCTGGTTTCCTCGCTGCTGGAATAGACACATCATTCTTTGTTCTTGCTCATAAATCATCCTGTGACCAAGGAACCAGGAAGTCATTATGGGTGAAGGGTAGGTCAGGTCGAAAATTCAAATTGATCTAACCTGTTCTAGGAAAGGAAAGCATCCTACCCAAGCAAAGCACCAGCTCTCCACAGTTCCAGGAGTTTTTAATAAGTCCCTGGAAGAGAGCAGTGGCAGCTTCCCAGCAACAGCCTCAAAGACTCCTGGGAAGTCTGAAGTTGTCCAGGTGAATATTTGATTTCGGGTCTGTTGGTGGTGACACCCTCTGAAGAACACTCTTCACTCTTTGCTCCCATATTCTCCACTCTCCCCTTTTCTCATTGAAAGTAAAGTTCTAGAATATAGTATGAGAATGAGTCAAATTTCTATTTGAAAAGACTTCTATTGAGAAATGTATATATTTCTCCTCCTGTGTTAGATATTAATCTTGTGTAAACACACAGAAGCATATGCACAGTATGGATACACAGTACACATAGACACACACACACACAGAGGGTGGGGGAATTTTGTGCAAACTACCAAACCATGTGATAAGAGATAGTTAAGTTGGGATAATAAAAAAAAATCATTTGTAAAAATACCTAGCCCACTCCCAATGCCCTTCTGCCACCTTACTGCTTAAGTTATTTGGTAAAGAACTGAATCAGTGTTCAATGTATTCTTAAAAATCTTTGTCAAGGTGAATTGAATGTAATATTAGGCCTTTGTCAGTCTGACACAAACCTGCCACACATAAGGGTTTTAGCATTTCCTGCACATGATAACTTGAATCTATATCTATAGAAACAGGAAAAGCCATAGAGCAGAGCTATCCAGATGTTGCTGAGTCTGTGTGATTGTAAATTTTAAAAGTACAAGCTTTGCATCCAGATTTAGTGCAGGGGGAACTGTATGAAAATTCTGGGACCCCCTGGTTTGCTGAAGGAACTGGAACAGATGTACTGAGGTAGGGCAATAAAATCATGACAATAAGGGACATTTCACATCAGCTTACCCAACTACTGATTGATAATGAGGACCAACTTGGCACTGGATGAGGGGCGTTTTCATTTTTTTTAAAACTCAGTGTCTGTTATGAAAATTCATCCTCAACATGGGTCATGATTTCAGGAGGATCATGACCTGCTCGCCTCTGAACACATTGGACTAGTCCACTTTATAATATACTTGAAAATAAGAATAATATAAGAACTTTTTTATAGACCATTGCATTTATCTTTACAGAAGCTGGTCATTTTATTATAGTCTATACTATCTAAGAAATTCCACCCAGTGCTTGAGACTCTTCCAAGTTTGAAAATATGAAGAATTCCACTCTATAGTCTTAACAAAGTAAATCACACTGCAAGAGCACATGACCACACTGAAATATGAAAACCAGGCCTGAGAACTTAAAAATATACCAAATGAGAAAAGAGGGGAGCATCCTCATTGGGATCCCAACAAGAGGAGGACCCCTGATGACTCAACATCTGGCCACCTGAGATGGATGTCCAGAGAACTCCTGCCTGTTGAGGGTCTCAGTATTAGCATTACTGCAGCCTCCCCATTGGTCCATCTGTTCATCTGCCTGGGCCTGGGTCTGCCCTTGACCCTCACAGTTTTCTTCTTCATTTCATTTCTACAGCTCAACTCAACTACAAGACATGAGTCACATTTGAGTTGGCAATGTCCCACAGAGTTACCCGACCTTCTCCCCAGCAGAGACTCTTTCTGCATTTCTACCTTGTCCTGGGGCCCTGCTTAGGAGTGATGGAGGAAGGAAGAAAGGACCGTGACACTAGAGAAATGACAGACACACAGGCCAGGAGAGCTGCTGTCAGGTGGGCCCCAGGCACTCTGGTGGAGTGGCTCCAGCTACCAAAACAACCCAAAGCCTCAGTGTCTTTACGATGTGCAGCACAGGTAGGAGTCAGCTAGTGAGGCAGGAGTGTCTATAGGTGAACAGCCTCCAGGCTATAAAGATGCAGGAGAAGGAAGCCTCAGCCCCAGGATTTTACACACACTAGTCAATCGTTTGCAAGGCTATCACTTGGATTAGGGAAAGAGGCTTTGTCAGTTTCCCATTGTCCCAAGCCTTGCTTGGTCCTTGCCAGGCCCCACTCACGTTAAGCAGTACACATTCACTTAGAACTTCACTCATCCATTATCTCACTCTTTCCCAATGACTTTTACCAGATTCCCACCTCCACCTCCCACTTACATTTCTTGAAACGCCTTGAACTCCATTTAGGCTACTTTTGTACATTTGTAGCCACTCTGTAAGCTACACATATAGACATGTTTACTGTGTGATATGTACTGTAAGGTGTGACAGTTCACATTAATAGTTAAGTTTATAATAATAAAGCCTGTGATGCCGTGGCCAGCTATCAAGGACGTCAGTACTGCTTGACAAGTTGTTGCCAATGGAAATGATATGCCTGGTGAGTTTATTATGAATTCTGTCATTGTGGAAAGACTCAAGTATTTCTGTTCCTGATGTAGCAAACAACAATTAGGCCACCATCTTGGCACATGAATCTCCCATCTTCTCAACCCTAGTCACATGGCAACCCATCCACTCCTCTATCTGGCAACATGCCAGGATGTGATTACAGGGGCGGATCTCCAAAGATCCCATTTGTAACCCATTTGTATCACTTTGTGAAACATGCAACTAACTAGAGGTTTAGTCTCATCATTTTCTTTTTATAACTTGTGTGTGTATGTGTATGTGTGTGATCTGCATGGAGTGTGTAGCATGTGTGTGGAGGTCAAAGGATACTTGTGTAGAGTTACTACTTCTCTTCCCCTCTTTACCTGGGTTCCAGGGATTGAACTTGGTTCAACCAGCTTTCATGTCAAGTGCTCCTATCCATTAAGCCCTCTTGCCAGCCCACTGTAGAGTTTTAGAGCTAATGGGTCAGCCTTGCATTCCTGACTGTTTTCTCTCAAGCAAGACTTCATCAACAGAGAGATTTGAAATAGCTCTCATGTAAGCACTTAATAGCAAAAAGAAAATGTGATTTCTTTAGTAGTACATGGATTTTAAAATTCTTCCTCAGTCTTTGCTTTACATATTAGAAGTTTTATTTTTAAAAGTTATGTGTATATACATTTATGCACATATTCCACAGAGGCAGAAGAGGGTGTGTGATACCCTGGACTTACAGACAATTTTGAGACTTGCCACATGGGTGTTCAGAACTGAACTCAGGTTGTCTGTAAGAGTAGTTCTCATTTTTGACTCCTGGGTCATCTCTGATGCCCCAATTTTATTTCTAATTAGAATATTCCGCTCTGATGTGACTATGAAGACAGCAGGCACTTCAGACAGGAAGTGCTCTTATGGGAAAAGGATGCATGCAGGCCTGTGAAAGATGCTAGCTATGACCTCAGGGTAGCTTCTAGAACTGGATTATGGGGCAGTTGAAAAGCAAGCAAACATTTCATGGAGCATGTGTACAACATACTTTCAGGGCATCTTCTACCAGCTGTTTTCCACCACATTTGGGAAATATTAAAGCTAACAGTTTCAGATGCAATTGTTTGGAATTTCAAAAACAATATATATACCATAACTTGGGTTTTGCAAAGTCAATTTAATTTGCATTTCTCTTCTTCTCCTTCTCCCCTCACCTCCCTCTCCTTCTGCAGGGCAGTTCTCACTGGCCACTATATATTCCTTCCTGCTATTTATTTTCAAAGAGACACAAAGTGCTAAGCAAGCAGGAAAATGGCAAACAGCAGGAAGAAGCAATACAAGCAACACTAAGAAAAGATTAGTGGTTCTTCCTCTTGGGAAGAGTCTCTCTGATGGTACTTTTTGACCTATGGGACAACAGTATGTCATTGAGGGTCATTTTATTGCTATGTTCCTTTGGCATAATAATAATATTAAGTTTTCCCTAGTTCTATGACCTATCTAATTTCAGATTCTCATACATTTTGGCTGTGTCAGGTATGAGTTCCATCTCATGAAGCAGGCCTTAAATCCAGTTTTGTTTTGTTTTGTTTTTTAAAGTGGTTGGATGCTCTCATAACATGTGTGCTACCAGTATGTCTTGCAAGCAGGTTACCTTTGTAGGTCATGGGGCTGGGAGCTGGGTGACAGCAAAGTACCTTTTATCACTATGCATGCTAGTCTGGAGGGATAAAACTTCTGACTGGGAATCAACAAGATTTCTTCTTGTTTGATGCGATAAGTAAGTTGTATTTTTAGTAATCAGGCCTTACCATTAGGTAACAGAGAGTAACCAATAGCCTTGGGAAAAGCCTACATCAGACCATTGCTCAGTCTCTTGCAGTAGATGAAGACTAACACAAAGACCCACAAAGAACAGTGTTCAGACATTGAGGCAGAGAGGCTGGGTAACTTTCCTTTCTGTTTCTTGTTTCTTGTATATTTTTTCTTTTGATATCCTCTGCGTACTAAAAAGTACACATGGAAAAAATATCAAATAAAACTGGAGTATAATCCTAATATTTACATTTCACAAGCCAATAATTTTAAGAGATACAAAACCATGAAGATTCAAAGTCCAAACTGGAGGTTATCTTGAGGTTCATTGTGTCCAGTCTGCTCACTGGCCAGCTCCAACCCAAGTCTCTGAGCATGTGATGTGTGTTCTCACCAGATTCTTGAAGGAGAGTGAGAAAGTGGTGTGACTGTGGCAGAGCACAGTTATGCTCCCTGCCTTTGCGCCCCCCCCTTCCTTACCTTCTCTTTCTGTCGTCTGTTTGCTTTTTATATTTGCCTGCTTGTTTTTACATTCAGTTTAGACTGGAAGCTGCAGGATAGCCCAGGCAGTATTTGCCAGTGACGAACAGGACTCAGTGTTGTTCTCAATTTGCCAAAGCTGGTCTCCGTGAAGGGAGGACCAGCTATTTGCACATCTGCTTGTTCACAGAGGGAAGAGTTATGTCATGGTTTTGGGAGTTCGCTGCTGAGTGGCAGGAATTATTCTGCCACCTTGCTTCTCTTGATTAGATACAGCTATCTGGGGATAAGGCAGAATACAGGCCCTTCACTCTATCAGCTTTTGTTTTTTCTTTAAATTGAGTTTTATTATGAAAATGTTTAAACATATACAATGATTTTTATGTGTGTTTATGAAGAACCCCCATGCACTTGTTACCGACATCCATCAGTAACTGGCAATGCGCTTTAAAACATGCAACTGTAGAAATGGCTGCAGGCGGGTTTCAGGTGAGTTGGTCACAGACACAACTGTTACTGGTTTGTACCTATATGCCTCACACATTCGCACCTATAAAGGACTTCAAATTGCATTTGTGTAAAAAAGACTTCATTTTTTGCCCTAAAATAAAGGAGTTTCAAATTAAACAAAGCTAGAATGACCCCCACATTGTTGCTTTCCTCATTTTTTCAATTAAGCCTTGCAATAGCTTAAACATGTTGCTTCACAACTAGAGGTTGACACAGAACCATTGACTAAACACACAGTAATGCTTCCTGTACAGCTATATGCTTAAAAAGAAGCCAGTGGGGTGTGTGTGTGTGTGTGTGTGTGTGTGTGTGTGTGTGTGTGTGTGTGTGCATTCTTTAAATAGCATAGGGTCCTTAACATAGAGGTATATTTTGTGGATCACTCACTAATGTGGTAGAGGCTGGACTATAGAACTGTGTAGTCACAGCAGGCTCCTTCTGCTGAATTCTCTGCTGATGCCATCTTGAAATTCTTGACTTTCAAACAAAATCTCTGCATTTTTCTTTCACCAACCTTCTTTCCCAGACCTTTTGAGGGACAAGTCACTGTTCCAAGGATGATATGACTAACTTATTAAGATCTCCTACATTGCCTACCTTATGTCCAATACTTGACTTAAATGTGCCAAGAAATGAGGTATGGGGCCAAGGAGACATCTCAGTGGGCAAGAGCATACAGCACATGCATGAAGACCAAAGTTCAAATCCCAAGCATCCCTGAAAAAAAGCAGAGTGTGGCTGCATGCTTGTTGTGCAGCAAGGAGATGGGTGATCAGTAGGGCTTGCTGGCTGCTAGCCTAATTCCAATGAGAGGCCCCAAGTCAGAGATGGAGAGTGATCCAACAGGACACTAGGCTCCCCTTTTCTGACCTCTGCACATGCACCTGAAAACACACTGGTTTTGTTTGTTTTTTCAATGAACTAAATGCCATTGTCATTTCTATAACAGAAAACACAAGGCAGGCTAATTCATAAATAGGAACCTACTGTTCACACTTCCGGATTCGGGGGTGGGGGAGGTGGGGGTGGGGGGTGGGGAGGTTATACAACCTGTAGGTTAAATACCAGTGGGGATTCAGGCTCTGCCCCAATGTGGAAAGAGCAAGGGACTTAGAGCCCCCTCTTTTAGGCCTCATTCATGAAGTCACTGACCCACTCTTCTCCATGTGTCCTCTCTCCACATCATCATGTTGGGGTTTTGTTTGTAGCATATGAACTTTGAGGGAAAGGAGAAATGTTTGACCTTTGGACCACAGCATTAAACTTTAGTTTTCTGGGTCCAAAATCACATGTCAGGCAAGTTAAGATTCTACAATATTATGAGACTAGAATTTGAGGTTAAACAAATCAACTGAAAAGCTGAGTGAATGATGTCTGTGCTGGAAAAGAAAAGGCAGCTTTCCTATGGGTTGTCACATGACGAGATCATGGTGACATGCCCAGGGGTCACTACTTTATTCTGATGAATCATTTTTCTGGATCACGCATGATTCAAGTAGAAGCTTATTCTCCTTTGAAATGCCTTCATTTCATAATTCTGATTGTGTTTTGTTGGAGTTTGAACACACATTCATCTCTGTAATAGCAAACTTTTCTACTTTATAGTCTCCTCTAAAATCTGGACTTCTACTCAATTGATTTTCAATCAATAGCATTTTATTTTTGTTAAAGTTTTCTACTGACTCTTATGGGCGAGGGGTGGATAATCATGTCACGTAACATGAATGTTCAGGAAGTCTTAGGATTTTATTTGAAAACGTTCAAGAATAAACTATAACCAGTCTTGAAGAAAATTTTAAGCACTAATATTATACTTCATTACTCTGAGGAAAATTTTACCCTTAGGATTCTTGTTTTGCTTTGCGAGGCGGGCACTGCACTTGGTAGGCCACAGATGGAGAAGTTGAGGACTGGTAAGCAGACCTTCTATGAAATCCACATGTTAAAGAAGCCTACAACAATGCTATCAAACCTACTAAACACCTTAGAATAGTAATTCTTAGTCACATTTCCCCAGTCTACAAAGTGCCTAGATCTGCAAATTTCCAGAAAATTTTAATTTGTTTCTTGCATAGGAATCAAGACTTCAAATACTGTATGATAACCATCCATTTATAAATGTTTTCCACCTGTAAAATAGACATATAGTAAAGTTTCCTTGGGCTCACAACTTCTATCTATCTATCTATCTATCTATCTATCTATCTATCTATCTATCTTTGTGTAGGGTGTTTGCATGTGACTGTGTATGCCTGTCTGTGAGTGTGTGTATGTGTATCTCTGTATGTGAATGTCTCTCTCTCTATCTCTGTGTGGGTATGTGTATCTTTGTGTACGGTGTTTGCATATGACTATGTATGAATGTGAGTGTGTGCATGTATGTCTGTGTATGTGAATGTTTGTATCTCTCTCTCTCACACACACACATACACACACACACATACACACACACACATACACTCTCACTCTGTGTGTGTCTCTCTCTCTCTCTCTCTCTCTCTCTCTCTCTCTCTCTCTCTCTCTGTGCATGTGTGTCTGTATCTGTGTGTGTTACATTTAGAAAGAGGTTTTCTTCCTCCTCCAGATAGTACCAAATTGAAAAGGGCACTTTGCGATCAGAGAATCATCTCTGAGAATGATGCTGGGCTTGTGAACTGTTGTCTCTCTCGACGTTGTAGTTGTCATCCTTTGGACCACAGGCCCCACCCAATCTCTAGGGCATGAAGAAGGAAACAGTGGTAGCTTGGCATATAGTCACATCCTCAGGTAAGGACTAGTTACTGGGATATTCCTTTTGAGTTACTTTTCTCCGGTATCTCAATTTGAGAAAGTAATGGCAAGAAAGTAAATAAATTCTTCTAGAAATTCCCTTAAGGGTAGATAAAAGAAAACAGCTACCTTTTTGTGTGGAGCAATACTCATTTGTTTTTACCAATGTCTAGAATACAGGGACTAAGAAGTAGAGGAAGCCCTTAACTTTGTCCAAAGTGAAATTATGACATGCCCATAGTCAAGGGCAAAAGCCACTCCAGATGTCCTAGCATGGACCGTTTCCTTAGAAAGGACAATGTGGCTAAGGAGAAAAACGAGGAGGAATCATGGTGTAAAGAACTTACCAGATGCTGCATATAGTACACGGGAAGGGCCCACCCTGTAACCTGGAGCTGGATACACAGGCAGGAGGCAGAGGCGCCCATTAAATCAAGAGCAGGAGGCTGAATGCCCAGGTCCAGAAACAGCAGAAGGAGGCTTTCAGGTGGGTTTTTTTCTCTTTTAATCTAGTGAAAAAAATAGACATTTTTCCTGTGCATTGGTATTTTGTCTGCATTCATGGCTGTGTGAGGGGTGTTGAAACCCCTAGAACTATAGTTACAAACAGTTGTGAGCTGCTATGTAGATGCTGGGAATCAAACCCGGGTCTTCTGGAAGATCAGACAGTGTTTTTAACAGCTGGTTTATCTCTCTAGCTCCAAAATATACAAATTATCCAATGTCTCCTTTGATTATAAGGATTCTGGCCTGGATCCCTGGCATATCTCCTCTCCATAAAACCAAAGGGAATAAGAAATGAGCAGAAGATAAAAAATTCTGAGAATGGGGAATGCTTTGGACACCAAAGACCACCAGAGAGTATGTCAGCAAAGTTCAAGAAGAATTAGGTGAAGCAATAGATCTGTGGTGGGCTGGGGCATGACAGGACAGAACCCGGAGGATGCCTGAGAACATCGTGGCTTAGGCACATGACCCTATGTATCAGGACAGAGGGTCCCAGAGATGTTCAGAGGGTTCAGAGGCAAGGTAAAACAGCTCAGGGCACATGACAAGGTCCTCCTGAGTGCCACCTCAGCCACCTGATCTTAGCTGAGGTCTGGCCTGGCTTGTCTCTTGGATTGGGAAATATTGGAGAGCAGAGTGTGGCCCACCAACATGAGACACAAGAGCTGCTCTTGAACTCTTTCTCTGAGGACAGTGCTCAAGTCCTGGGCCCAAGGCAAGCAGGGAGAACATTGCAGTGTGGCTTCGGAGAGAAGCAGTGCCCCTGGGTCTGTCCGGGGCAAGTCCTGGTGCTCCTTGCTGCTTCTTAGTTCTTGAAATCATGGGGTCAGAGAAGCACCTGCACATGCTGCTGTTGTAGGCAAGTTGGTCTTTGCTTCTTTCAGGAGGCTCACACGTGGATGGAGTAAGACTGTGCATATAGCTTTGCCCATCATCACAGACAAGTGGTGGATAGTACTTTTCAGAGACACAAGCTTATAGCACTTGCTGCCAATGTGCTGCGGGGATAGGCCTTTGAGTCAGCCAGCATCACTTGGTGAAGTACAGCAGGGACAGAAACCCTTAGTCAGAATAGGACAAGCACCCCAGGTCACCCTATTTCCTTGTTAAAAATTTAAACACTTATCAGTGTGTGTGTGTGTGTGTGTGTCTGTGTGTGTGTGTCTGTGTCTTTGCTTGCACTCTAGAGGCCAGAAGCATTGGATCTTCTGGTGCTGAAATTATAGGTAGTTATGAAAAGCCCAATGTGGGTGTTGGGAATCAAACATGAATATTTATACAACCTTCAGATCTCCTAATTGCTGAGCATTCATTCCCACCCTTTCTGGTTGGTTTTGAGTCCCCCAGGCATATGTTGCAACAGCTGTTGAGCAGGGCCAATCCAGCAGTACTGATGATTCCTGCTTCTCAGACCTTTGGGACTCAAGGGTGGACAGCTCTGAGTCTTCTTCCATCCTATCTTCCCCCACAGTCAGGTAGGGCTTACGCACAGTGGTAACAGGCCTTGGAGGTTCTTAAAATACTTCTCACGGATGTCATAGACAGAACTGGTCCTTCCCTGGGGATGGAAGCACCTAGCTTCTTTGGGGCACTGCTTCTACCCTCACTGTCATGAATGCTTTCTCTGCTCCTCAGCATCAAGGGCATGCAGGAAGTTATCCAGTTGAAAGATCTCCATCCAGGTTCTACTGTTGGCCATAGGAAATTCACCGAGGCTGTCATCAGCTCAAGTATCTGGAGCACTTTGCTTCTCCACAGGCTGGTGTACAACAGAGCCCAGAGAGATGAGCCCCCTCTTTCTTCAGCCTCTGGTCCATGTCTGGTCTAAGAGGTGGGAAGGAAAGCCAGCAATCATCATGTGGGTAGGCACTTTTTTTTTTTTTTTTATAGCATCACTCACTGTCCAGAGTCAATCCTGGGCATCAGGTTTCTTTTCTATTTGGAAATAACAGTTGCTCTGGGCTACTCTGATCTCTAAGTTGAAGAGAAGCAGACAGGAATTAGTTTGGCAGACAGACAGCCGCTGTAGCTGCTCACTTGGGATCATCTCCTCCTTTTCCAAAGTGCCTCTGTCCCAGGACTTTTCCTTAGGCCTGGAACGCTGCCCCCTAAAACTTCCTCCCCACCAGCATGGAGCATGCAGGGGCAGAGACTTACAGTTACCTCTTTTGGGTCCATATATGATAACATCAAAAGGTAAATGTCATAAATTCATGCATTATTCCTTGAGAAACTTTATTATTGCTATTTTTCTATAAGACAAGGTTTTGCTACGCAGTTCACACTGTTCTTGAACTGATCCCCTTACTGCCCTGGGAATTCTGGATTATAGGTATACATCTATATAGCTACACTCTATTATAGAAATGTGTTTTATTTTCTTTTCAGCAAAATTTGTTTTAACTGTGTATTACTTAACAGTTTCTTGTATGCCTTTCAAAACATAGTAAACTATTTTGTAAGCACTGGTTAGAATTAACTTTCAAAGAACATTTTTATATTGTCTTTAAACACGTATTTATTATGTTAGTATTATTTTTGTGATTAATTTATTTCAACCAGGGCTATTTGCATGAGCTTTAAATCAGAATTATCCACTGGAGCCTGGTGGAGTGGCAGTGACTCACAATTGAAAGAACTGACTCTTCCTCTCCCAGAATCTATCAGTGGCAAATAATTCAGCAGCTAGATGGGGACCAGGCCCCTCCTTCTTCCAGCCATGGCTGCGGATGGGCTCACTCTAGTAGGTTGCTGTTGGGTTTGTGATGGGAATGGCTCTCAGTGTTGTGCCCAGAGGTTGACATTCACAGCTGCTCTCCTTACTATCTGCCCTCTTTCCAATCCCTCTTTTGAGAACTTTCCAAGTTACCATAAGAACATAGAAACCTATGAGTATGTTTACATTCCCTATTCACAAAATGACTGTTAGAGTATCCACATGGCTAGACCACAATCTTGTTCAGGATTTTTTGCCTTAAGTGAGACAGTCATTTCTTCAAATAGCCTCTCATGTGTGATTACAGTGACCACACATATCATGAAGATCCTGCTCCTCATTCATCTGACTCTGGGGTGCTTTGCCATGTTAGCAATGGCAGGTTTGCTGTACAATGGAGATATGGCCACCTTCAGAGACTTTTGTGCTCTTTGTCCTGGGACCACTCTTCCTCAGCAAGACCCTCCATTTGGTCTGGACACTAAGAGGCTTTGAGGCAGGAGGTGACACACTCCTGAGATGCTGACCCTTCAAGAATGCTACTTAGGAAGGCATATTTGTCTCACCAATGTCACCAGTTCCCAAGATACAACCAGCTCTACTCTCAGGATGGCTCTGGGAGATTTCCTTTCTTTATTTGAGGCATTTGCAAAGTTGACAGCCTGAGAGAGAAGGGCCTTCTTATCTAAGGATTCAATCTGAGGGCAATATTAGAGAAGAAAACACTTCACCTGGGGAGTAACAAAGTCACCTGGGAGAATTGCATCTTTATTTATTCTTGGTTGCAAAACAAACATTGATGAGGGGCTGGCCTCTGATGAATTTACTTCTAGAGTGTGCCATTGTCATGTCAGAGTATCTTGTTGGAGTTTCTGTTGCTGTGACAGAACACAGTGACCAACAGCAGCTTGAAGAGGAAAGGGTTTATTTCATCTTACAATTGTATATCACAATATATCACTGAGGAAACTCAGGACAGATGCTCAAACAGGACAGGAACTTAGAGACAGGAGCTGATGCAGAGTAACTCTGGCTTGCTCCCATGACATGCTTAGCCTGCTTTCCTAAAGCAAGTGGTGTAATCCTGTGAGGTAGGCCCTCCCACACCCATCATCAATCCAGACAATGCACCACAGCCCAGTCTGCTAGGGCATTTTCCAGCTGAGGTTTCCTCTTTTCAAATGGCTCTAATTTCAGTAAGTTGACATGAAAGCAGCCATCACGGAGAGGAGGAGGCCCCTGCCTTGCCTGACCATGCGTTAGGCTTTCTGAGAGTGACAGCCTCATTTGAGGAGACAACATACCCAGCCTGAGGAACAACAGCCCTTCTTGAAGTAAATTTACTTCATGACAACGATCTTTGTAGGATATTATAGTCTCTCTTTGGCAGGGTTAGGGTTAAATTTTGGCAGTGTTTGTATAGTAAATGATGATTTTTTACAGTTCAGCTATAAAAGCTTACTTATGTCTGGAATTTGATATACAAGTGCTCCATCCAGGGGTACTTTCCTTTCACACAGAATTTTTCAAAATGGTTAATAAAACTGGTCTGTCTCATTTTCCTGAATTATACAAGCATTTCAGAAAAATAGAAATGTTTCACTTATATAGGGTCTCTCACAGTTTTTTCTCTGTTGGCCCTAACGCTAGAAAATTTACCCTATTTAAGATGAGCTTCAATGCAATGAGAAGAAATATTATGCACAGTGCTAGATTAGAGAATAGGGGAGAGGCAGGCGAGCTTTATATTTAACTTTTCTGTAGCCCAGGAGAAGAAGCCCTAAGAAACAATTATCTATGTGCATCTTCATTATGCATTTTAGACCTCTAAGTACATAATCACCTGCTCATGTCTATCTGATAAATAATGAGATTTTTATTTTACATTTGCATTGTTAATTACAGTATATTGCAGAAGGAAGATTCCAAGCATCTGTGATTAATAGAATGTAATCTTTTTTGAATAACAAGGACACTTTAAATAGACAAGAGAATGCACCCTTTATTGGCGGCCACCCAGATCTGTTGAGAGCTGTTTGTGTGGACACTAAGGTGGATGTGGCAGCAATCAAAGGAAATCTCACCATGCACTGAAATATCAAGACAAAACATTGTATACCTTACAGCCTAGCAAGAGTTTGCATGCTTATGTTGAAAAAGGAGGTGCATATATTTAAGTGCAAGAGTAATAAAAGTATACTTACATTGAAGGAAGAAAAACTGCACCTGTATCCTCCTTCCTAGAGTAAGGCTGTCTCTGGTCCCATGTGAGGGCTCAGTGAGAAAGGCCTAGACTGAGCAGTCTCAGAATCGTTATCTTCAATACATAAAGATAGCTGTTGTGAGCATGTTCCCTTACCGGGGTCTAGTTGAGAGGTAACATGTAAGAATAGCAGCCATATAGTAAATGTCCAAGAGCCTGGGAATTCTTCATCTGCCCATTGCTGTAACCATCCTAGTGATGGTTAAACTCACCAATAAGGGATGGAAATATTCACTGAGACTGTTCTCCCAACCCTAGAGGCTGCACTGTTAATGTGCAATGACTGGGCTATGAAAAGCAGATGTGCCATGTAGGGACTGCCACTTGGAAAGTCCTGGGGTCAATGTTTTGTGCCCCTTTTTACCCCAAAAGATTTTATGTCTCTTTCAGTCACTCCCTTGTCATGGGGCAGTTCTTCAGGAAGACATTGACCACCCTGAAGAAGTGCCCTCTTCCCTACTAATACAGCCCATCCAATCCTGATCTGATGTGGTCTCCATCCAATAAATTTGCCACTTTGAGAATGTTATGCAAAAGGAATTAAGCGGTACATAACTTTGGAGGCAAGTCTTCTGTTAAGTATAAAACTCTTGTGATTTACCCAAGCTTACTTCAACACTTGAGCACCTTCCCCTTTTGTGCTGTGTAACATCTCACTGTAAAAATATTCTAATGATCAAAGGACCTGTGGGTCATACTTAAGTCTTTGACTATTACAAGTACTATTGCTATGAGTATCTATGTATTGGCTTTTGAACTGGGTGGTTAGGGCACACACCTTTAGTCTCAGCACTTGGGAGGTAGAGGCAGGCAGATCTCTGAGTTTTGAGGCCAGCTTGTCTATGGAATGAGTTCCAGAACAGCTAGGGCTACACAGAGAAATCCTGTTTAGAAAAACCAAACAAAAAAGGCTTTATGTATAAACATATGTTTTTATCTACTTAGGAAAAATATGCAAAAGTACAAATGAAGTGTTTTTCAGAGAGACTGTGCTGTCATATTCTCCTATCAGTGTGTGTGGGGGGGCCGTGGGGGTGTAAGATCCAGTTGCTTGCATTTGACAGTATCAATGTTTTATTCTTTAGCCATTTGAATAGGCACAATATGCATTTCCCTATTGTATAATGACATCCAACACCTTTGCATATACTACTCATGTCTATAGGTCTGTAGATTCTTTAAAGAAAAGTGTGTGCTCACATTATTTATCTATTTACAAAATGATCTTATCTATGCAATTTGTTTTCATACATGTGCCATATGCATATGTAGCTGCATGTTCATGTGTGAGAGTTCACATTTGTTGGTGCAGATATAGACAAGTATGTATGTTCTAAGTGTAGGAGGCAGGAACACTTCAGGTGTTGTACATACAAATATCAGCATCTCTTTCCAGCATGTCTCAATGACATGAAGCTCATCAACTAGAATAGACTGGCTGACCAGGGAATGCTAGGCATCCTCCTGTCTCCACTTCTCTTGAGCTGAGATTTCAAGCCACCCAGCATACTATCTGGGCTCTAAGGTTTAAGATCAGCTGTACCTCAGTCCCACAAAATGAGCCTCTAAAGAAGTACACTGTAATGCATACATACATAGAAATATATTAATAAAAGTCAAATAAAAAATGAGCGAATATCCCAAGTGGGTTTAATGTGCTCAAGGTGTCACTTGACTTACAAATCTTAATTTTTCTAGATCTACTTCTTTTTTAAAAATAAATCCAGGTACAACAGAAAATTCCTGGGAAAGTGCATTGATTTTTTTTTTAATGTATTCTATATACTAAACAGAGAATCAGGGCTACTAATGTAAAATAATGTTTATGCTAGCTTTTAAACATTGAAATCAAGTTATAAATTTCCTTCAATGAAGTAGAAGGTAGATGACTTAATATGTGAAGCAATTCATAGGAACCCTAATAGGAGGGTTTCTGTTGTTTTGTTTTGAGGGCATGGAGGGTCTACCTGAGCATCCCTGGCTGGTTAGGAGCTCACAGAGCTCTGCTTAACTCTGCTTCAACCCTTTCTTCTGACACAGTTAAAGATGTGCACCTCTGTGCCCAAACCCTAGATAAAGGTTTACTTTGAAAGAATTCCTTCATTTTAAAGGTAACTCCTTTAGGCCAGTGTTCTTGGCACTGAGTCCCTCACTTGGTGGTACTGCCTTGTCTATGTCCTTGTGATTTTTCTTCCCTTTCCATGGAGAGGGTTCTAAGTGGTTCAAAGGCATCACATCTAGTATGTTACCCCTTTCCTGGTGCATCTGACATTCCTGAGATCTGGAGCACTGCACAAAGGTACAAAGCCAACTTCTAGGCCTTTCCCTCAGTACACTATCTTTCTTCTGTGTGAGAAGAATTCTGGTGGACTCACTCTTGGCCTATCAAGTGCTAAGGGTTGTGGACTGAGTTTGCACTGCATGCTGGGATTCTTTGTTCTTACATGTGCATCTATTCCAGTCCAGATGGAAATGGAGGCGGAATTCCGGCTGAGGTGGACAATGGAAGGGGAGGAGCAACCAGAGGACCTGGCATGCTTGAAAGAATGCCTGCCAAACACTTTCTTCTCCAGCTCAAAATTCAGACAACTGAAATGTTTCCCTTTGCTAATTTGTACACTACGTTTCATTTCTTAGTGGAGAGACATACCCTCTGGCAATTCCCATGATGTGTATACTGTGCAGTCTAGAATTGGATTATACTCTGTCATGTCAAGGTGCTTTTGTTTTGTGGGAATTTTGTTTCACTTTGTCTCCAACTAGACAAATCCCAATAGACAGAAGCTAAGTCTTATGCCATTCTGACAGGGACTCTGTAACTATCGAGTTTTGAATACAGTGTTGTTAATAAGTACTGCTAGACTGATAGATTTACAATGTCTTATCAATAAGGTGAATAACACATGAAAGGCGTGTGGTATGAGATAAAAAAGCAGGGGTGTATCAGAGACACCATACAGCAATCCAGGAAGGACCTGTAAAGCCAAAGGAAGCCTCTAATTATCTGAGTAGCTTCGGCCCCTAAAGGGGGCTTCACAGATGCCCCAATCTCCCATCTTCTCTCAGGGTGGGGCTTGGAGAACTGGCTCTAGTGCTAGAGGATTGTTCCAGCTATGGGAACACTGGCAAAGCAAGGCCTGAAAGGGGCTTTGACATTTACAACAAACAGATTTCTTCCTTTTTTCCCATAGCAAACAACTTGTTTGCACCCAAATAAATACTATACAAACAGAATGGTTTAGTGTGTGACTGAAAAGATTACACGTCAGAGAATCTGATCTTGCTACTGAAGCCCAGCAGTAATAACTTCCATGCATTCTCAAGGGAAGAAAATCACACAAATCAGTTTATTATCCACAATTAGGTCTCCCTTGTTTTCCTAAGACTGACTAGCAACATTCATTGATGGCACTTTTATCTTGCTTAATAAAGTCTTTAGAATAGACTACTCCTTGTCAGCTGCCTATATACCCAGATCTACTCTAAAAATAAAAGCATACATGCTCCCCCAAATTGGCAGATCTCAGCTTCATGGGGATCCCTAAGACTCTCCAAGAAGTCTTCAAGGTCTATACACTCTTGGATAGTAAGAGGACCATCCCATTTGTATTCTTGCTGTCACCATTTTATGAGTACACAACAAAGACTTTAAAAGGCCTTGTGCAGTAACAGCATCATGGTGCTGTTGGATAATAGACTTACATATTCATAATTGATTCTTAATTTAGCAATATTAAACATATAATTCACATAAGCAAAACATTTTTGGGGTCCTTTACTTTTAAGAATTTAAAAAAAAAAAATTAAAAGGGTCCTCAGAGCAAAACTCTTGAGAATGCTGGCTCAATGGTATAAATAACTAACTAGCCATGTCTCCAGAGGCTCCTGGGTCAATGTTCAGTGGAAAGTTGCAGAGATAATTACAAGTTAGAAAGTAAGATTTATGGGGAGACCTGGGACTGATCAGCTTGGAGAGGAGAAGTTGAAGATGCCCTGTCTGTGGCGGCTTGCTGCACAAAACAAGAAGAAATTGGCTTAAAGTGCAATTCCGGTAAAATTTCAACTCCAGATAAAGAGGGCTTTCTCAGTAGGGATCAGTAAGCAGCAGAGGAGTTGACTGAACAAGCTTGTGGAATCTCTCCCTCCCCGCCGGAGATTTTTAAAAATGAGCTAGATTGTCATCTGTCTGCGATGAGTTAAATGGGACCATGCCAGAAATCAGGAAAGGGTGTGTGTGTGTGGAGGGGGGTGACTTGCCCCACCCCTTCAGCCTCCTGATCCTGTAATTAACTTGATGAAAGGTGCTGTGGTGATTTTCTATGAAGGGTTGAGACAGGGATACACTTGATGACCTCCAGATAGGTCCTGTGTGGGAAAGTCAAAGGCTAGGTCTGGTGGCTGGTGGCGATGAAGTTTAATGACTGATGCCTGTGGGCATGTACTTCAGGTTATATTTAGAAGGATGGGGACCTAGGTAACTGCAAAAATTCCTTATGGCCTAGCAAGGACAAAGGCATTTTCGCCAAGTGGATCTTTGGAGCATGTCAAATAGGAAGTAAAAACATTTGGGCAGGTGATGTTCATCAATCTAAAAGGAATATAAAAGCAATCCTTAATTTTATAAAGGGACTCTAATTAGCCATGTGAATAGAAAATATGAGAATAATGCTGTTTGTTGAGACTGTCTTTTTCTCTTGTTGTGTAGGGGCCCATGATTTGTCCCTGGCAAGTTAGACTCATTGCATTGTTTCCTGCTTTCGAAGCTAGTTCACAATTCGGAGATTAGAGATTTAAGTGCAGGGTCAAAGAGCCAGGGAGTTGGCCAGACTCCAGGGTAGTTTGTTTCCTTTGCTTATCACCTGGATTTCAATGAATAATACATCTGGAATAAACCTCAAAGAAGGAATGGATGTGAACTTAGTATGCTTCCTCCAACTGGATCCTGGCATGGAGGTGGGACAACATAGCAGAAATCAGTGTAGCCATATGGGATAATGAGGTAGGCTAGAAAATATAAATAAGAGCTTTCTAAATGGAGACCCAGACTTAAAAACCCATTTGGATCACATGTTATCTTGGCTGGGTTGATGGAAAACAGAACAAGAGTTAGTGAACACTAACTCCAACCCCACCCCCAGCCCCCAGGTTACTTACAGAAACTGCAGGAGCATCTGATCAGATATCATTCAGGAAAACAGCCCGGGCAGATAGCAGATAACCTCATAGTGGGAATAATTACCAGGGCTCTGAGCATCTCCAAAAGATTTAGAGGGGCTACTGATCTCTGCCTTGACAAAGCCCTGGTGTTGAATGAAATGGGAAGATCAAACCTGGGGCATCCTGATGAATAGCCTTCATGACACAGAAAGAGGGAAGGAACATGGAGAAATGAGGGGTTTCAGCCAATGAACTTCGATTTTAAAAATCTGCATCATACAAGTATTAAAAAATGAAAGCACTGTTTAGCTTTATTTTGTGGCTCAAAATAAAGTGAAAAGAAAAAGGAGAGGAGCCGAGAGAGAAAGAGAAAGGCAGAAGAATAGGAACAGGGACAAGGAGATGGAGGTATTTCTGTTTGGGGAAAAGAAAGTGACACAGGGAATCAGGTTTCCAAAAGACACAGACTGAAGCTTCATATTTGTCATTTCCGAATGGAGGAGACTGTCTGCTTCTCTTGTGTCCCTGCAGCCCAGTCACCTAAAAGAGGAAGATGTTAAGATGTCAGCCAGTCCTTATCACCTTTGTGGATTAGGATGGGAAGGCTTTCCTCTTATGCAGAGCAAATCTGTGATTCAGAAGATATCAGTTATCTTTGTGACCACAAAGGGACAAGGTATACCTGTGTGTGAGTGATCAGTGTGTGTGTGTGTGTGTGTGTGTGTGTGTGTGTGTGTGTGTATTCAAAGCACCATTCTGAACTAGGCAGAAGCCTGTGCTAGGGGATAAATGAAAAAAAAAAAAAAAAAAAAAAAAAAGAAGTCTACAGTTGGACAATTGGCCTTCCCTTACTAATCTATATTACTCTCTAGGTGGGACCACTGCCTGCTTCGCTCTTCATGCCCGCCACCAGCTGTCATACAGCCCCAGCTTTATTCGTTTTCCAAGACCCAGCTCAAATTCCAGTAGAGCCTCCCTATCTCTTAAAGCCTAGAAGAACTCTTACCCTTACAACACCATCTTAAGATACTGTGATTGCCCTTGCTGGTTACTTTCATGCCATGGTAATTAATACTTGAGAATAATAAAAGAGTGGAGGAGTTGATCTTGGCTCAGCCTTTCAAAGGGATCAATTTAAGGATGTGTAACTCCTGGGTGCTTGTGCAGAATGATGTAGGAGACTATCCCCCTCATGACAGCCTGGAAGCAGAAAAGAAAAGAACGCAGAAGAAGGTCTTATCCAGACCTGGCCTCTGAAAACAAGTCTTCAAGTAGGTCCTGCCTCTTAAGTTTCCAGACCATGTGTCCAGTTTATGAGCCTATGATGGACACCACACATTCCGACCATCACAGCCTTCTATTAGACTTCCTGTGTATCTGCCAGCTTTGCTGTTCTCTTGCATGATACCTGCCACTGGGCTTTGAGGATTATGTATGCTAATTACTCAATGTCTATCCTGTTGAGCAGATTGTGATATAATGCACTTTTTTTTTTTTAAGAAAGAGGGAATGATCCAAAACTACTGTGAACTTTGCCTTTAGAGACATATTAATTAGCACAGGTCAGTAAAGGGACAGAATACATTCAAAGCTAGAAATCTCTACATATATATTTATTCAAGTAATTGTAATTCAACAGAATAGAGAAAAGAATATTTGTATGCATGTATGTGTACCCATGCATGAAATCCAAAATTTGTATCTACACTTTAGTTTTTCTGCCACAAATTACATAAAATTTAGAGCCACTAGAGTGAACAAAACATTTCAAATGTCAGATTTTTATTCAAGAATAATGCCTTGATTTTCATTTAAAAAGAATAAAAAATAAGATTACCACTTTACTTCCTAACAAAATTTTCCTTTTTGTAAAAATTCTATTTTTCAAGAGCTGGTATATTTTCTAAGTATTTATACTAAAGCCTCTCACTATAACTACATAGTAATGATATCTAAACAGAAATGTATTGACTGGCTTTCTTAGTTTCCCACTGTCTTCTAAGTAAGGAAAATTACAAGTTATTTTAATGGGAAAGCTATGAAATTCCCGCAAATGGGCACTTTCCAACATAAGTTTAAATTGCAGGCCAAATAACTTCTTTTCCATACACCTACAAAACATGTTCTCTGTAGTTGTACAAAGCACACTTCAAAATTACAAGGAACATGGAAAACACTTTGGATAACTATTGCTGGCAGAGACATAATTGTGTGTAAGTTTCTCCAGTATCCATGTGCCACCCCCACCCCCACCCCCACTCTCCCTCTGCCTCTGCCTCTCATTCCTCAAATAAATTCCTATTGGGAGCCAGGCTCCATATCTGGATTAATTTCTACCCTGTGCAACTTTAGATATAACTGTGAGAAAGTGCTTATTGGACCAGATTTCCTAAAATTCCTTCTGGGAGATTTGTTTGTGAAGTCTTGTTCCTTCAGTTAGTCACATGGGTCTTTCTTATAGGTAAGGGTAGAGGCCAGGCATCCCAGATCCTGTGTTTCAATGCATGAAACCAGGAACCCAGAGATGACAGAAATGAAACTGAGCTATGATTATTTTGCATTTTATACTTACAAAATATTTCTCATTGATTTGCTTATTATTTTCAGCAAACTTATGTTAGGGAAACTACAATTTGTGCCATTAAGAACTCCAGAAAAATTTATTTAAAAGCACTCACTAGTTTATCCATAATTCTCCCAAAGGTCCTTAGGATAAGCATCTTCAGCTGGGATGTGAGCAAGATGCTCATGTAGAATGGATTCTGAGTTGGGTTAGACCACAATGAAGTGTGTTGAAAGCCATTAGCAATTAAGAGCATGGCTCTGCACTGATTTCCTTTATGGTATATTTCATGCTGCTCATGCACAGTAGGTAATACAGATGGATTCAGCATAAATTTAATTTTGCACATTAAGTAAAGTGCAATAGATAAATTATGCCTGAAGAGGAGCCACCAGCTGCCATGGCCACTTCAACTAATGTACCCTGGAGGTGTTTGAGCACATCAGTTGAGTGGAACCACTAATGCAGAGGTATCTGCATGGATTCCTTTGCTGCTGGAGCCAGGATGAGCCTTCTGATTGTCGGGGAGGGGCCCAGGGAGAGATATAGTCCAGCTTTCTGGGGCCAAGCTGTTACCTGGGGTTCTTGGGAATGCTTTGCCTGGCTTTTTTGAAGGGTCTGGTCTAAGGGTCATAGTTAGAATTTTCTCAGGAGCTGGACAAATAGAAGGGAGGAGAAGGGAGCCTGATCATCTCCCCATGATCACTGGGGCATCTAGAGTCCATAAGAGGTAAGAATGTCACTGAACATTCAGAAATTGGAAAGAGCTCAAAGTTACAAAGGTAATCAAAGGAGGGACTCTGGGAAAATTCCTATTTTGAAATTTCCTGGCACCCTTGTACCTCAGTTCTCAACCTTAATAGTCACTTTGTGGTCATTAAAACAAATCCGGGGTATCAACTTCCCAATGTAGGAAGCTGAAGTAGGGCATCTGAGGGTGTTGGGAGGGGGGACAGACCTCATCTCAGTGGCAGGATTCTTCTCTGTGGCAGGGAACAGTGGTCACATGAAATGAGTCCTCAGTATGGGCTCCATGGTAACACCAGAGCCGGCTCACTGCCTGCAGCCCGACCTTGATGATACAAGTGCTATCCTCTTGGCCATCCTCTCTCGGATCCCTTCGGATCATTTGATCTAGGCTGTGCTCCCTCCTCAACGGGGAGAAAGTACCTCATTAATAGCTGTCATCATATCTTTGGACCCACCCCGAGTACCCTATGAGGCTGAGGTTCTGCAAGTATCTATTTGTCAGAGCCCTATTTTGAGGTGAATAGACCCGGAAGGAAGTTGCTGTGTGTTGGAATTAGGAAAACCAGATTCACTGAGTCCTACGAAGGCTGGTCAACCTGCAGGTTATGACAGTGTGACTTGACAGGGGCCACAATCCTCCTAAACACTTGCTCTATTGTCATTTCCACTTTGCAGGGGAACTGAGACCCTGAAATCCAGGTTACTTACTTAAAGATGGATAGATCTGGTAAGAAACTGAGTCAGTGTTCACATGCAGATCACAGGCAGATAAATCCAGATAGCTCCATTTAAGGCCTCAGGTCCTCACCAGCACACATACAAACATGGTATACTTTGCCTTTGAGCTGTGCTCACTTTCTTTAAAACTAAAAACAAACATCCAGATTTTCTTTACTTTGTTTGTTTTTTTATAGATAAAGCAGATCACTTTGTCACTGAGTGGAAACCTTTTCTTGAATGGAGCTAAAGAATGCTATTTATATATCCAGGCTGTTCACAATGAATCATTTCTATTCCCTTAGATGTTTCAAAGAAAGATTCTCAGATAGGAAGAGGCATCTATTGCCCATCACTTAGTTGATTGATTACAGAGCCTAACCTCACCCTGGAGGCTGCAAATGCTTCTTCTAAAAGAGGGTCAAAAGCCACAACTGTAAAACACCCCTTGCTCCTTTAGGCCCAGTTGGAGAATGTGAGTCAGGTGGGGGCTGCAGCCAGTTTGCACCAGTTTTGTGCACAGCTCTTTCCAGATCTGTGTTCTGTAAAGACACCCTGGGAGCTCATCATTGACCAGGCTAGGATTATTTTACCATCGATATTTACAAGCACAAATAAGGCTATTATTTATAAATTCATTTTTATATTTGGAAAATCAGCTTGTGAAGTAGTTACTAGAATAAGAAAAAACACATGTCCCGTGACCTCATAGACTTGCAGGACCATTCTGGATAGTTTGGAGTTCCCATTCCACAACCTTTCTATCTAGAACTTTCAAAGAGGGAAACCATCCTTATCAGCAACACACAATTATAATTCTATGACACATGACTCATGTGTTGGGATTAGCAATGTTGACACTAGGCATTGTTAGGACAAATAGATTTCACAATGTTATAAACCTTTTCTGAATACACCCATGTCCAACACAGGGAAGTGAATCTGGCCTTAAAAACTTTAGTGATGGGGGGAGGTGGGGAGGTTAGCATGCAGTTAGAGCGAGATTGCATATCAGATATCCCACATATCAGATATTTATATTATGGCTCATAACAATTGCAAAATTACAATTATGAAGTAGCAATGGAATAATGTTATGATTGGGGGTCACCACAACATGAGGAACTGTATTAAAGAGTTGCAGCATTAGAGAGTAGAGCTTCTGTAGGAACGGAAATGCTCCTTATTGGTAACTATTTTTCAGTTATTGTTAACGGGATTAAAAAGGCAGAAAATGACAATACAATTATAGAGTCCCAAGATTAACTGTGTCTAACACCCAAAAAGGGTCCAGGCACATCATCTAATCCATTTAAATGCAAATGACTGTGGTGGTAAATCTTTATTGGCAACTTGATGACACTACCTGGAAGCAACTGAGAGACATACATCTGAGGATATTTACAGGGAGGATATACTTTGGGGAGAAGACCTATCTCAAGAATAGGCAGTTCTTTCTCAGGGCAGATCAGATAAAGAAATATCTGATGAAATCTAGGGTTGGTTTTCTGTGTTTGGTTTTCTGATGAGTGCATCTACCACACTGTTGCTGGAGCCATCACCACTGATGTCAGAACTCAGCTTCTTCTGGCTTCCAACATAGGTTTAAGACCAGAAGCTCCACAGGGATCATCCAAGTCTTCAGCATCAGCTGGAGAATGCTGAGATGTCTAGCCCTGTGGACCAAGCAGTATGGAGCTCTCAACCTCGACAGCATGCAGATGGTGGATTGTGTGAGTCAATCTAATAAATTCCCAATTTATGATACATATTAATTCTCTTTCTCTGTTCTTTTGGATAACCCTGACCCAGTTGTCTGAACAATAGTGTGTCATTTAGTGTTGTTCTATGGTATAGGCAACAGACCTTAAGCAAAAATCTTTGTTGAGTGATTAGTAGAAATCTCAAAGAAAGAATGGATAAGGAGGTGAGAGAAACAAGCCCAAAGGACAAAGACTGGGTAAATAACATAAACTAGTCATTTTCTCAATAGTAACAACCACTGGTGGTAGTTGGGATCAGCCCAGCCCTGTATCTTGTTACTGCAGTTTAAGATTCAATGTCATAGAAAGACAAAGTCAGATGAGACCAACCAGAAGCTCTATAGGGATAGGGGCAGTAGACTTCCACATAAACAGAACAAGCACAGCTCCCTCAAAGTGTCATGAAGGAGTAGGCAATGCTCTAGGGACTGCACTAGTGGACAAGAATTCTGGGAAGGAAAGGCACATTATCTTAAGGAGAAACACCTTCCCAAGGTTCATCCCTAGCTATGGCTGGATGCATTGCCATAATCCTTAAAAACACAGAGTGGCCAATCTCTGTTTCATGGATGACTACAGCATAGCATTCACTGGAGAAGACCAGGAACCCTTGTGCACATCAATGACAAATAATTTGAGAAGCATTTTAAATCTCCATGCTAAAGTTTTGTAGCCCTCGGCTGCTTATGAGTCACATAGTCTTAAGCAAGGATTATTTTTACCCTGAAACTAATAAGACTAGGAGTTGAATAGGCTTCATTTGCAGAAGTCTGTGAGCAATATTTACTTCACTGTTGGTCCTGTCTTACACCTTCATTGTGTTGCTTTTCTTTTCTTTTTTCTTATTTTAATTTTTTATTCACATCTAGTTTTGACCAAGTAGCCACATGTTATACATCTTTCTAAATTGCAAATTTCTAAATTTGCAAGAAGGTAGTGCACACAGAAATCCATACCCACAGAAATTTCTTGTCACTTTTCTCTAATTTCTGCTTTAGAGAATTTTGATGTTGAGTGTACAGAATATGTTCTCTTGAATTTAAACATAATGTCAGAAACATTACTCAAAACAAAGTTTCTTTCTAATTTATTTACTTAAATTCCCATTGCAAAAAAAAAAAAAGCTATGCCATAGTTAAAAATAAAAAGAAATGATCATTTCTCTAAAGAAAAACAATTTTGCCTATATTTCAAAAGTAGTGCAATTTAGCAGATTAAACTTAACAAACACCCAAGGCTTTTCTAAAATATAAATTTTAGTGTGTCAAGAAGGTTTCACAATATTCAAAGCAAGATTCCAGGCTAATTAGGTGATGTGAAAGTGTAGAAGAACGCAGCAAGGACTGAGAGGGCTGGCAGCAGGTTTTGTTTGGTGCCTTTTAGATAGTTTTTCTAGCTTTTCCCCTGAGTTCCTGGAAGAGAGCTGCAAAAAATCTCAAGTGTCTTAGTAGCTCATGGGCCATCTGGCTCACACCTGAGTTCATATGCTCAGTAGGTCTTACGGTAGGCTCCAAGCAGACCTCAGATGGGAGGTTGGTTATAACAGAAAGACTATATGATTAGAGATCTGGAGATTTGGGACTTGGTGACAGTAACTTGATTCTTTAATGGGGAAGGTTAGAGATTAAATTCAGCTATGAGGGTAAAAATCCAAAATGATGAAGCTATGTGAGGAAGTCTTAGCAGAAAGTCAATACAAAGGTGAGGTCCACATGTTGGACCATCAGCATTTGGAAGGGCTGTGTACCTTGAAGATCTCACAGAACTTTTCCTCTGTCTTTCTCACCAGCTTTAAGTGTATCTCTATCTATAATTAACTAAAATCATGAATATAACACATTTATGAGTTCCATAAGTCTTTCCTGAAACAAACAAAAAAGAACTATTCAACCCCAAGAAGGAAGAAGTCTATCATTAAAACAACACAGACTGAGCTAGAGATGAATGTTAAAGCATATAAGGACAGCAGCCAGCCTTGGAGTCAGAATGCAGTCTACTTGTGGGTAGAGGCATCTCCTCCCTTCCTCCCTTCAGGGTTAATCCACTATGCTGGTTAAGAGCCTAGCTAGGGATGAACCTTGGGAAGGTGTTTCTCCTTAAGATAATGTGCCTTTCCTTCCCAGAATTCTTGTCCACTAGTGCAGTCCCTAGAGCATTGCCTACTCCTTCATGACACTGAGCTGGCTCTGCCCACCTTTTAAACTATGTAACATGTATGCTATCTTATTTCAAGCAACATGGCTTTGGTTCCCTCCTTCTCTGGCTCCCTCTCTCCCTCTCTCCCTCCCTCCATCCCTCCCTCCCTCTCTCCCTTCCTCCCTCCCTCCCTCCCCCCTGGCAGTTGTGAACTTCAAGCTCACCAGCCCTTGGGTTTCCTTTTCAGTGCTGATAAATTTCCCTCTGGTTTCCATTGAGTCTTTTTATTTTTTCCATCCAGCTTCAGTTTGTATCTGTTTTTAAATTTACTTAATATGGTACTAAGATCTCCAAAATGAGGACTCTAACTTCCCCAGTATCACAAGACGGCTCTGCTGGAACTCCCCGAGATTTCTTCAAACACTTCTGTCCTGCTTTTTAGTTCTTAGTTGGCAGAGAAAACAAACCCATTCCGGTAGCCCTAGACTACAGTAACAATACTTGGATAAGGAAGCACAAAACCGAGCTTTTAGAAGTTGAGGCTAGAACAGTGGTTATCAAAGACTGGAGAAAGTACCAGCGGGAATGGGATGGAAGGAGGTTAATCAGTAGGTGCTGAGGTTGACTCAGGAAGTTCCGCTATGCTTTGTCCAGTTGGGTGACTTTAGACAATAGCTATGTGCTGTGCACTTCATAAGACTGAAAATGAAGGGATTCCTGGGATTGACAAAACAAGAAGAGAGTGAGCAGCTAAAGACAGTGAGAGGTAGCACCAGGGTGAGCTTTCCAGGCCCCAGCCTTCTAGGCCTGACCCTTATTTACTTATTCTGGTTCTGTTCAGTTTCTGTTTCAGTTTGGGTTTCTGATTAGGCAGATGAGGGAGATACTGCACTTACAGCCCCAGCCAATCAGAAGCATTTTAGCGTGGCTGCTGGTCACTTGGCTGTCTTGGAAGCACTAACCCCTCCCAGTTGTCTATAAAAGGAGCCTGTGAGCCTCTCTGGGAGTCTTTACCATTTTCTTACGCAGGAATTCTTCTCTCAAGAAATAAATGTTATTGCTTTTGCGTATTTGAGTGGTGGTATTTTGAGGGGTGATCTGTGAACCCTAACATTAGCCTTGAGAATGCTTGGATATCAGGCTCCTTTGTGGCCACCCTACCTTCCTTTACTCAGAAGAGGTAGGCAGAGAGCATGAATGCAGGAGTTAGAACATGAAGGAAGATCTAAGCCTGGGGAAAAGCAGATTGCTATTTGCTAAGCACTCGGGGATCCAAAGGTCTCCAGATATTCTACCTCCAGATAAAGTCAACATCAGCTACCCATTGGCCACCTGGCCTCACAGCCTCCTCTCTACAGCTAAAGCCTTAAGGACGGAAGAAAAGAGATGACAGAAACCTTCAGGTATCTACTCCAGGCAGTTTTTGTTATTGGTATTATTATTTCTTTGTGTGTTATGAGGTATTAGGGGTGGGACACAGGACCATGCAAGACAAATGCCATCAAGTCACAAACCAGTACACAAAAGATATGGAAGTCAGCATGTGAGTCAATGTACTATACACAAGAGGATCCATTCTTCCCCAGGGATATATAAACTGATAATGGTTATTAGGGTAGATGGAGGTGCTTCTTCATATGCTACTCACCTTCTTGTAGGTAGGTCTTTACACATGCTCCTATAAGCAACACTGATTACTAACTTCTCAGCCTTAAATTCTGATAGCATAAGCTTCGAGCATTACATTATATGTGTCCCTTTGGGGAGAAGTCTAGTGAAGGGGACCTTAGGTCTTTGGGGTGTTGAGTCTGTTTTGAAGTGCTGGAAGAGTGAACCCTTTGCACAGCAAGCAGGATACAGGGATTACATGCATACATGGCACAGTCACTTTATCTGATTATTTAATGAGCTACTGAGTAAGCAATACTGTGAGTAACATCTCCTTCAAAGGGAAACCACACTAGCTGGCCATGGTTCTGGCCTTTGGCAACTCCACATGGAAACAGAAAGTCTTTGATTCTGTTTTTAGTCCTGATACTGTTTATGTTGAAATGTTAAAAATAATTTTGTAAAACCACATGCCATGAAGTTAGTGAAGAAGGCACATTTTCACCTTCAGAAAAGTTTGTCGGAAATATCTGGGGGTCTGTAGCCCTACACTCTGCAATGCCTGAGAGGTCCTGAATGAAGGAGATTCTTTAGGACACATTCCCTTTCAATCCTCTCCTTTATGTGTGTGCTCCAACCTGGTGAACGGCTAACTTGACTCAGACTTTCTTCAAGAGAATCACAAAGTATCAGTTGAGGAAGGCTGGGATGGAGAGGAGGAGGAAGTGTAAAAATGAGGAGGAGGGAGGAGAGGGGAAAAGACCAGAAATCAGACATACACACCCAGTTTCTGTCTCTGCCTGTAGAGGCTTCCAGCACCTACCCATGTCACTGGAAAGAACAGCCCACAGCTGGAAAGTCAGAAAATGGTGTTCTGTTGCTTGTCAGTTGTAGTCTCCCCAAAGGAGTGATTCCAGTCTCTTACCAGATCACACTGCCCTGCCTCAGAACTATCCACCATTCCCCCTCCTGATGATCCTAATTTTTTTAGTGGTTTCTCTGATCTGTGAAGCATAAAGGAAATGACGTCCACCACTTTCCTGGTCTTCCCAGGTGCTCTGAAGTAATTTTGAAAGAGAAATTGCAGTTGGCTCTGTCTACCTAAGTTTAGCTAGATTCTATCCCGCAATAGCATTTTGCTTTTGTCTGCATTGTTCCTGCCCTGTCCTGCTCTAGTTCAGGTCATTGCCAAGAAGTTTCCCTAACCGGTGACTCTTTTTGTTTGCACATGAAGCAGTGGTTCTGTCTTTACTGAGGACCATTTTGTGCCTGAAAATTCCGAGGTTACCTATGGCCAACTCTGATCTGGTTAAACTCATTGTTGCCTTTGGCACCTGCAGCTTGGTAGGCAGTCTAATTGCTCACAGGAGGGGAGGGCATCTAGTGTGTTGTTTTGTTTTATTTTCTGGCCGTACCAAACGGGGGTATGCTGTGTGATCACTTAATAAACAAAAGTTAATTTTTTTTTTTCATGAAAGTGTGTGATTGGATCAGGTGTAATATTACAGGCCTGTATTCTCAGTCTTTGGGAAGTTTAGGCAGGAGGGTCATGAATTTGAGACCCACTTATGCTATACAGCATGACCCTGTCCAAGTACATACATAAACACACACACACACACACACACACACACACACACACAATGTCTGGTTGAATGTTTTTTTTATTTCTGCCGATTAATCAAGTTTCCTCAATCTAGCCTTGGATTCCCATTGCAAACTCAAGCCAAACTCCTTATATGATGCATACACTGCACTTCTGTGATCTTGCCAAACCACCTGAAAAGAATTATTTTCCTTGCCACCCCTCCCCATACACACACAAAAATAATTGCCAGTTCTTTAAAGTTCAGACTGTAAAGGTTTGAATAATTAAAACCTTTTCTACACCTTGCTAGTACGTCCAAAAGGTTAAATATGTTCCTGTTCTGGCATCTATGAGATAATTATGGGGAAAGGAATGAGATTCTTTTCAGAAAAGACACAGAAACCAAGTAGTTATTTGTGCCTGCAAATCCTCTTGGGTCTAAAGAACTAGCAAGATAATAAATTGTTTTGCTAAAAACAGGAAGTTTGGCAAAGATGTAAAAGTACAGCTAAACTTTGGCCAGGCAACCCAAAACATTGTGTTCTTCTTTGAAAGTATTTCCAGCAAGGGAAAAAAAAAAAGTGGAGTGCCGTGAATACATAGTTGCAGAAAGAGGAGAGGCCGTGAATACATAGTTGCAGAAACAGTAGAGGCATCTGGCAACGGGAAGTATTTGCCAAACTCGCGGCTGCACTGCACTTGCGGTGGAGAGATGTGCCAGTTTTCAACGACTTATGTCATGCGCACAGCTGGAAACCCCGGGCAAGAGCAAGTCCTAGAGTGCTGTGAAGATCGAAAGATTTGAACAAATGTTTTCTGGCCTTTTCTCTCTCTCTCTCTTCATCTAAACTCAAAAAATACCACCAACTCCCCCTGCCCTCAAGCGATTTATTTGGAGTTTGTACGATTTGAGGTTTAGAAGATGAGGATGCTAGCATCTCTAGGGACCTGTTTCTAGAAAGTATTCAGTGCGTACAGCGTTCTGGAAGTTGTTAGTATCTTCTTCCCCCAACTCCACCGAATTCTTTCTGCTCACTCTTGCCAGCTTTATTAATGTGATTGTGATTATGTGGCATCTGCTTTGGACAGAGCCAATTGGATTATAATTTCCAGTTTAGTTCATCAGTTTGGAGTGACTTCAAAATGTGGGCCAGAAAAAATAAAGATGTGAGCCTGTGATGTCTGGGAGAGAGAGTGGTGCTTCTGTGGGCAGCAGCTGCTGGGAAGCCTGGGTGTCTTGACTAGGGAGAGAAGATGCTCCTTGGTCTGCAGAACAGGGAGACTTCCAGCCGGTAAGGACGGTGGGTGCTCGTTCTCCAGCACTGGGTGATGTGGCTGGGAGTTTTGGATTCAGGATTCCAGGAGAGAAATTCCCCAGTTCAATTTTGGCCATTTATTTGGACCTGAAGCAGGGGTCCAGCCCACTTTGTCTCTTCTTTGAGTGGTGGGGACATGATGAGATGTATCTTTTAAGGTTCAGCAAATGTCACCTTAAAAAGAGGCATCTACACAAGGGAGCAAGGGGAGGGAGGCCACAGAGGAGACAGGTTTTCCATAGTAGCAAGATGACCTCTTTCTGGCCCCCATGTTACATCTCCAGCTGTCTTCTGGTTGGGGAGCACTGAAGATGTCAGCAGCCATCTTGTCAGCAGATTGGTCAAGGAGGAAGACAGACTTCTGATCCAGGCTCCACACCTCAGGACTGAAACAGTTCTGTCTCTCTGAACTGTGGTTTCCTTATCTCTGTCTGCCTCAAAGACAAGTTGGGAAGAATCAGCAAGCAGCTGTAAATCCTGGCCAGTCATCCTGGATTGTGTTGATCAGTGTGTGGTCAACAAACACTGAGTTGCTCAGTGGCTAGGGAATCATGGGGTGATCAAAGGAGCCTGCTGGCATGGTCCTGTTTCTCTCAGTAAGCAGTTAGTCCTCTTAGAGAATAAATGCTACCAGCTCCGAAACTGCCATATTAATAAGATTTAAAACTGGATGGTCTTCATTTTATGACTGTTAACAGATTGTATGATTTTTTTTTTTTTACTATGGAGATTTGGGGGGAAAGAAAAACAAATCATCTTTAATTTACCATTTAGAAATACTATCTGTAGATTGACTTAGTTTTTTTTATAGCATTTTATTCTCTATTATTTCATCCTGTTATTAAATTTGAACATAATTACATATTCTAAGCATTTTATTAACAAATATTTTCTCCCTTCATTATATTTAATATGTTAAATTAAATATTATCTTAAAAGATCTTTAAAATTCTTATATGTATTTATTTTATGAGTGTGAGCATTCTGCTTGCATGCCTAGGACTCGTGGAGAAGAGAAGGTGTCAGATCCTCTGGGACTAGAGTTACAAATACAAGTGGGTGCTGGCAACTAAACTGGAACAAGGACTCTTAAACCCTCAGTGGCCTCTGCAGGTCCATTGCATTTCATTCCCTGGGATCTGTGGAGAAGGCCCATCCTTTTCTCTTTAACAGTATAATGTTCATCTTTTGCATTTGTATCTCTTGAGGACAGAATTGCTATGTTTTGGAAGGGTTTCCCTGGGATTTGCTTTCCTTAGAGAGGTCAAGGGAACAGCTTTGCTGCACCATGGCAGGGTGATGGTAAATGCAGACTAGGGGTTGAAGCAGCTTTCTGCAACTCCTACTACTGGGCACATGCTGCCTCTACTAAATCAACATACACAGCACAGTTCATCTATGCAGAATCTCTCTATCTACTGTGTGTGTACAGTGTACACTGATAAATGGGTAGAGATGTATCCAGCATGTATGTATGAGAGTGCATGTGCATACTACATAAAACAGACCAGTTTTGTTCTTCTGTGGGGAGACTGGGGCTGAAGTTGACTTGGTGACTCAGGCATAAAGAATACTATCCAGGAGACAAGAGTGGCCAAACAGAGGGGAAGAGTGCCAGTCTCTCTTCCTTGCAGGCCCTTCATGGCTCACTCACCGCTGGAGGACTGGCAGCTTCAGCTGCTTGGGCACAGCATCCCTTTTATGCATGGTGGTTTCATCCACAGCACAATCAATAGTGAAGCTTGTGGTGGAATGTTCTCTGTAAGATGTAAATAAAGTAACTGGTTTGGCCTATGTAGAGCACCATAGAAGTGGGTGGAGAATCAGAGGACAGGCAGGTAGGAGAAGGGTGGAGTTAGTCAGTCTCCATCTGACCCCCGAAGCAGAATCATGTAAGGAACACAGGTGAGCCGAGGGCTGAGCCACGTGGTGGGTAGATTAATGGAAATGGGTTGATTTAAGATGAAAGAGCTAGCTAGTAATGTGCTTAAGATATGGGACAAATAGTATAAAGTTAATATAAGCGTGTGATTCATTTCTTTGGGGGACAAAAGCCACCACGGACCAGGTTCCAAACCTCCGGGCCCAAACGGGACCCAGAAACTTTCTACAACAGAAGCTTTTGTGGATAAACAATGGAGTTCTAGAAAACAAAGATGCCTGCTCAGAAAGCATGCTGGGCAAACTAGGTGGCCAGCCCTCCTGGAATAGTTCTGAGGGGATGGCAGTGTCCAGCCAGCCCTCTTGGGATAGGTCTGAGGGGATGGCAAGTCCACAGATGAAATTATTAGGATTGCTGAGCAACTGGGAACTCTTGCTAGAGAGAGGTAGGTTTGGCTGACTGTGTGACCCTGTGAGCCCACAGCCAGGCCTCAGGTGCAGGAACTGTTACAGGTGCTGAGGGGGAAGGGAACTTGAGCTGTGTAATGTGGAGTTTTAAACCTAGAGCTGAGAAGGTTGTAAGGATTTAGACGTGCAGGCTGGAGGAATCACTACTGTGATGCCGTAAAGGTGGGTTGGTAGACAGAGGTAGGTCTGGGTACAGCACTGAGTCTCTCGTCTCCTTGCCTCTAACACTGAGCTCTAAGTGAGGGCAGCAGTGCCTCTCATTGAACGTTCTTGGGGATGGGCTTCTCTCACCTGTTTCTTGGGACTTCCTAGGGACCTTTCACAGTCTGATGCCCGGACCACAGCCCTGACCACTGAGATCAGCACTTGAGCATGGCTGCTGACATAAGTATTGGGCCAAGCTCTCAAGGAGTACCAATAGTAGCCAGGATCCTGGACACCTATGTGAGGAAGAGGCACACCACTGTGCTTAGCACAGGAGCCTGAGGCACCGATGCCACAGTCTATAACAGTGTTACCAGTGTCACTGGTCCTTCTGTGGCTCAATAGCAAGGACAGTTGATCTATCTAAAACCAGGGGGGCTGGACCAACTGACATCCTTGGTTTTAGACTCTGAGAATCTTTAAAAAAAAAAAAAAAATGTAGAAATCGTTGTAATCACTTTAATTAATCTCCCCACCTCCTTTTTTTTTTTTTTTTTTTTTTTTTTAATTCCCTGAAATAACTGGTGTCTTAGACTGTCTCCGATCTTGGTCTTGGCTGTGGTTTAGGAGCTTCACTGATTTTGGATAGGGTATACCTATTTCACCAGGACATTCTCACACCCACTCCACCCATGAAGCCTGGCTTTAAAAACATCAAAGTGATGCTTATAAAGCCACACCCCATGAGATTTGGCCTTAGAGAAGTGATTCCACTAAAAGTACAGAGTCCACACAATAAGAAACAATTTAAAAATAAATTGAGTCCTCACATTGCAAATGCTCTATGTAAATGGAAAACCAGTACCTGTTACTGCCCTCATCCACTGCCCCAAACGCATGGAAAGACTTCCTACAAAGTTCCCTCAGCTTGCCTCCACCTTTGCTTTTGAAGGCCACACAGTCCCCATCTCCTACTCTTATGTGCTCAAATCTCAAGAATCTCTTCTCAGAGGCTAAGACTCAAGAAGCTGGAGGCCAGGTGAGCCATCTTGTGGAGACAGAGGGCACAGGAAGGCCAGTGGAGCCATGTGTTAAGGAGCATTGTTCCTCTACCCAGACTTCATTCTCTCTCTCTCTCTCTCTCTCTCTCTCTCTCTCTCTCTCTCTCTCTCTCTCTCTCTCTCTCTCTCTCTCTCTCTCTCCCTCTCCCTCTCCCTCTCTCTCTCTCTTTCTCCCCACATACCCACACACAGACCACATACACATACATACACACACACACATACACACACACACACACACACACACACTCAATAAATCTTTAAGATGTCTCAGAGCATCTTCAGATCTGAGAGGGTGGCACTGGTCTTTCGTGTCCTTTCATCCACCACATATCTCTGACTCCCTTGACAGCAACCTCACATGCAGAATTTAGACAGTTACTCAAGGAAGCCCAAAGTCACTTGTCAAAAAAACACAAGAGAGCAGGATGTTTCACTCACCATGATCATAATTTGTTCTCAAATCTCTCCACAAACCCTGGATTTGGCACCTTAATGTTCTGGCCTTATATGATCTTTAGCTCGGTTAATTTGTGACTTTTAAGTTGTCATGTCTATGGAAGATACACAAGGCCTAGTAATTGTCTCTTACTTTTCCCCAATTGTTTGTGGGGTCAGATGGAAGACACTTGCAGAGTGCTAGCATGTAGCCCAGCTCACACTGGATGACCAGTGAACCCCACATGAGAGTCTCTCCTCACACAGACACCCACGCACCTGGAATAATTTTCTTTTCTTTTCTTTTTTTTTTTTTTAAGCATCTCATGACTTTTGTTTGGAAGCAGCAGGCAGACATAATGAGTAGATAGAGCCAACTTCTCTCTCAAATATAGGTGAATACCTAATCTCTAAATAAATAAGTGGATGCTAATTATCTTCAATTAGGGATAACTAATGAAGTAGAAGCTCTCCATGTCTTCACTGAGCATTCAGTGAAGCTGGGGAGACAAGATAGACGTGCTCTATAACCAGTAATGAGGATAGAGACATTGCCATTCTATAACTGTCTAGTTTGGCTACTAAGGCTCTCTAACATGCCATCAGCCACCAAAGGCAGCATTTCCAGCACCCTCTCTTGTGAGGCTGTGTGGAGCTTGTCTTTTTCTACAGTACCCTGGCCACTAGGGATAATGCCATTGTGATGACTTTTCCCACAAACAGAAACTGATCTCAGTCTCCTGCTGGTATGTCTGAGCCAGGTGAGGACAAGGCTGAGACCCAGGATTGAGATCCGGGTCCTCTACTGCAGTTATAGTCCCCTCCCCTTCCCCCAGAGAAGTGGGTGAAGTACACAGAACTCAGGATTTGCTCTTGGCTGGGACGTTCCCGTCCATAAAGTGGAGACATTTGAGAATGGTGATCCCGATGTTGGACTCTTCAGACATGCGGTACAGGGGAGATGTTGCCAATGAACCCAGATAGGGAAGAACAGAGATTGAGGGTATTGGAACTATATAACAGGAGAGCTTGAAATGCCAATTGGGAAGAGCACAAATAATTAATTCCCTGGAAAACAAGAAGAGCGGAGTGGAGAATAAAGTATAAAGCAAAGGGATCAGGGAGGGGATACTGGGCTGCAAGATACACATGAAAAGTAACTAAAAACTTGGATGTGAAGTTTCAGCCACCAGTACAGCATGATGAGCATCCTAGAAGCATCTTGTTTCAGGTGGATTGGTGTTTAAATGCTGACATTTGGAAGTGGTTTCTTTCAGGGACCTGGAGTACATCAGTGAGGCAAGGGCATGGGGGAAATAGTTACTCTGGCAATGCCACCACAGCCAGCCTGTTTAAGGCCTTGCTTTCCAGACACTGAGTCTTTAATTTGATGACAATGAGAATCTGACTTGCCACTATGAGCTCATCCTGGATCCAGACTGGTACTTTTTTGAATGACTTTCATAGGCTTCCTCCTGCCAGTTTCAAAGATAAGACTTATTTGCTCAAAGAAAATGGATTAAACTAAACCACTGATCTTTAGAAATCTTGTAAACTCTATGATGTATCTTGGCTCAACAAGGTCCTTTTTTTGTTCCAAGGTATTTTTTTTTTCAAAGCTCTTATCTTTAAAGGATGATAACTTGATTTTAGATAGCAAGATTATTTATTCTTGTACCTTATGAAGCATTCTTGTAAAGTCTCTGCCCTGGCTAGCTTTATATCAGCTTGATACAAGCCAGAGTCATTTAGGAAGAGGGACACTCAACTGAGAAAATGCTTTCACCAAGCTGGTCTGTGGTGCACTGTGGTGCGTGTTCTTAAGTGGTGGTGAATATGGGCAGGTCTTTCTTGCCGGGCAGGTAGTCCATGTGCTATAAGAAAACAGGCTGAGCAGGCCATGAGGAGCAGATCAGTAAGCAGTGTCCCACTGTGGCCTCTGTACCCGCTCCTGTCTCCAGGATCCTGCTCTGCTTCGGTTACTGCCCCAACTTCCCTCGGTGATAGACTGTGATGGTGACGTGTAAGCTGAAATAAACCCTCCTTCCTCATGTTGCTTGTGCCCATAATAATTTATCACAGCAATAGAATCCAAACTAAGACAGTCTCCAAATACCTTGGATCGATAAGAAAGAGTACCAGTATCTATTCTATGGTCCATTCTAGTGGCCTCCTATTCACTGGGTGTTCCTTGGTCTTGATAAGTATGATGTACTCCCCAGGAAGTGACTTGGTACTGGCTTCAGGCCCTGAGGAAAAGCTGTACCTTTTCTGCATAGGGATACAGAAGGCAAGAGGCTGCCTTTGGAATAAACTAGTGCCTGTCTGGGGAGAAATACATAATGAACACAAACAGCTCAGCCTTGATGGCGACACTTGTCTAAGAAATGAATCAGTAAGTCATGGATCATGATTATTTGATATCCAGAATCTGGTTTCCTTTAAAGTTCCTGGGCTTTTTACCTGGATGCCCTTTATGGCTCCTTTCTGCCCATATCAAGGCATCTGTCCCTTAGAGAACTTTTGTGGTTTGATAGAATTCCATGAAGGCCAAGGTCCCATGTCTCACTGTAACAGTCCCATCATACTCCTGTCATTTTATTAGCCTGTACTGAAGTTCATCCTGATGGAGGAGGAAGGCAATACTGGTAAATGCTCACACAGTTTTGGAACCTATCACCACCACTTGCTGTCTTGGAAACTTACTGTTTATTGTTTTTCTTTTTAGTCTTAATTAAATGACTGGTATATTTGGTGTCCTGCATAAAAGGCCTTTATTAGATTCCAAAGTAGTATGGAGAGGTCAGTGTCAGACCATCTGAACTTGTATGAAATCTTAAGCAAGAGAAGAAATGGAGGTCACCAAGCACCGCTGACATTTCTAAAAAGTTAGTAACTACTGCAAAGCAAAGGCATCAATCTTTCTTTATTAACCAATTCAGCTTCCTAAGAACCAGACAGGCTCCATTTTAAATGTAAGACTGGAGTTGTATGATGGAGCCCTTTCCACCTCTATTTGACCCCAGTCTGTCTTGTCACTAAAGCCCTGGGTGTTCATGTACAGATTCAGAACTCATGATCAAGCTACCTGCCCTCACGAAGCTACTTCTCAGCTACCCACCTGAGTGCCAGGCTCAGAATGGGTAGCCACGGGCTTATGATTGTGAGACTCAAAATGAACCATGGTTTTCTGCTTTGCTCTCTACTCGTGGCATGAACACCATGACCAAAGCAACGCAGGAAGGTCAGAGCATATTCATCACAAAGAAGTTCACCATGAAGGTAAGTCAGAGAAAGAACTGACCCCTATGACTCTTTCAGCTTGATTTTCTATATAGCCCAAGATCATCTAGAGTAGCACTCAGGGATAGCAGCACCTCAGTGGGCTTGGCCTTCCTACGCCAACCATTGATCATGAAAATGCCTGACAGACTTGCCCATAGACCAATCTGAACGAGGCATTTTCTCAGTTGTGGTTCTTCCAAGAAACATTAGTTTGTATCAAGTTGACAAACAAAAAACAACTAACCAACACAAGTGGAATTTGCCTTTACTTTCTTGTGATATAAAATTTGAATTCGTCATTATGTAAGAGCCATTGGTCTGAGTTTTAAGGGGTCCGTTCTTACAAATGACCCCTGCAGCACATTCCTAGCATAGATGCCCATTTACCAAAGGTATTAATGGTTAAAGAGTTAACTTTGTCATTTTATAGTTCAGACTTTTGAAATTCCAGGAGCAAGTTCATTTCCTCAGATCTAGCCCTGCCACAGTTTTAGAGACCATTCTAAGCAAGTTGAGAAACACAATTGAGATGTGTTATATACACAGTCTCAATGCAAAATAGTCGTCACTGATGTGTGGCTAATGTGCTATTTCTATCAGCTTTTGTTTTCAGTTAATAATGTGCACAGAGAGTATACACATGGTTTGGAAACATAACTTTAAATTTACCTGGAGACTGTTTATTCCCTTATCAAATATAGATGTAGCTTCCAGTCCATGGTGCTATGATTTAGAAGAAAGAGTATGATGCTCATGGAGGGCAAGTGTTCACCTTACTCACTGGACCTTTGCCTGCTGTGGGTGATGGATCATCATAGCTGGTAAGCGGGGAAATAAGCTGTTCTCTGGGGGTTGCAATTTAGAAAACTGACATGTCTTGCCTGTTTCAACTGCCACTTTTCGATGTTTGGCCCTGATAATTTCCATCCCTTGCAATCTTACAAGGGATTTGCATGTTTACTATAAAAACAAGGCCGAATTTGGACCACTACAGGCCAAGACATGACTTTTGAGTTCTCTTGTGGGATGGATTTGCTGTCATGATTTTCAGTAGGGGACACGGGACACTGCTTAGAAGGAAGACAGAGGGGACAAAGCTGCCTGGGAAAACCTATGACAGCCACTAAAAATGAGCTTGAGGATTTTTCAAGGAAAGAAATGCCTATAGGAGTCAGAAAAGGCTAAGATCAAACCAGAAATAGTTTTAAGTGTGATCCACTGAGCCCACTGTTGGGTGGTTAGGACTAAAAATCCTACCAGCAGAACTTACACCATCAAATTGAAGATTTTCATATCTGTTTATTTCTCTTATATTTTCTGGTCAAAAGCTTGGAACTAAGAGGGCCATATTGATGCCCTTGGGCTGTCATGAAGACTCTCTCATATCAGCAATAGACTAGTTAATGCTGTTAGAGCCCCGCTAAGACCCCATGCCAAGGCAACTTCTCTTTTAATCCCTATAGCCCTCTAAAATACTACTTACTGTGTCTGTTACAAGGAAGAGAAAACCGAGGCACAGAGATGCTGTCTCCTCTTGAGCTCATGGAGAAGCTGGGACCAAGTTCCAAATGCAGACAGTGGACTCAGACAGAAATCCATCATTTCAGTTTCTCTAACATGTAAGTCATTGGACTCTCAGTGAGGGCTTTTGATATTTCAGGGTATGGACTTTAGATCTGAGCTGATCTCTATATCTAAAGGGACAAGAGACCAATCTAACATTTGTTTTTTAACTTGTAAATAAGAGACTAAAGGCAACATTTTGATACATTTCTAGGAGGCAATGCGGCTGAGTTCCGGGGGCTCTAGCTTTGAGGTGAGAGGAAATCCAGCGGTTTCCCCCAATTGTGCACTATCCCCAGGCTGTAGAAAGATGATTGCCCATCTGCACTGAGAATTCAGGTCCTCTGGCCCAGGTCTGGCTAATGTTGGTGACTGATGTACTGCCAGGGAGCAGCAGAGCTGTTTGGTCTTTACTGGGCCAGGGGCTGCTTGCTGCATTGTGTTCTGGAAGAGTTCCAGAAGTAGGCTGGTTTCTGGATGGATCTGTCAGCTCTCCCTTACCCCATTCTCTAGCCCCCAACTGGGACTCTTGGATTGAATGTCCAAAGATCTGCTGCTGCATTTGGCCTGAAATTTCCAGTCCTACAAACCCGATCTCTCCCCAAGGCTTACCCTGATGTTAACTCCAAGTCTGGTGGGCAGGGTGGATGATGATGTAAGACACAAATGTCTGAAAATTGGAACTGAGCCTTTTTCAGTGGTGAGGCTAATGGCAGACACTGTTCATGGTCTGAGGGGCTGAGAGCAAGGTGACTGGGAGGTACTCAGTAATGATACAGTGGCAGCAGCTTCTGGAAAATGGAGTCTCTGTCAGACATGTGGTGCATCCAATAGTCTCAGCACTCCAGGAGCAGGTTCTAGGCCAGCATGGCCTGCATAGGTAGTTCCAGGCTGTACAAGAAGTTAGTGAGACTCCATCTCATTTAAACAAAATAAAAATTGATGTCTCATTTTTCCAAGTGTAAAGGTTAGAGAACAAGTCTGGTTGCTTTGGAAAGTATTAGAGGATTGTTTTCAAGGAAGGGAATGCCATAGACTATTCCACAAGGGTCCAAAAAGGCTAGGACAAAACCAGAAACAGCTTTAAGCATGGTCCACTAAGTCCACTGTTGGATCAAAAACCATACCAACAGAATTTGCACAATCAAATTGAAGTCTTTCATATCTGTTTATTCCATTTATATTTTCTGGTCATAAAATAAGAATCAGCCATGAGTTGTTTTGAGTGAGAAGTGTCCCTACAGGCTTGACTGAAAGCTTGATCCCCAGTTGGTGACATCTTTTGGAGGCAGAAGATTGCTGGAGGAGGTAGTTCCTGGGACCCAAGTCTACACACTGCTTTCTCACCTCCAACATCCCCCACTTTGACTGCTCTCATTCTGCTTCCTGAGTGTAAGTGGAAATGTGACCTCAGCTCCTTATCCCAGCAACCTCCTCTGTTATTGTGGACTGTCTCTCTGGAACCTAACACCCAAACAAACTCTTGCTTTCATAACTTGTTTCTATGGCCATGGCATCTTATCACAGCCACAGTAAAAGTCATAGCAGGACAATTCATGGCAAACTGTGCATGCACTAATGCAACAATGAATTAATTGCAAGGAATTCTACCAGTTCATTTACATGAGGCTAACAGAAGAAATGGCACCGCTTTCACACCACTAAGCTGGCTTTCCCACTGCTGTGTTAGGTCACATGATTGTTATGGCTGCTGAATACTGTTAAGTTTACTGAGTCTTTGCCTCGACACCACTCTGGCTCAGTTGTAAGGATTCCTGACACTCCATGTAGTTGAGCCAAGTCGGCTCAGGTGGGATGCACCTTGTATGGAGGCACGCCCCTGGGCGTGGCTGCATAAATCCGTACAAGTCCTTCTCTTAAAAGAGATTCATGCATGTTTGGGTCTCTCTTTCTCTGTCCTCTGACTTCTGTCCTGCTTCTCTGCTTCTGCACCCGCCTGGGAACTCTCTTTGGTAGTGTGTATCTCTTTTCACACGCAAAACTAACATCAGTGATACCCAGATTTTAACTTTTTTAGCCTGGTAAGGTTGAATATGAATAGGAGCTGCAAGAAAACAGACCTACCAACACCACACTGAGGCTGACAGAAGTTTTAGGAAACTAAAACAATTCTTTTCCAATTGCACACGTAGTGGTTTAATACCTCCTCCTCATCTGAAGATAGCAGTGACAGTCACCTAATCCCAGTGTCTCCCCAAAAGGGAACTACCATGGTGAGTCTGTGGTGTCTCTTTCTCTCTTTCTAACTGTTTATTTACACATCTCCATAAATATATAAACCCATGGAGATTACTGACCTCAGGCTGGAGGTGTGTCTCTACACCCTCTCTAGAGTTAAAGGAAGTGCATACTCTGGTATTGCCTTGAGGTCTTTGTTCTCTCTCTCCTCTCTCTCTCTCTCTCTCTCTCTCTCTCTCTCTCTCTCTCTCTCTCTCTCTCTCATGTACCTTAAACTTGGAGTTTTCTTTCTGAACCAGCGTGCCAACATTGTATTGCTTTAAAACAGTTTTGCTTGATTTTGTGGTGTGACTCGACCATGGTTTAGTTACCATGACCTGTTTCCTTGACTATACTTCCTTTTGCACATGTGTGGGTAACCTAGAGATACTGACTCAAATACGTATCAATGTGTACTGCTGGCCATTTTTCTAAGTTTGGTGCGGTTGTATTGTTTGTTTGTTTGTTTTTTTTTTTAATGTTATGGACATGAGTGTTTTCTTGCATGTATGTTAGTACTGTGTGAGTGCCTGGTACCCACCGAGGTCAGAAGTGGGCACTGAAACCTGGAGAATCCGAGTTACAAGTGGCTGTGAGTCATGACACTGGTGCTGGGAACCAAACCCCAGCCCCCAGGAGGAACAGCCAGTTCTCTTAACCACTGAGCCACCTCTCCTGTCCTGCTTTTCTAAGCTTCAATGAATTCAAGTTTCCATATTTGCGCCCCACTTTTCTGTTAAAATAATATACACGGATAATATGGACTTTAAAAGGGACATATTTACAGGAAAGAGAAGGTTGGGAGTCTCCTTTAAGAAACTGTAGACAGGACCCTAACTATATTTCCAGAGGTCAATGAAAACCTCCTTAGACATGAAGCTGGGACAAGACTTTGATCTTGGGAATTATTCCTCAAAGCCAGACTACTGTTGAGCTAATTGAAAGAAAAATATTTTGGAGTTAGGTAGATATATATCGGCATAGGAAGACCACCGAGCGCGGCGCCATGGAGATGGATCTGAGGATAAAAAGCACATGCTATGAAAGCCTGTCTGCCTAAGTTTTATCCCCAGAACCCACATAAAGAGCCAGCTGTGGTAGCTCACATCTGTATGCCCAGCACCCTTATGGTAAGATGGGCCAGCAAGACAGGAAGATCAGCCGGAAGTTTGCAAGCAGCTAACCTGGTGCAGTGGCAGAAACAAGGGAGATCTGGTGTCCAATTCATAGGACAGTCATCTTCTGTCTCCATGTGTGAACACCTGTGCTCATATGCCGCACGCTCATTTGTTTTTCAGTCATTAAGCTTAAGTCACAGCCTTGAGGTGATCTGAGCAATTTGCATACAGCTTTCTTAATCACTCACGTTCTCCTTATCTTTAAAATGGACCCAGTAATGTCCACTGAGTGCAGTATCACGTGGGTCAATCACACAGAGGGTGGGAGGCATTTGGCATAGAACAGGTGTGACTATAATGTCACCACCCTCTTACTTCTTACCTTCCTTGGATCTCAAGCACTCCGGCAAAAGCCCACCCAGGTACTGGAGGCTGCATCCCCAGCTCACAGCACTACTGGGAAATGGTGAGACACTTGGTAGGTTGGGCCTAGGGAAGACTTTAGGTATGTCTTTCAAGGGAATCTTGGCATCCTAAAATCTTACCAGCTCCTTCTCTCCCTTGCCCTCCCTCTTCCTCTCCTGCCCTCATCAGCCACTGCCCGGGAAGCATCTTTATTCTATTTTACCTCTTCACACCTCGCTGTGATGTTCAGCCTCACCACAGACCTGGCACTCATCAGCCAACCAACCGAGGAACTAGATTCTCTGAAACTGAACCCCAAGAAATCTCTCCCGTCATCAAGTGATTTTCTCTGGTGCTATGTTTGACAAGCACACTCTTTTCCTGTTCCTTCCAATCCTGGGCTATAATCCAGGAGGTCCTGATGCACACACATTATGAACCAACAGAACTTTACTTATAATGGAGTGAATTGTCCCACAAAGGAATTTCACTCTGCAAAGGGCATTCCTGAGAAAAGAAAGTTCTCAGGACAGAAAACGACACCACATAGGTTGAGCATCAGTTCAAATGACAGGCATCCATGTTTTGCTATAGTTTATAAATAGCTATCATCTCTATGGTGACAGTATTTCCACTTTCTAGCACACAAAACCAAGGCTAAAATCTCCTGTGAGCTGAAATCAGTTTAGTTAGTTAGAAAGAGAAATTCAGGATTTCCCAAGGGAGCTGAAGGCTCTCTGACCAGTTTCCTTGCCCAGAGATTGCTATGTACACAGAAGCACTGTCTCAGGGAGCCTCCCTCAAATTGTCCAAGGTCCTCTGTGACTTGCAAAGGACACGATGCTCACTCCCAGTGACAGCACCATGCATTGTCTGGAAACAATTAGAGGTATTTTTTTCATCTTGACCTGGCAGCCTCAGACACAGGCAATTGGGTTGGGAGAGAGGAGACAGCCTGGTCTAGGGCTACTGTTAATTATTTAAATGGTTGAAGTATTAGAAGTAATTATGCTGAATATGCTTGGAGTCCTGAAGGGCAAGTGCTGATAGATCTGGGGTCTCAGAGAAACTTAAAAATCATAAGGAAGGAAAATATTCTGGAAAATATTTTGTCACTGCTAATGATTTTCCAAGACACTTCAGGAAAAACAATGTGGCAATGAAAAGCTGTTCCGGAAGATGCCTGAGCCCCCACATGCCCTGAGGGCCTCTGAGCCCAGCATCACCTGATTTAAGGTGTGCCATCAGCACTGTGCCCCCAACAGGATGAGGAGAGCTTCCTGACTCACAGGCTGTACCTGCACAACAGCCTGTTTTGGTCAGGAAGCCTGGGTCTGCTGGAAACTGCATTCCGATTATTGAAAGGAGGGGTTGTGTAAGTTGCTTTATTGGTTTAATTGTTCTGAAAGCAGGCTGGAGTGGAAAGAGGTCAGGGAAGGATTTAGAAAAGCCTCTGAGAAGGTGGTCAGTGAGCAAACTGAGGTAAGCAAAACACAGGCCAAAGCTCATTTGGCACGTTTCGGGGCAATCCTTTTCAACTTTATTTTAACTGAAGTTGGAAACAAATGTCTCCAGCTTTCCCATCAAGGGAAAGGTCCAAATTGCCAAGTGTTGGGAAGGAAAATTGTGTCAACAGGGCAAGGCTGTGCCTCTGCCAAATGGTGCTCACACCTGTGCAGAGGCCTGACACTTTGCAGCATGTTTTCACAGATCTGGTTTAGTGGGTCCTTCTGGCCGGTAGGCAGGGAAGCAGCATCAGTTCAAAGACAGGGAGGAGACCCTCTAAAGGACCTTGCAGAGCAGTGATGCTTCACATCACACTAGGGGTCCCTTCCCCAGAGGCTACTGCCTCTCCAGTGTGTCTGCTGGGCTGCCAAGAAGCTTGGACCATTGAACAAGATCATGGCAAAGGGAGATGAGGCCACTGATGTGTGTGGCCACTAGTTAACAAGAACCTATTTCTCTTTTTCTCCTCTCTTTCCCCCCTCCCTTTCTCTGCTCTTAGTGTATGGAGAGAAATCCTGCAAATTGTCTTCTGACCCCCACATGTGTGCCTTGGCAGGGGGTACACCTACAGACATTTGCACACAGAGACGAAATAATAAACTTTCTATAATAAAACATTCAGCGGAAAATTTCTGCCAGCAGATCTATCACTGGGGAACCAAAAGGTATCTCATTTTCCATCGAGCATCAGTTAAGTTCTTCTTAAGAATAAGCCTCTTCTTATAAAATACAAGGGTTTTTTTTCACAGATAATTTTTTCCTTATTCAGTAAGTAAAGTGGCATAAAAAGAGCAATATTCATAGTTTTATTCTATGCAAAGGAGAGCTAGTGAGACTTTCTTAATTTTGGTCAGAAATGAACATTAGAATTGGTGATACATCTTTTGATTCTTTCTAATAGGAGTTGTTTTTAATTATATGTATGTGTGTGAGCAGTGATTGCAGGCTAGCGCAAGTTTCCTTGGTTGGGGGCGGAGAGATTGGAACATATGGAGCTGTAGTTACACGTGGTTGTGAGCTGCCAGCCATGGGTGCTGAGAACCAAATCTCGTTCTCTACAAGAGCAGAACATGAGGCATCTCTCCAGCTCTTCTCTTGATTCTTGAGATCCTGTGTTCTCCACCTACAACTAGGGATGGCAGTGCTGCCCATGCACATTCCAAAAGGCTGGCAATGGCAGGCCAGAGGATACACAGGGGTGCCCATAATGAGGCAGCAGAGCCCTGGTGGTTAGCAGGATGTCTTTGCCCTTATTCAAGGAAACACTGGAATATATGCCTGGTATTATAAAACAATTAAAAAATTTCACTTAAGTCTGGGGAAGCCACAGAGCCTAGAGGGGTTTGTAAGGCTCTTACTTGGAGCGCAGGCACACAGGTGCACTGCCTTCTAAGCGTTTATGGTTTACACACAGATCAGTGCAGTTCCCAGCCTGGGTCTCAGGAGCTTCCTTTTGGAGGGGAGCAGTGATTATCACAGAGACTCATAACTTGTCAAATGCAGAGAATAGAGACTATTGAGGGCTCAGTCCTCAGTTCCAGTTCCAAGAACCCACATAAAGTCAGGTATGGTAGCTCTTACTATGAGATGGAGGAGGAAGAAGGGGAGAGAATACCCAGAAGCCTTAGGGCCAGCTAGTGTGGCTAAGTAGTAGAGAACAGGACACCGTGTGGCAAACAAAGTAGAAGAGGGCTGACACCCAAGGTGTCATCTACAACCAACACTGTGACACACCCACTCTTACATATGAATATGCACACACTCACATCCACACATGAATAAACACACGCACATAGAGTCTTTTTTCTAGCGTAACATAAAATTTAATGTTTTTCCCAATTTCCAGTGTCAGGTTCAATAGTGTCAGGCACAGCCATCTTCATTTGTTGAAGGGCCACATTGGGGCAATCTGAACAATGGGCTGCTAGACCATATGTCTAGTCATTGTGCAGATATCTAATGTCCGTACACACACTCACGTAGCTCCATCACCACCAAGTTACTCAGGCTTCAGAGACCACGTCACATGTGCGGCCCAATGTGGATGTAAATGTATCAGTGCAAGGCTTGCCCGTTTACACTGACTCATCTCCAGAACATTTCCTTCCTGCAAAACTAAATTTTAATTTTTCTATTAGTCACTTTTCTGTTGCTGTGATAAAATATCCTGACCAAGGCAGTTTATAGACTACCAAATTTATTGGAGGTTGCTTCAAGTTTCACATGGGGAATTCATGACAGTCATGGTGAGGAGTATGACAACAGGCAGACATGGTGTTGGAACAGTACCTGCAAGCTCACATTTTGAGGCACAACCATGAGGCACATAAAGTGACACACTGGGAATGATGTGAGACTTCTGAAACCTCGAATCCCACTCCAATGACACCCTCCCAGTAAGGCCACACCTCCTAATCCTTCCCAAACAGTTCCATTCCCAGGGGATCAAGCATTCAAGTATATGAGCCTATGGGAACCTTTTCATTAAAACAACAACCACACTCATTCAATAACGCCTCCCTCTCTCAGCTACCATTATTACATACTGTCTATGAATTGGACTATTTCTACTTCATATAAACAGAGTCATGGAATATTTTCTCTTTAAGTTCGGCTGACATCATTTGTGTTTCATTTGTGTTAATGCATGTGGCAGCAAGTTTTTCTTTTTGAAGACTGAGTAATATTTCACCAACTATATCAATTTATTGCTTATCTGTGTGTCTTAAATGGAAAGCTGGGGGCTGGAGAGATGACTCAGTGGTTAAGGACACTGGCTACTCTTTGAGAGGACCCAGGTTCAATTCCCAGCACCCACATGACAGCTCACAGCTGTCTGTAACTCTAGTTTCAGGGGGTCTGATTCCCACATACATGCTGGCAGACAAAATACCAATGTACACAAAATAAAAATAAATAAATTTGAGGCTTGAGAGATGGCTGAGCGGTTGGGAGCATTGACTGTTCTTCCGAAGGACCTGAGTTTGATTCCCAGCATCCACATGGCAGCTGACGGCTGTTTGTGATTCCAGGATCTGACACCCTTACACAGTTAAACATGCAGAAAAAACACCAATTCACATAAAAATAAATATTAAAAACCAAATTTTAAAAACTGATGTAAATGTGGGTGTGTACATATCTCTTTCATATATGTTTATAAGTTTCTGAAGTTTGCTGTTCATAAAACAAGGCAAACGAAAAAATTCTAAAAGGAAAACTCTTAATGCAACTTATGGAAAGCTGCATTTTTTATAATATCTCAATCATGATTTAATGGGGAACAGTGCTTTTCTCTTTACTTCCCAACAAGGATCTTGTGGTTGCCATGCTCATTTCCTTCTCCAATAGCTTTGGGTATGAGGGCTCCTTTGTACACACCTCTCCCCCATCTTATGACCTTCTTTTGCCTGCATGGGGAAGTCCTTACCTAGAGGGGACTACCACCCACCTCACCTCCTTGGTCACCATTATGACGTCATCCAGATAAATCATGGCCCTTGTGCTGCTGTAAGTGTTGCTTTGATCATTCGTTACACTTTGTTAGGCTTCATCACATCCAGGCTCCACTAATCGGAAACAGTGATCTTCCCAAAGCAAGGCAACCTGGTGACCAGGGGCAATTACTGCACTGTTTGCTTTTTAAATTAGTCCCTTCTTGGCGTTCTGATCACCATCAAGAGGCTGGTGATTCAGAAATGGGAATAGGGATGCTTATGAAAAGAGAGGGCCACCCCTCTCAGCCTGTCTGAGGTTCATGCACCTCTGGCTAAGGGTCCAAGGTGAAGGCCCACCCCAGTAAGCCTGAAAACATGTGGTCAGACACCTAGAGGTTCACACTCCTTCCAAAAGGACATTTTGTTGGAATTCTTGTCCAGGGCATCACACAAAGATTCCTGCCTTACTTTGGTTTCAATAGAGCTCAGAGGGCTTCCAATCAAAACGACACTGAAGCTGTAGTGTACTTCAAGGGCTTGTCAGGCCAACCTTGCTCTTTCTGCACCTGAGAAGACTAACAAACTGGTAGTGGGGTCATGAGCACCAACTTCTACCTCTTGGGTTTCCCCATAGTTCCACCTTCCAGCTCGCCTGCCTGAGACACTTCAGATGAAAGTGTGAGAACATCATTTGGGAAGAAATGGGGTCACTCAAAGCCACCTTCTGGCACCTTCTGTCTTTTAACTCCAGTGGACCCCAACCTGCAAGCATTCTTATGGGTTTGGGATGAACAATGTTTTTATCCTGAATGAAGTACGTCTGTTTCTCACATTTTGATTAATAGTATTTAAATAATAGAGTTGAATGAAAGAGTTTCAGTATTTCTTAAATTCTTTTAAGTAATGAAAGTTGGAAAAAGTTGTATAAAGTTGTCTTTTATACACTTTCAAACATCAGCCAGCCCTGTTAACCTCTATGTCATCTTGGGGTGAGGATGCCATTGTTGTGTCTTCAAGTGAGGCAAACAGATTTGGCTGCTAACTGTGGTTCATGAAAATGGGTTTACCTTTGTTTAGGGTTTATATGGCATAAACATAGAAATCTTTAAGATGGAGGACAGATTGAGATGACTCAGATGTGAGATGAGGTCGAGCAAAGATTTTCCCATCTCCCTCAGCCCCTGTCAAGTGGGGTCTTATGCTCTGGTCCTGATGGGGGCTCACTCCCATCCTCCTCACCCCCTCTATGAATTTTCTCCACACTCCTGGGATAGCAATGGATCAACTTTGACATTGTATTGACTGTACCAGTAACATCCTTATTACAGGGTTTTGTTCCAAGGTGTCCTTTCGGATTCTTTCTAACTATCCAATGCAAACTGACTTTGCCACCTTAGACTACCACAGTGAAACTGGTCAACATAGATGAATCCCCAATTTACTTGTGATATGCTCTTTGATGGAGAGATTTAAATACCAAGACCAATTTCCTAGAAAATACATAGAGCACAGCCTGTATCTCTTAGCTTACCTCTTTCTTCTCAGAAGCTGGAGTTCTGAGGGACAGAGCTCGAGCAGGCCTTTTGACTTAAAGTAAAAAGGAGGTACGTTGCTTTTCAGTAAGGCAGAATACATCCTAACGTAGTAATTGAATTTACTTGTATTTAGTCTAGTTTGATGGGGTAGACTTCGAATGGTGAGGGCAGGATTGACATAGTTTAATACTTAACAGATGGGTAGAAAACAAAAAGTTTAGGAGATAAGACTGTCAGAGGGTCAGCAGCTGCTGTGGGCACACACTGAAATGGAGTTTGTTTGAAAGCTTAAGCACATGTTTATGAAGCCATGCTTCCCCCTTCTATTACAGTCCAGATTTACAAATTATTCAGAGGAAAAGTGCCTGTCTATTTAAAACTTGAGTGGGGTACCATGTTTGAAAAAGGAAAGGGAAAAGCAGGTCAATTTGTTTCCTGTAAGATTAGCCTTTCTTGTGCAAGAAGATGAAGAAGATGTTCTACTTCAGTGTGACTTAGGATACGGGTACTCGTCCCGTCCCTTAGCATGCTAACACAAGAAGCTGTACTCTTCACCTCTATTCTCAAATACCGTCAGACAATTACATGAAGAGTAAGCTTTCCAACATGAGCTTTAATTTGTGCTTCTAGAAGGTTCACCAGGCAAGACCCACCTCCAAACTCTGGAAAAAGTAAATGTACTGTTCAAAATGGAGGAATCACTTCCATGAAACATTTCAAGTGGAAGCCTATTAACCCAGAGCCTTGTGACTGATATGAGCCAGAGTGACTTCAGGTGGCTGGGGATGGTGGGGGCTGCACAGGAAGTGCTTCCAAGACTCTGAGGCAGTGGCTTCCTGAGGGATGTCTGGCCAGCCCCTTAGCCCATGGTGTCAGCCTCCCAGCTTCCCAGTGGAGATTCAGTTGCTTAACTGTTTAGCAGGGGTCCTTTAGGAAGCTGTGAATTAATTCTTGCTTGGAAAGATGTTGAGGCCCTAAGAACTGATGTGGTTCAATTGGGGAAGATTGCTTTATGCACATCTTCTGTGAAAGCCATTAAATAATTCTTTGGGTCAAAAGGACAATGCATTAGGATAAATAAGTAGGAAATAAGAGAAGCCGTAGGAAAGAAAGTAGAACACTGGACAGGAACTCTACATGAGGTAAGATGGATCGCTTCTAGGATTACGTGGGATTGCCAAAGGAAACAAATTTATGGGAATGGCAGTGGGGGAGGGGGGATGGGAAGGTTTCTGATGAGAATTTGGCTATTCAATTTAAGTTCCAGGAATCTAAATAAAAAGCCAATACATATCCTTAAAGCTTGACTTAGTGTTATTCTAGCTTGAAAAGAAGCCATGTCCAAATAATGAATTACTTTTTGAATGTCAGCTGTATATTTATTACTGTGTTGGGGTTTTGCCATATAGCCCAGGCTAATATCAGAATTGTGATTCTCCTGTCTCAATCTCCTGTATATTGGTGCTACAGGTATGAAACATCACAATCAGCTCACCATTGGGATTTTCAGGTAAAACTATTGTGTTAGAAACAAGGAACCCCAGATGTCAGGGAGTTTATAAATTCAGGATGGAGACGGGATTTAGCTCAGCTAGGGGACCAACCAAGGAAGCCTTCAGATCAGAAGTTTCATGTGGATGAGTCAACTATGAAAAGTAGGGTTGCCTGACTCACTCTTGAGGGAGAGGGGAAAGAACTGGATTTGGCCAGAGGTGGAGACTGATCTAAGCATTAATGGGTCAATGGGACCATAGGACTGTATGCTCCCTGCCCAGGGAGGGGATGGGGAGTTGCAGAGGAAGAAAAAAAAAAAAAAAAAAAAGTGACCAGATGGGTTGGGAGGGGGAAGAGACCTTGAATAAGGATATACAGGGATGGAAAAAAAAAAAATTCGGAGGGAAAGATGAACACAAAGAAAATATAGGTGTAGCAATCTTATTTGTATGTCTACCCTTGATAAGCCATGCTTATCATTCTTATCCTCTATATAGTTATTGTTAACTCTTCCACATTTTAAATTCTTTTTACTGTGTTTTTTTTTAATAAATACAAAATAAAGAAAAAAAAAGAAAAGTAGGGTTGCTTTATTTATTTATTTATTTATTTATTTATTTATTTTACATGCATTGGTATTTTGCCTACACATATGCCTGTGTGAGGTTGTTAAATTCACTGGAACTGGAGTTACAGACAGTTGTGAGCTACCCTGCGGTTACTGGGAATTGAACCCAGGTCCATCTGAAAGAACAGCCAGTGCTATTAACCTCTGAGACATCTCTCTGAATAGTAGAATTCTTAATCATTAAACATTTGGAAAGAGTTAACAAAAGTTTCACAAGAATAACACATTTAATCTGATCTGAAAGAATTTTACTTGATCATCATTTTTGGGAGGGAGGTTAGAAAAATTTCTACTTGAAGCCATTTCTGTTGCAATGCAAGATCACTATTTTCCTGTCAGACTTTGTATTGCTCCCCTTTAAATAAATGCTGGCATTCTTCCTGGTTGAGTCTCAAGTCCAGATGTGCCAATGTGATCAGCCCCAAACTTTGGTGACAATAAGGATGAGAAAGGGATTGTGAAAATACAGGGTCAGTAGGTAGCAAATAGGGGCTTATAAAATAGCAAAGCACTCCACTGTCCACCTCAAGGCACCCAGGTGAAAGCTTAAGAAACATTTGTATTTAATTTGTGGCTCTACAAATCAAGTCCACAAACTGGCACCAATGAGTAATCAACGATCTAGCTGTGACTCTTCTTGAACATAGCTCATCTGTAAATATGAGCTCATCTGTTACAAAAGTTAAGTACCCAACAGTCACCTATAGCTGACGTCCCTAGACATCTACCAGCAGTCTACTCATTTCCACTTTCAGGCCAGTTATGACACACTCCCCTTCTCCTGACAATGGGGAGCAGTCACAGCTTTTCATTGACATTTTAAATTCTCTGTGACTCCTAGAGTTTTCTGTAGTGACAGAGACTGTGTGGCCAACGAAGCTGAAAAAGATTTACTATCTGGCTCTTTGCAGAAAAGAGCGCTCCAAACCCAGCCTGGTCTCACATGACCTCACTCTGCTCTCCTCCAAACCAAGCGTATTAGTCAATTTTCTCACTGCTGGGACAAAATACCTGACAGAAAGGAACTTGAGAAAGAGTTTACTTTGGCTCACAGTCCTGGTCCATCCTAGTGGGGAAGTCATGGCAACAGCTGGTTACATAACATCTGCAGGTAGAAGATGGAGAAAGGTAGATGTTGAGGTCCAGCTTTCCTTCTTCTTTTTATTCAGTCCACAAACAGCCCCAAAATGAGGCTACCCACAGTTGAGATGCAATTTGATTTTTGTTTTTGTTTGGTTTTGATTTTTAGTTTCCCCCCTGCCCCACACCTCAACTGACAGAAGCTTGTAACAGCCTTGTAAACATGCCCAGAGTTTGTTTCTATAGTAATTCTAAATCCCATCAAGTTAACAATGTTAACACAACTGTACCCACTGTCAACTTGAAACCTAAATACTTCACTTTTTAATCCAGAATCTTCCTCCCCTTATTTCCATGAGCTCAAGGTCATGTCTCATGCAAAATACATTCAGCCCAACGTTCAAAATCCCCATAGTCTTTAACAGTCTAATCACTCTTCAGAAGCATAAGAGCAGAGTCTCTCCTGAGATTAATATGGTATCTTAACTGGGAGCCCCTATGACACAAATATTGCATGCCTCTAACATACATGACATATAGTAAAGCATCTCCATTGCAAAGGGGAAGAATCTAGGCATAGCAAGGAAAGACAGGAAGGAGCAGAGCAAGATCAAAATCCAGCAGGACACACACGTTAGGTATCTGGTGCTTGTGATGGAACAATCCCAGCTCTGAAGAGTTCGAGTATCCCCACCTCTCCAGCTCTGCTGCCTTCGTTACATACAGCCCCTCTCCTCAGCTAGCTGACGCTGTGCCTCAGCTTTCCTTAGCAGATAGCATGGGTCTGCATCTCTAATATCCTGAGCCTGCCTGTGCAGGTCCATATTCCCAGCTTTATTCAGTGGCCTCTTAGGGTCCTTTTCCAGGGACTCTGACGCTGACACACATCACCTGTACTCAGCGCCTCTCTAAAATCCTGACCCACAAGCCTCTGTGACTCTTTGAATCATGTGTCCTTAATGCTTACAAAACCAGTACCATGTGACTAAAGCTACCATGTTTGGCTGCTCCTCAGGAGAGAGCCTGGTCCTCGTGGACCACAGTAACATCAGTCTCCTCTCCAAATCCCAACATTTCCTTCAGCAGTTGCTTTGATGCAGGGAGCTTGTTGGGTAACATTCAGACTATTCTCTCTGGTAACATTCTCAGTCTAATCTCCCTCTGATCAAATTATGATACCTTTGTAAGGTAGGAATACTTCATGGGCAGGATGATTCCTCGAGAGTACCTCCCCTGTTGACCCAGTGCAGCCTGCTAGCTTCTCCTTGACAGCTACAGCGGCATGAAAATTCCCTTGTCTGCTTCGCCTCAGCAAGTGGCACATTTCTCATATTTGCTTGTCATTCTCACTCACTGTGGACCTGAATGGGAACAGCGACCAGGAGCCACAGCCTGAATGTCATCCTGTCTTCAAATTTCATCTTCCAAACAAATCAGTCTATTACTTTTGAATTCAGGCTCTAGAAAGGCTTTAGGACATAGGAAAAATAAAACCAGATCCTTTGCCAGATAATAACACAAATGACCTCTGGCCTAACTCTCAATGGTGCTGGTTCCATTTTGAAACCTCACAGAACAAATCTCCACTGTCCACATTTCCCTCAGCGTCTTGGCTTTGCAAACTCCAACCAGAATGGCCCATTAACCTCTGATTATATTATTCTATGGGTTTTCCAGTCCAAAGTTCCACACACTTTCTCATTCCTGCTCTAAATCATTCCCAGAGGCTTACTAAGAACTACACAGTCAGTCTTAACGTGGTAATGCCCCCGCTTGTCTATTCTCGGTACCTATTTTCTGTATTAGTCACTTTGATCGCTGCTTCAACAAAGCCCTTCAGGGAAACACCTTGAGAAGAGAATGGTTATGCTGTATGACAGTTGAGTGTAGAGTCCACTGAGGAACCTGGGCGCACTACGTTCACATTCAAGAAGCAGTGAGAGGCGAGGGCTGGAGCTCAGCTCCCTTCCTCCTTTGATTTAGTTTGGAACTCCAGCTCATGATACAGTCCACCCATATTGAAGGCAAGTTGTCTCACTTGGAGCTCGTACAGGCATGCCCACTGGTTTGTTTCCATGGTGACTCTAAAGTCCACCAAGCTGACAGTCAAGATCAACTGTCATGAAGTAAACAGTATGTGTGAGGTGATGATGCCTCATGGAGTTTGAACTCCTCTGGTTCTCTTCTCTCCCTCACCTCAGGCCTGTGCTCAGGCCTGACAGTCCCACCCCTCTCCCCAACTCTACTTCTCCACTTACATTCATGGCTTTCCATTTCTTAGGCATCTTTATGAGACTTGGTATTGCTATGTGACCACCATACATACATTTTTATGAAGTTAAATCAGATCATGTATCCTCCCTACTTTGACTCTTTCTTTGAGGATCATTTCTCCTGGATAAAATAAAATTCTATCCAAGGATTCAATTCCTTTCTACCTACTTGCTTAGCTTCTTTTTTTTTTTTTCATTCTCTCCCTTCCTGTCTGATATCAGTCTTTCTAAAGTTTGCATCTATGCATCACTCACTTGAAGGAGTCCTTTTCTTTTTTGTGCTCCAGAGATGCACAGAGATGTCCCTTTGGTTTTGCTTCTAGGGATCTTAAATATACAATGCAAACCGCAGTATCACTCCTTTTGTGATGCTGTCTCATCCTGGATCTCTCCTGCCTTTGCCCTGTACCTTCATCCACACCAGAGTTACAATTTTCCAATGCTGTAGTGTGATATGTAGAATTATTAGAGTGTGCCTCTTAATCGGCATATTTAATTCTCTCTTTCCTCATTTAAGTAGGAACTCCTGGAGGGAAGCTTATCTTTTACATATTCATAACCGTATAGTTATTATAATGCCTCAAAAGCTTAGGTAGCTCATTCCAGGGAACTTTTCAGGCTGGCCAAAAACAAACAAGTCTTTGCTAAGCAAAGACTAATCCTTAGCTGAGGTACGACATTTGTTGCAGAGTCATCAAACTTGGGCATAAATGGTACAGACTATAATTGATGAAATGATGCATTAGCACAAGAGCAGAGAATTTTGAAATGTAAGTAACATCATATTAGCCCATCCTACTTGCCTGTTGTGCTCCCCGAATTGTTTAGCAAAAAAACATCTTTGAGCTGACCACCTGGAGCTGGATTACGAAATCCAACTTGTTCCCACTGATCCACTAATTTACAACCCGCAGGGCAGCCTGACCTCTTTCCATTTCTCAGAAGCCTCACACTGTCTTCTGCCTTAGGGTCTTTTTACCTCCTTTCCATTAACTCAGAAGATCCTTTTTCTCTTCCTCTGACCAAATGCCATTAATCCTGTCTGTCACCTCCAGAGGTTGTGTCCTCCTAGGCACTTGATTTCTTACCCTTGATCTTTCATTTTAAGAGACTCACTGCTGTGTGTGTGTGTGTGTGTGTGTGTGTGTGTGAGAGAGAGAGAGAGAGAGAGAGAGAGAGAGAGAGAGAGAGAGAGAGAGAGAGAGAGAGTGCTTCCATGGTGGTATCTGTTCCTCTTCTGTTTTGATAGGAAGCCAATGGGTCAGAAATCACATCTGCTTTATTCAACACCAGATATGTTTGGCACATTCTGGGTGCTCACCAAGGATGGCTAAATAAGCGAATGGATGGATGCCAAAGAGGATGTTTGGATGCTTGTGAACAGTGATGGGATCTGCTAGCAATATGGAGGGTCGGCTAGAGTGAGGGATGTCAGGGGAAGGTTATGCTCAGTGTGACCAGGTAGGGATAGTAAGTACGTTTGGTGCCAAATATCATTGTAAACAATAATCACTGGCAACTGATAAAGATGAGTTATTTATTAAGGGGTTCAGAGGGGAACCCTCACTAATACAAGAGAGATTAAGCAGTCATGCAGTTCCTGGAAAGGCTGGACGAATCCACAGAAAGTCAGGTCCCCCATCTAAGAGTAGAAGAGAGGATGGTTTCATATGTCTTAAACTACCAGTCTTAAACTGCCCACTGGCCATGCCCCTAATACTGGTGCCCCAAGGCCATAGGTGATTCCCCAGCTCTCTGCTCTCACTATACAGAGATGTGAAGGGTAGGCTAGAGAGAGGGGTATCAGAGGGGGCTCTGCTCAGTGTGACCAGGCAGGGATGTGAAAGATGAGGCAAAATTGCCCACTTTTATCAGGTATTGTTCTTTTTTATCAGAAAAAAAATAAGAGAAAAACTTCTAAGAATGATAAAAACTTAAGCAAGTTGAACATCTTCAAACTTCTGTAAAGTAAAATCACAGCTTTCTCACACAATGATAATAAATGATTATTAAAAAATGCAGAGAATAGACTATTTAAAATAACAAAAACTAAATTTACAACAAATAGCAGGACTACTCATCTTCAGATTATCGTTTTATTTAATGAGAAGTCTTTGTCTATTAAAGATGAATTCTATTCATCTATAAATATATAGCTCTTTTCAAAATCCTCACTGGGTTTTAGAAATCAATGAACATGATTTCTAAAAGCAACGAGAAGAGCATTGTTAACTAAAAAGAATTCTTAGTATTATGTGTGTATATGATGAGGGCTGGGGGCCCAGGACAGTGAGTGTGCAGGTTAAAGGACACCTCTGCAGGGTCCATTTACTCCTCCTGTCTCCATGGAGACTGCAGGGTGAGAACGTTAGCCACTAGGGCCTGTACAGCAAACATGTTGCCACTGAGCCACCTGAAAGCCCTGTGAAAGAATATTTGAAGATGACAAAAAGTAAAGACTCAGAAGCAATGAGGGAGGAAAAAAACACTCTTTCCATAAATTAGCAATTTAGAGCCCCCACAATTAAAAGAGAATGCTATACAGTACAAGCACTGGGTGCTGGGGAGGAGTTGATGAGAACCCAGAAAAGAATTTGATATGATAAACAAGCCGTTCACATGATTAAGGCAAGGTTGAATTATTTAATAAAATATCTTACATTGTAAATGAGTTAAAATTGAAATTACGTTTTACTTCACCAAAAAGCATTCTGAAATTTTTAAAAAATATGTATCATAAATCTAAATTCATACAATTTACTTCTTCACCAAAAAACATTTTAAGAGATCATTAAAATATGTATTATAAATCTAAAATAAACGGTAATTCATACAATTTGTGTATAAACATAAATATGAATAAGCATTCCTCAATAGTAAATTCGTGAACCTAAGTTTTAAATTCAGTTAAAATGTACAATGTGTATGAATACAATCATTAGGCTATTAAGGAAAAAACCACTCATATGCTTTTTGGGTGAGACAAGAGGGTAGAGAGTTTAAGGCCAGTCTGGGATATGTAAAAAAGATCCTGTCTAAATTCATATCATCTGAGTAAGAGGAACACTCATCCATTGCTGGTGGGGGTGCAAACTTGTACAGCCACGATGAAAATCAGTATGCTAGCTACTTAGGAAGATGGGAATCCATCTACCCTAAGATACAGCTGTACCACTCTTGGAAAGAGAGGTATTTTATCACAGAGACATTTGCTCAACCATGTGCATTGATGCTTTATTCATAATAGCAAGAAATTCAAAACAACCTATATATCCCTCAAGAGAAGAATGGATAAAGAAGATGTTGTATATTTACACAATGGAATATTACCTGGCCATTAAAAAAATTAAAATCATGAAACTCATAGATAAATGGATGAAAATTAAAAAAAAGAAATCCTGAATGAGGTAACCCAGATCCAGAAAGACAAATACAATATGTATTCACTCACATGTGAATATTAGCTGTTAAGCCAATGATAAGCAAGCTGCATTCTGTAGAAGCACAGACATTAGGTATAGAGCAAGGGACTAGAGGTGACAAAGAGTTCTCCTTAGGAAAGGAAAACAGATGAGAGAGTTATAGTTGGATGAAGGCATCTAAAACCTGAGGATCAAGGTGGGAAGGGTATGAAAAGCAAGGAAGGAAATTCAGGGAGAACAGCTAAGATTAAGGGCTGTCCCAGGGACAGTATGGAAACCTAATACAGCAGAAGCTTTCCAAAATAAATACATATATGAAGTGATCTAAATGAAATTGCCAAATAATGCAGAAAACAAAGTTCTAACTGGCCATCTCTTGTCACCAAATGAAGCTTCCAGTACTCGGGGATTGGGTTACAGAAAACTGAATTGTTGGCCAAAGGGGTCCCATGGGAATCCCCAAACTATCCAGGCTAATACCAGATTATAGGCTGCGCTCCACAGACTGATGCCAAGACTCCAGTGTGAAGACAACACAAAGCCTTCTTCACTCCTACATTCTATAAATTTTGGTATAAAAAATACTCTGCAGGCTCCCAAAAGAAAAACATAAACCCAAAGACAGCCACAAAAGCTTCGATCTTCATCTTGCCTGAAAGATATGCTAGGGGAATGGTGACTGGAAGCTTGTGAGAGTAATCAACCAATATCTAATTTGACTAAAGGCCCATTCCATGAGATGAAATCCATATCAGACACTGCTTAGATGACCAAAAACCAGGAGCTAGCTAGCTTAGGGATCTAGGGCAAAACCAAATCCTACTGTATGCAAAACAAAAGCGAACAAAAATAGTGATAAAACGACTCCTAATGACATTCTGCTATACACATAGATCTGTGCCTTGCTCGAGCATCATCAGAGAGGCTTCTCCCTGAGGCAGATGGGAGAAAATACACAGCCCCACACCTGACATTATGCAGAGTAAGACCTTGGAACACTTAGCCCTAAATGGGGTTCTGCATCTACTCCCTTCCCTCGGGGCTCAGGAAAGCCCACAGAAGAGGAGATGGAGAGAAAAAAACCAGAGGGAATGGAGAACACCAAGGAAACAGGTCCCTAAATCAACGGAGCAAAGCTCACATGAACTCACAGAGACTGCTGCAGCATTCACAGAGCATGCACCAGTCTGCAACAGGCCCTCTGCAGTAAATTGCAATGGCTTCCAATTTAGTGTTTTTACAGGATTCCTGAGTGTGCAAACAAATGGGTCCCTGATTTTTGTGCCTTCTTTTGGGCTCTTTTCTTTCTGTTTGTTTTGTCCAGCTCTGCTCATTTTTGCCAATTGTCAATGCCAGAAATATCAAAGGGAATAATTTACACATGTTCAAGTAGATGAACATTTGTAATTTCTTTACTAGAAAAATATAACAAGTAATGAGTTAAATAAAAAATTTTAAATGTATAGTATTTATAATAGAAAAACTTAATAAACCTAATAGACAAAGAGGTCTTAAAATGATTTTAATAGAGGGCATTTTGTAAGTTATATAGCAAAGCCAGGCCATCAACATATTACACACAGGAAAAAAAATGGGAATGTCTCTGAACACAAGAGAATATTTAATTTGACTTATCATCAAAGACATGTAATATATATCAGTACTGGGATGCATTTTTATCTACACATCTGACAAAAGAAAAGCAGAGACAGGCTATTGTGCCTACTGCTGAGGCTGCTAAAAATCTTCAAAACGTCTCTAGAGGATGAGACATAAAAACACCATTTTGAGTCATAATTCTCATTCCTCCATAATTTAAAACTATACTCAGACCCTATAAGCCCATACACTTGTAACTTTCACTTATTTGTTAAATATTTGTCATCCATAAGCTCCCAAGCATCATAACTGAGGGTTGAGACAGGGATGCACAAAACTAGTATCTCTGTCTCCATCAAACGGAATTCATAGTGAAGACGGACTGTAAATAAGTGGTTGAATCAATACACAGTAATTAGTAATCATTCAATGTGCCATAAGGAAACCCAACAGGGAAGCTCTACTAGATGAAGACTAAATGACTTTTAAACTGAGGTAAGAAGGTTACAAAGGGGACAGTTCCACCAAAGGAAGAGAGGGAGGGAGAGAGGGAGGGAGGGAGGGAGGGAGGGAGGGAGGGAGGGAGACTGGGAGCTCAAGCAGCTTGGAAGCCAGAGCTGGAGAGGGGATGCAGGGGATGCAGGGGATGCAGGGGCTGCAGGGGCTGGGAGAGGGTAAGGCAGGTCTGAGGATGATGCGGTGGTTATGGTAATGAATTGGGCACTAGCTACTCAATGTCATCAGTCCAGGTTGTTTAGCTGGGACCCCGCTTTGGCCCCATTCCCTGCTGTCTCCAGACCCAGCCCTCAGAAAGCACGCCAGGCAGCTGTTCTTCCCCTGGAGTGACACAAGACTGTGTCTAGGTAAGGTCTGGTCCATAGACCTGCCATGTGATCCCTCCCGAGCCCCCCATCACCTGGGAGCATAGCAAGAATTCTATTTGATGTTTTAATAAAATCCTGGGGCCAGATATTTGGTTTACTATGTAGGTGGAGTTACCAGCTACTGGGGATTTCAAAATACTTATCAATAGTTAGGCGTTCCAATTTTGTTTTTATACTATGCAAATTTACTGAACAATTGATGTATGTGAAGACAGGATACAATTTCATTTTATTTTAACTTTGTTTAATTTAACTTTAAAAGGTTGCTTCAAGGCTGGGCCTGGTGGTGTGTGCTTGCAAGTTCAGCAGTTGGGAGACTGAGGCTGGAAGATGGGCGGTCAAGGCCAGCCTGGGCTAAATAGAGGGCAACTCCCTGAAGGGGAAAATATTTTTTTTGGTGGCTAAGTAGAAAATGGTTGTATAAGAAAGTCAGTTAGCTTAGTATGTATGGGTCCAAAGACAGCACAGAAAATGTTGTCACTGAGGCAAATAAAGGTAATTTAGTTCATGGAAGGTTGGCTGCATTATTCATGACCTGACTCATACAAGACCAAGTCTTGCCTGAGTCGATTCTATTGCTCCTCCAGCCTACCCTTCCACCCCACCCCACTGCAAGCTCTCACAGCGGGAACCTGGCTTCCCCCCAAACGTGAAAAGGAAAAGGTAAAAGTGACCATCATTCTCTGCTATTCACAGTCCCTCTACAGCACAGATCCAGGAGGGCCTCTGAGAATTACCGAGCAAGCCTCCAGTATTTTTAATATAACATTTGAGTAATCCCTGAGAACAGGGCCCCTTAGGCTTCTGACGTCGGCTCCCCAGAGTTTGGCCATGCTGTTTTTACATATGGGAAAATGCAGGTGGAATTTTCTCTCTGATCTCCACATACTCCGGTTAAGTCATATGCTTTTACTTCCAGCCACTTCTGTCCAAACATGTTTTCCCAATGAAGCATTATATTCCTATGAAATCAAGATGTTTTCCCTCAAAACTAATATTTTGTTTTAAAATAACATTTACAATAAACCTTATTAGTTTGTGGACAATAACATTATATATCAAAACTAGACTATGGTAATTTTCCATAATACTAGAAGCTATCAACTACAGTTCATTTGTGTTGCCAAAAATGTATTTTGGATACATGGCTCCTCAATAAATTTACTCTATGTGGTATGTTTCCAGGCTACCTATTACAATTATGATTAATTAAATGAAAAAAATAGTTTATAATAATGAAATAAAGAGTATAATGTTACCATTATGCACCGTTGGGGACAAAACTAAAAGCTTTGGAAATTTTTAAGGTAAACTAGTATGCAAGAGAAAAGATATTGCCCTAAAATGTGACAGAAAAAAAAACAATGAAAATAAACTACACCTCAAAAATTGTTTACCTGTGGTTAAGGAAAAGTGTATATATCAGAAGAAAAGATGTTAGATTAGGTCACATGACAGTGCTGTTGAGTGTTTCTGGGGTTTAGGGAGCTAATAATACTGTCCTCTTAAGATGAACAATTTTTCTGTCCCTAGGCACTGCTGGTCACAAGTGTTTAGCTTAACCTGAGAATTATAAATAGAAAGTTAATAAGAGGAGATAAAGAGAGATGGTTTGTTTGAGGTGGAGAGAGCCAATGGGTCCTATAATTTCCTATGTATGAAATCAGCTTGCCATTCTCCAGGAAGGCATCGCTTTCCCTACACGCTACAAGCAGGTGACCAATTTGACCAGGTTGTGAGCCTGCACCTTCCCAAGTGTCAGACCTACCTCATGCCTTCCACAGCTTGTTTTGTGGGTGTATCAAATGCTACTCATCTAATAAGCACAGCTGTTCCTCTCAAACCCATCTACAGTCCCAGCTCTCCTGCAAGACCAAGAAAACAGGCCCGCCCCTTCTGCCCAATTTAGCTGGCAGATCCTTCCTCTCCTTTCCAGGAACTAGGTCAGCTTTGCCATTTGTACCCCGACCCCACAGGTAACAAGCTCACTTACTGCAATGACCAGCCTCTTGCTTTCAGTCTTGCTCCACAGTTCAGTCAATACGTTGCCAGGAACCTTGCTCCTTACCTCAACATTTTGCCCCTAGCATACTCTGGAACTACTCAGTGGCTCTACTACTTCCACGTCAGTGCAGGGGTCTGGAGGAAAGGCACCAGCTCCAGGGCAGCTTCCTGGGACTCCCTCAGGAGCAGCCATGTCCAGTCTTTGGACATGGGGAAGAGTAAGGCTTAGAACCTGCATTTTAAAATAGATCAGAGTGCTTTTAAGTGGGTGGAGGTCACTGACTGATGACCTCCTTAGTTTCTGTGCCCAGGAACCTCTCCAGGCTCATCTGCTGCCTACGCTGAAATCCCAACTTCTTTCATACAGGTCTGGCTCCCCCAGCACCCACAGCTCTGTTTCCTAGACTCCTCTTCACATGTCTTTGCCTTCCTGGAATGCTCTTCCAATCTGCCATCTTCTTGGTACATGCAATTCAATTTTCGAATCCCAATAGAAGCTGGCCAGCTGGGTAACCATAGTTCCCAAGATGTTACAGAGTGCTCCTAATATGTATTAGGGTGCATTTAAATAGCAGGTTCTTTTTATGTCTCCTTTGGTTAAAGGGGAAAGATATCACCAGAAATCCTCAGTCCCCTGGTCTGTATTTAAGAATGGTACAACTATAATCCCATTAGAAATTGGAACATTAAAATAAGCTAACAGCTGCCATTTAAATGCAGCCATATCTGAACCTCATGGAAGGAGGCATTTAAAACATGGCTCTGTAAAAAAAAAAAAAAAAAAAAAAAAAAAAAAAAAAAAAAAAAAAAAAAAAAAAAA
>PVIH01002499.1:0-82408 GCA_004025045.1 Sigmodon hispidus | reverse complement strand
TTTAATGGGAGTTGGCCCAGTGCCAACATGATCAGGGCTTGCATTGCAAGCATGATCTCGATAATTTACATCTCTTCTTGCACCAATACCCCACCATTCTTAATGGATTTTATTTTAGTCTTTATAAGTTAATAGAACTCTAATTTTCTTTATCATGGTCCACCATTTGCTTTTAGAATCCATGGAATTTTTCTTTTTTCTTCTCTCTTTCTCTCTCTCTCTCTCTCTCTCTCTCAATCTCTCTCGCAATGGGGAATGGCTCTACACCATGTAATTCTTTAAGTTCCTTACTTCAAGATTTAGGTGTCTGTATACCACGAGTCTTGAGAAGGCCAAACAGGAAAAATAGAAGCAGGTCTTATTCTGCCCACCCAGGAAGGCTCCTACTTTCTACAGGGGATCTTTGCACCAATCTATGGCCCCATCTCCTCCACAGAGCATGGGACCCATCAACATTCCTGGCCATAGCCAAGGAATCTGGTGCCTGAACCAGCTGGCAATATCTCCTAGCATGAGAGAGACTGAAGTTTTATCCTTTGACTCTGTTGAGGTTTCATTTGTAACAAAGATATGTCAAGACATGATTGCAAAAATTGTAGCAGATTGTCAAATGTTCACATTCAACAAATTAACACCTTTAGTTAAAAAACTACATAATTGTACTTTTCAAAAGATAATTATTAACAAGATATAAATTAAAATATGATACTCTAAAGACAGTCCTGACCAGTGCTGACAGCCCAGTTTCCATCTTTATGCTCTTTTTTTTTTTTTAGTTGTGACTATGTAAGCCCCATGACATTCTGGACGAAGTATAGTCTCTAAATATTTGAAGATAAGCTTAATATAAAGCATGCTGTGACTGAATGGTGCTCAGATGGGGTCTGCGCTCTCTGTTAACCATGATTGGGCATATGTCTCCAACAGACACACTTTGTCGCCCATCAGACTAGGAGAGTGAAGAGGCTGAGAGTTCAAATCTTCACCCACAAGTAGGAGGCTGGAGGAGAGAGAGAGAGAGAGAGAGAGAGAGAGAGAGAGAGAGAGAGAGCATGCGCACTAGGAATGGTAGGGTTTTTTGAAACTTCAAAGCTTCCCCCAGTGACACACCTCTTCCAACAAGGCCACTCTTCCTGATCCTTCCCAAACAGTTCTACTAAGTATTCAAACATGAAAGCCACGGGAGCCATTCCCACTTAAACCGTCACATTGGTGTGGCCCTTTAAGTATGACCTCCCATTTAATAGTCACAACCACACTTTGAGGAAGAACTCTACTTCGTTTTCTATTGCTGTGATAAAGACTATGAAGAAAACTTCAGGAGAAAGCAGCTTATTGAGATTACCCATTCTGGGCACAAGTCATCGTTGAAGGAAGCCATGACAGAAACTCAAGCCATACAGGAGCCAGGAGCACGAACTGAAGCAGAGGCCGTGGAGGAATGCTGCCTAGTGGCTGGCTGCTCATGGCTCTCTCAGCTTATATTCAGGACCACTTACTCAGGAGTAGAACTGAGTGTAGGCTCACAGTGGTCCAGGTCCTCCTATATCCATCATTAATCCAAAAATACCTCACAGGCTTTTCTACTGGCTGAGCCCAGGGGGATATTTTCTTAACTGATGTTCCTTCTTCTTAAATGACCTTAGCTTCTGTCAAATTGTCAAAAATAAATAAATAAGTAGCATGTGCAGGCACAAGACTAGAAGGTTTTGGATGGACCCTTAAATTTAGAAGTGTTGGGGACAGCATTTCAACTCAGACATCTGGACACAAAAAGTTAACCCTCCTTGGTCCCCACCTTTGGTAGTTTTTCTGCTATTCTCCAAATCTATTTTTTTAAGGTAAGACAAAACTAGTGCCCCTAATACAAAGACAGGAGTCATAGCCATTTCTTCCATGGGAAGAAATGTACTTCTTAACCCCACAGAGTTGGAGTTAGCAAGGTCTTGGAATTCCCTTCTGGTGTAATTGTGGGGTAATGACTGGCCACCAACTAGCTAATTTTCTACACTCATTTCTTCCATCTTGCAGGAGGGTAGTTTTACAGTGTAGACCATGGCAGCATCCAGTTCTGTGGGACCTGCTCTTGGTCCCCTTCTGTTGCTACTGACATTCCTTCCCTGTGTGGGAGAGTCAGAGCTCCTGTGACCTATGAGCCCTTAGGTCATAGGTATGAGCCCTACCCAAGGGGGTGCAGCATTCTCTGACTTTTAGTGGCACATTTCCCCCAGAGACTTTGTCTATTGCCTGCACAAGAAGTTTAGTGACTTCAAAGTTGGTACTTCACTGCCAGTTCAAAAGGAATCTTACAAGCCTATTTGGAGAACGAAAACAGAGAAAGGAGAAAAACTTTCTTTGCTTGTTGGACTGCAGCTGGAGCACAGAAATGCTGGAACCTATTATTTGGTCTCTGACTTATGCAGGTATAGACCTGCATATAAATAACTAGGCACAGAGAGGTTGGTGCTTCTGATGGGCAGATGAGGCAGCCAATCAAAAGCTTGATTTGGCGGCCTTAGCGGTTCAAGCCATAAGGAGAACTGAATTCTGCTTCTCATTCATGTAAGCAGTTCAACGGGCTCACTTAGGCTTCCTTACAGACTTTTTATGTCTTTTGGAGACTTTGTAACCAGCAACATCTGCCTTGGAGCCTTGGCTATTGAAAGTATTCCTTCTTAAAAGGATCTTGTGTACTCAATTCCCTTACCCAAGACAAAAAGCAATCATCGTAAATGGATGTAAACATAGAAATAAGTGCATGTGATTTCCCCCTGAATACATATTGAAATATAGCCTAAATTTTATCATAGTGGCAAAAGTTTCCGAGACAATAATGAGCATCCTGCTTAGGAAAATAGTCAGGCTATTTCTTATTCTTGCTTTGTTCTTTTAATGATATGCTCAAAAGAAATTGCCTACATTGTAACCTTCTGCACAATACCCTGCTATTGACATCTGAGGATTAAGTTTTAATTGAATTAGGATTTCAAATAGTCTATTATCTTTGATCCCTGGATAATGATGACATAGACATGTAGAGCAGGCAATGGAACTGGCACGTGTATGGAAGAGACAGCTAACAACTCCATTCAGCTTACAGCATTCGCCAAACACACACATACATACACACACACACACACACACACACACACACACACACATCTTTCTTCAACGCTCATGCAAAGCAGTAGAAAAGCCTGTAGCTGAGAGACTGGCTGACTGGCTGCCCCATGTACCTCCTGGAGCTGAAACCAGGTGTTTCTTATGCCTAGTTGTAGAATCACTACAGTAGTGGATGGCACTGGACACATGTTTTATGCTTCAGGTTGACACTTTTTTAAGGGTATGGGTGATAGACTCATCTCTGTCATGTTAGCGAGTGAGGAAACATCTACCAAATCTCAACCTGTCAAGAAGTAGTTGAAAAAATGATGTCAGCAGGTATTGAACAAATAATTCTGCAACAGTGATTATGAAGTATAACTTGCTCAGTCAGTGGTTCCCACAATGCTTCAGGACTCCCCCCCCCCCATGTCCTTATGCCCTCTCATAGTCACTCAAGAGTTTTGCTTAAGAAAAATGCCAAAAGGAAGGGAATTCTGGGTCAAGCCAATCTGCCTGACTTTGGTGTGTTTGTAAGAGTGATTCAGTAAGCAGCCTGGATTCCCACAGGGCTCACAGGCTGCCACAGGAGGTTTAGCTTACAGGGCAAGGTGGAGTCTGGGAGCCTACTGCAGCTGCTTGTTGTAATTATGAGAAAGTGCACAGCATGCTGTGTCACTGTGCCTGCCTCCCCTAGCCAGCCCCTTCCAGCTTCCCAGCTCAGGACTGGCTTAGACCTGGTAAAATTGAATCCGAAGTGCAAAGAAAGGTCCTGTCGTCAAGAAGCTAGTGAAGGACAGCCATGCACATGGGCACAACTTGCCGCTTCCCCACACCCGGGCTTGTTTCCTTTCTGACTTCAGTGTAGGCTTTGGTTGCTCATCCTGACAGCTGAGGATGCACCAATCTCCTTGCCCTTCTCCCAACAACAAACACAATTCCACTTCTTCTCTGATCCAAAGTTCTCATTTTTTTATCTTCACCCACGCAAGTCAGATGAGGGGTAAAGGTTTGGATATAAAATCCACAGCTTGTAGCAGTGCCTGGAGTGAAGGTAGCAAAATTCCTCCACTCTGCCTCTTGAAGCAACACACAAACAGCCTTGAAGAAGAGATGACAATGATATGTGTGGGAATATACTACAGATAACCCAATAACTTCCTGTGAGTTGTGCGGGAACACATAAAAGTGGTCCTTTGGCATCATTCCAGAGTACTCTGAGTATTTAGGAGGAAGCTGGCAGTAAGGAGCCTCAGGATAAGCCATTTGGCTCATGGGTAATGATACCATGTGGAAAGATATATGAGAAAGAAAACTAATTTGTTTCTTTCTTTCCATTTCTGTCTTGGAAAAAGGGCACCCATCCCCAAAGCGATGGATTCTCCACTTTCCCAGAAAAAGGAGTCATCCTCTTCTCCGGCTGCACCACTCTCCATAGCAGGAAAGCACTCTGTTCTCTGAGGTCTGTATAGTCACAGCACAGCCCCTGGGAGAGCTAACAAGGGCTGTTAGGTGACCATACTCCACAACCTGTAGCTCTGCCAGGCCAGAAAGGACCAATGCCAATGAAAACAAGCTCATGGTTCCTAAGCCAGAGTTCTCATTTTCTAGCTCAACTTTCTTTCCCATTCCTCACCCTGAAGATGCTCTTTCAATCCTTCAGGCCAGCTCAGCATCTTGCCTCTTTGCCAGCCATCTCCAGAGCCTCCCTGTAAGAGCTGAAAGTTACTTTGTCCACTGCATCAGTTGTCTCCTCTTACACTGTTGACCTGGGGCTTTCTTGACCTCACTGAGTGTCTTCATGGAAACAAAGGATGCTCCTGTTTATCTTCATGCTACACACACACACACACACACACACACACACACACACACACACACACAAGCGTAGTGCTGCTGAGCAAGGACTATGCTGATGCTACTGAAAGCCAACACTCACACAGAACTTCCCAGGCACCAACCATTGCTTCTCTTCTCACATACATGCCTTCCTCATTGTTTTCCCAAGGATCTGATGAGACAGCTTCTATTTTTTTCCCCCATTTTCCTCAACAACAAAACCAAGATCTCTGCTTATTAAAAAGTGCTTTGCAGGTTAAGGGCACAGCCACACATCTTCCGAGTTCTGAGGCTGCTGACAGAATTTTGGCTCTGTGTCATCAGCTAGTGGAATACACAGTGAAGTCAACAAATGGTCTCTGTGTGCATAAATCAGTGCAGCCCAAACAAATGTCACCAGAAATTATTCGGGCTTTTCTTTTTTAATTCAGAAGACCTAGTTTTAAGAGGACATGTTGTCCTTGAATCCCTAATCTGGCAAAAGATTGATTTCTTGTCATTGAATTTCTTGATATAAACAGTCTTATAGAAATGTAGAAATAAATAGTATATTGGCATAAGAACCATGTATCTGTGGATACCCATCTAAAAATTGGAACATAAGCCTTCAATGAGTTTGACATAAAGGAATCTCTAACAGAAAAGTTATTTAGTTCCTCCCCAGGCCCAAATCACTGCCCTTTAGCAAGTCATTCTTGATAATAACCACAGACTTGGATTGAGCTCCTTCAGGGATGGGAAACTTGGTATCTTCCAGAGGAATCCATCACTCCCAAGACAGATTCCTCATTCCAGCATCTTCCTTATACTGAGCTTCAATTCAGTATAGCCATAGCCCAGCAGTTACTCTGCTAATATCTTGGGTTTCTTTCTACCAACTACAGTAAGACACACAGTTCAGGTACAGAAGGTATCTTTAATTCCCTTTCTTCAATTGGCAAGTACATTTGTATATTACTGTTTGCCATAAAGGAAGTAGCCTTTAGATTTTATGCTCCTGTTACTTGACATTGTTTCATTTCCTTTGGTCTGGAGAACTGGTGAAGAGGCAGATGTAGTCGCCACATAAAGCATAAACACAACAGTGTTTGTACTGAACTTAGAATAGTGTTTCTCAAAGTCTGAAGTGAACGTGCACATGGATCAACTGAGCATCTTGTTCAAATATAGTTTTTAATTCATTTGTTCTAACTTAGGGCCTAATTATCTTCTGAGGCCCAGGTGATGCTGGTAGAACCTGTTTAGTGGTGAAACTTTCAATACTGCTGCTACAGGTGCCTCTACAGCACCTCCCTTTCCGTAGCATGTCAAACACTTGTTTGTACACAAGACATGTATCACTGTTTATTGAGAACTGTTTTGACTATGGCCAGGGAAAAAGACCAGTGTCTTACTCAGCCATCATCACACTAGCTTCCTCCTGCAGCATTTGGGAACAAATCGGCCATCATGCAGAGAGTGTGAGACACAGGAACACTCTGCCCTAAACCAGATGGCTCCATCAAATCCCCTTTCTCAGGACACAAGGAAGCCCTCAGAAGAGGAGGAAGAGCCAGAGGAGAGGGAGGGCACCAAGAAATCAAACGTTCTGGACACCACGGGGCTGGCGCACATATGAATTCACAGAGACTGAGGCATTCTGCAAAGGGCCTGCACAGGTCTACACCACATGGGGTCCTAGAGTTGAAAGGACAAGTGGACAAATGCCCCAACCCCTAACCCAGAAGCAATTTCCAACATTAGCTACTTGCTAATGAAAATTTAGTTTTCTCCATGGGAAACAAATTTCTCTTGATAGTAGGCTGTGTGCCCAGCAGTAAATGGCAACAGAAAATAAACTCTGGCATTTTGGTAGGTTCCTGTCTCATATGGTCTCCCCCCCCCCCAACCCCACTTTATTTTTTTTTTAATCTATCTTATTTTTAATTTTATTTTTATATATTTATATATTTTTAATTTTCTCTTTTTACCCTGCCAATCTTTTGTGTATATATTATGGCTTCTGGTTAAGTGTTGTTAATGGGGTTCCTGAGAGTGCAAACAAGTGGTGTCTCTGTATCTGCATCTGCTTCTTGCGTCTTTTCTTGAGCTCTTTTCCTTCTATTTTGTACTATTCTGATGTGTTCATTTTTGTTTATTTTATTATTATCCCTTAGAAGACTGCTTTTCTAATGAAAGACAGAAAAGGAGTGAATCTGAATGGGGAGGGAGGTGGGAAGAAACTGGGAGGTATAGATGAAGAAGAAAGCAAAATCAAAATATATTATGTGAAAAATACGAATAAACTTTTATTTTTGATAAAAGGATTAAAAATTATGAATGAAAATTAGAAGCAAGAGAAACTCTGAAAAGGAAAGAAGAATAAGTATAAAAGATTGATGCCTGTGATATTAAAAGAAAAAAGAACTCTGTTTTATCCACCTACCTTGAAAAAAGAGGATTTCTCGGGCTTTCATGAGTAAAATGGATAAAGTGATGAATTAGTTTAGACTTCAGACGCCTGCTTCTTTCTAGAAGTGCTGGTTTGGATGGTCTAAAGCAGAGCCTGCCTCGGGAATGCAAGTTTTTCAGATGTGTGTCCCACATATGATTCTGATGCAGATGTCCTTGGCTCAGATTTGGGAAGCACTCCTGGAATGAATAAGTTAAGTGCTATGTGGATTTTGTTCATAGTTCATCATTCTTAATCAGAATGAAGAATGTCAACTAAATGGTGACCATATTTTGTAGGAGTTGATAATAAAAGCCTAGAGTCACACTGGTCAAACTACTCTCTCACAGCCACAAGAACGTGCCCCAAGAATGCCTGCTGACTGGAGCCTTTAGACCATATGTTTTTTTTTCCAGGAAAACTTCAATAAATAATATTATTCAATAAGCTAATGGTGTAGAGGACATATGGATAGAATTTATTGTTGAATTAACTGGGACAGGTATCATTTATTTGGATTCTACCTCTTAATTGATGGCACTGTCATATAACAAAATGATGCAACAAGATCCTTGCCAAATTCATAGCACCCTGGCTTTAATCTGAATAGTTAGAAAGTCATCTAACCGTTATAGGTCCCAGAAACCACTAAGCCATATTTGAAAATACCCAAGGGTTATAAACTTAGAACTCCATTTTCCTCCCAAGGGGTAGAATTAAACAGTCAATAATGTCAGTGTGGCAACTGATCCTCTAAACAAAGCATCCAGAGCTTATCAGGAAGAATCAGGAAGATTACATAAGGAAGGCTAGCGACAGACAGGAGTACTCTACATAATAAAGCTGAGACCAGGAAACCTCCACATTGATTTTGGGATGTGGGTAGAATTTCTAACGTAAGTATTTCTTAGAAAACCACACACCCAATTACTTCCCGTGAAACAGACAAAATACCACAGAGATCAAGAGATCACTCTATAGGAGGTGAGAGAAAAGGATGACAGGAAATGTCAAATCTCTTTCTCCATACCATGCATGTATCCACAGGGCTGTGGGCTCACAAACAGACTCACTCAATTATTCCTAAATGACCCTGTTGTGCTGAAGGCTCACTGAGGTTGTGCTTATATGCTAAAACAAAAGCCATGTCCCTAGGAAAGCACTGAGGAAATGGACATTGCAGATACCAAGTCTCTGTATGTGCATTTTGATGCAGCCTATATTAAAATAACAAGACTCCTACTATAAGGACGTCTGGAAATGTGCCAGTAACATCTTAGAATAAAATGGGCAGGAAATGATGGTAAAATGCAGACGTGCATGCAGAGATATTTGGTAAATGATATATACACGCACACAGAAGCAGAGCCTTACCCTCTCTGCTCCTGGGTCCTCGTAGACTGATTGGATGTGGTGATAGAGGATCAAAGGGCCTTTCAGGACAGCCATCCCCCTGACCTTTCCAAAACAGACAAATATTCAGTGTTGCATAGAGACATAACAACATTTAGTGACATGGAGACTCTTGTAACAAGACACAGATGTAAACAACCCAAAAGTGTTCCCAACAGTGCTTCCTTGATTAGCACAGTGGCTTCATCCCTTTCAAACTAACCGATAGTCCTGGGTTTTGTGAGAATCAATAGGTCTCTTAAGAAAAAGTTTCCAGGTCACCGGCATTCTGGAACTGTATAGACCAACCCGGATGTTTGAGATTTTTATAAACTGAGGTACAAAGGTCACATACAGTTTGCTAACTGCAAAACCAGAAGTGGTTATTGTTCTGCTTGTCACCTAAGTACAGAACCATGCGAGCTTTGTGTCATCCTGCATATTTGGATGATGGTTTTTGTAACTTGTAACTTATACAACCTCAGCCTTTAGCATAGAAGACAATCACTGTCCTGTTGAACGAATGAATGAATGAATGAGTGGATAGATAACATAGCTATCTATTACTAAGCTTTTTCCTTTCATTATATCAGGATATACTTTTGAATATCAACTGATTTTGAAAACATATGCATTCATTTAGATTTCCTTTGTTGTTGTTATTGTTTTCGATGGCTCTCACTTTTATGTAGACTTGGCTGACCTGGAACACACTATGTAGACCAGGCTAACTACATACTTACAGGCACCCCCCCTTCTGAGTGCTGAGCTGTTTGTTTTATTTTAAACACTTGTATCTAACAATGTCTCTGCCAATGACAGTATCTTAATCTTAATAATTCAATCTTAATGGTCACAATCCATATTCAAAAACAATCAAATTCAATTTTACTCTTCAAGGGTCCTTTTATATTATCAAAACATTTCTTTCTTCCCTATCTGAATCTATAACTACCTGACAATCCTTGAAGATATTCCTAAGATCCACAGTGAGGCTGATTAGGAAACCAAATGATTTCTGTACCCTGGAAACCCTTACAGATACCAAGTGAAATAAACCAAACAGCAGACTGAAAAATACTCACAAAATTGTAAATGAATTAGTTAAAAAATCTGTTTGTACCAGTATGTAATAATATTGCATGTATTTGTAGCTCAGAAACTATGTGCTCTTTTCTTTGGTGACATCACAGCAGGTTTCACTTATCTGTGACATGGAGTGTTCTCAATATCCCCCTGCAGGTTCTGATAGCAAAGGCACAACTCAGGATGGGAGAAATGTGTGGTTAGGGGCCCAGGCTGATCTGATGTGGGTTTACTTGGTATGCAGGGGAGTTGCAGCATGATGAAATCAGAGATGTTTCCACTCAGCCTTCTCACCATGCATCCTTGAGTCATGGCCTAGGCTCCTTGATGCTCACCGACCTCTGCTTTGAGAATGTAAACCCAAGACACTCCTAGATGGCTCAGGTGTGGGGCCTATGTTTTGCTTTTCTTACTTTCGTTTGATGCCAAGCATGATTAAATAAATGGTCTGCTAACTCTGAGTTCTTTGGAAGGCTCTCCTACTCAGGTTAAGACAAGCAGTGTGTGAACTACTCCACCCGCCCCCTGAAGCACCTTCCACCCTGGGTAGAGGCCTCAGGATGGCTTCAAGGTGATCGGCTTATTAATTTTCTGGTCCCCGCTCCTGCTTTGCCTTGGCAGTTAAGATGATGCAACTGTTTTCTACCTCTCATGAAACAGTGCCTGAGAGAATGGTTCCTAACTTGGTCCCACCCTCCGTGAGCCTCCTTTAACCCTGGGAAGCTCTTTGAAGAGCCTTGTCCTAAATAACTACATTTCAGAGAAGGAGTCTGACCTGTTGGTAGAAATCTGCCCCAAAGCAGGGGGATGTAAATGCTACAGTCCCTCCTTTCCAATGCATATTTTAGAGACATTTTTTGCTTTTAAAAGAATGAGCACATATTGTCAGTGTTTCTTTTCCATCCCCTGTCCTCAGCACATAGATTTAGATCTTTGTCTTGGGGGGGGCAGACAGAGCAGGGAAGCGAACCCAGGGCCCTCAAGCATGTTAAGCAACTGGTAGAGCACAAAGCCACACTCCGAACCCCTTCTTCTTTGTGTTTATATATGTACAACCCACCCCGACACCGACAACATACATGAGTCCCAAGTAGCATAATTAAATAGATCCAGATTGAAATCCCCCTCAACCATTTGTGCCAGGGATGACTTTGGAAATGTAATTTTGCTTTGCTTGACCTACGTTCTTCAGATGACAGGAAGAAACTCTAACATCTCCCTCATACGGGAACTTGTTGGGATTGAGAGGAGATGCTATTCCTGAGCTAGTGTTTTCCTCACTGCCTGGTGCCCAGTCTCCTTTCCTTTCCTCCATACTTATGCCTCTCCCCAAGCCAGTCTTCACTACCTACCACATCTCTGAACCTTTCCTGAAGTCATCCATTGATACCAACCTCTGGTTAGGAAGTCAAGTTTGCCTTGTGTACTGTGATTGATGGTCACTGGTCACTCTGTATCTACAACCTGAGGAGCTGGATTCCTTCCTTCCTCACTCGTTCCCACTTCACTTTGAAAAGAGTCACAATAAAGTGACTTCCCTCTGAAAGTCTTTGCCACAGCAAGACAGTTTTCCCTCTGGGTCTCAGAGCAAAGGCTTCCCGATTAAAACTGAGCGCCAATAAGTGGCCTCCAGAAATGCTCAGCTGCATCCATGTTTGGGGTCCCGGGTCTGTGATCCCTGAATGAAGATCCCTTTGACTTCAACAAATTGGAATAACACCTATTTCAAATATATTATTTGATGAAAGCAGATGTCAGCAGATACTGCCTATGTAATTGATATTTGATTTATTCAAGATTTATGCATGCTGTGCCTTAGATTTATTAATGATAATCCCCGGCTCTTGTGTTTAATATAGTGGAACCAAAACATAATTTGCTGGGATCAGTCAGAAATGCATCAAAGTGATTAACTCTACATGCAAACCATTATGCAGCGACATCCCTACTGTGCACAGTGCAAAGGAGGCAATAATACAGTAATTGACTTCACTTATGCAAGTTAGATATTTGCTGTGATTGCCAGAAAAAAATGTGATCTCTTTTTATCTTTCATCTTGAATGTTTGTATCCTCACCATCCTTTGATGCTCTCTTTTCTGGTAGGATTTTCCTGAAATTAATAGGCACAACATGGATACACACACACACACACACACACACACACACACACACACACTATCCTGCCTCAACAGTTATATGCTAGAAAAGGTAGAATGTCTTACTAAAACAAACAGGGAAGACTTCAGCTGTCCTTCTGAGACTGTCTAGTGGGTGGCATTGGGCCTAGTTTGAATAAGGAACCATTTCTTTTATTCCATTTATTTTATTATGGAGGACTAGGTGCACGGCCAGCTAACATGAGCTACACAGCTCCCACACACATTGATCACAGACTTTCTCAGAAATGCTCAGGAAGACTATGGAACCATTGCTATGTAGCAGTGACCCTACAGCTAGGCTAGAACTAGGGACTTGTCTGCTCTCTTCCAAATGACACTGTACTTCTCCTTTTACATCATCACACTGAATTCATCCCACATCTGTGAGTCTTCAAGACGTGTGTCTTCACTACATGAGTTATGCTGCAATTCATTATTTTACTCACTGTTTATCGTTTTGTTCTGTCTTGTTTTGGATAACTAAAATTGAATTGGGTGCACATCCTTTCCTTATGACTGTCCTTCTCACTTCTTTGCTAAGACACTTTCCTATCCGAGCAGATGAGGGAAAGCCAACACACACGTGAGACTACCGAGTACAGAGCTTACGAGAACACATCATGAAAGCTGGCAGTCTTCTCTCTGGGTACCACCCTCTTCACGGCCCCTAAAGTAATCATTGTAGCAGCTTCTGGGGTAATATTCCTCAAAATGTAAACAGTAGGCCGCCCCATACATGCACCACGTGTCTTTCATTTAATGCTGTGTTTTAGAGCTGTTTAGTGTTTGCTGATAAGGAGCTATTTGATTTTTTTTCATTGCTATCTTTGATCATTTTTAATTGTTTAAAGAGCTGCCTGGCCTCTAATGTAGCCCAATAAGCTCCACACTTGAAAATAATTTTTAAAACTTTTCTTTCCAGCCTAGGAATTGTGGCTATAGTTTAGAGTGATATGACATCCTGTGTGGACTGAGTGAGGTCGGAATGTTCACTGTAACCCATATTTTGCAGCAAATCCTGCGCAAATGGCCCTAGATAATTTTCTACTGCTGAGAATATGTCACCTGTCCTCAGGCCATGCGTCAAACATGTCAGTACATCAGCCCTTGCAGGTTCGTGGTGGGTTCCTTTTGAAAGTTAAGTCACTCACATTAGCTAAAAGAGCTAATGTGACTCATACTAATATAAGTTTGAAGACACAGTCCCAGGATGCTCCTGATGGACCCCACAACACTGCTCTTCTACATCATGGTCTCTTTTGCTTCCCAGAAGCTGTTTTGAGACCAGAAAGGGACATCCTCTTGTATTTTTTTAAAGCTATTATTCCAACAATCAAATGGATGCCTTATGCATTTTCTCTTCCATCTTCTTAAAGCCCTAAGAACAAAGCCCAGGATCCAGAATGGCGCTCTGCCACTGCCACTATACATCCCAACCTTGGTCTTTAGAAATTATTTTCTCCTCCTCAAACCCTGAGACCTCCCAAGCCATGGGCACAGCAGTTCACTTTCAGGGTTCCTTTTCTTAGCTGTTCTAGAAGCAAGTTCTTCCTCAGCAATTGATTCCTGCTCCTGAGCACCAGGAATGACAAGAAACTGCCTCTTGGTTCAGCAACAGTCTATCTGACCACGTTCAGTCAGACTCACCAGGGAGCATGGGAAGGCTGCCACAATGCATTACATACAGCCCTGGACTCTGGGGCCCAAATTCGAAAGAAATAAGGCAGAGGTCCAAGACACTTGTCTGAGGGGAAAATTCCAAGATGTGCATGACCACCAGTCTTCATGTGTGAATCCAAACAGCAGGGAGAAGGAGATGCCAGACATAAAGAGAGAAGGACCTGAAGGCAGTTTGCTAACTGCTAGTCACTTCCACAAGGGAATCCTTAAGGCCGGAATCACCCTGGTACAAATTAAACATTGGCAGCTGAGACATCACAAAGGATATTTCCTCACTGTGAATGCCAGTTTCTCTTTCTAGGGGAGAAGTCTACATTGGGTATCTCGTAGACAAATCTAGATAGTAGGTGAGGATACATCTTATGAAAATGATACCTTGTATTTTCAGAATTCTCGTCACCAGGAGCTAATGAGCAATGATTCTAATAACAGCCATATTGATGGTTATTGGATGAAGGTCCACTATTTACACTGTGGCAATTTTCTCAGAGAAGGACTGATGGCTGCAGATACCTAAACTATGTTCCAGATGACACCTGAGGCCAGCCTGCTTGTCCCCCATTCTCTTCTGGCTCACTCACCTCCATCCTCTCTTGGGTCACTCTGTGAGTCTGTTGGACTAATGATTCCAAATGACTTTTATTTTTTTGCTCCTGATGACGAGTGTAATGAAAAGAAAGTGCATGGAAACCCCAAAGCAGTAACTGCTTAATTAACTTCAAAGTGCCGGGTGAAAGGCTGGCTTAGTTTACACAAAGCCTAAAAGCACAGCCCTCTCCTGATGTCCGCATACAAGCCTTTCCCATTCTATCAGCAGCCATTCACGTTCAAGTTATAGAAATGGAGCATAATGTTGAGTATGGGGGTCCTCAGGATTCTGAAACATTCTTTATGTACTCTTGAGGCTCTCTTGAACTGGAGTCAAGCTGTAGTTTTGGCATGCCCATTTAATAAAGTCTGCACAATACCAGGATGCCAGGAAATGCAAGGCTCTTTGGAGGCTACTGAGTGACAGATAGTTGAAGAATATTAGAGGAGGAGGAAAATCTTAGAAATCCTGCTTAACAGCTCACTTTTTACTTATTTCAGATGGGCATGGGACAGGTTTTATTAAGTAAAGTCTCTTGCAGGAAAGCAGTTGATGCAGTTTGTGAAAGAAAAGAGATTGGGAAGGGTGCTGGCATGACTGCAAACTTTGGAATCCGAAGCCCTCTCCAATCACCCCTGCCCAGTCATTCTCACCCAGTGAGAGGGAGCTCCAAGTGCTACTCTTTTGTTTAAAACAAAGGAACTGATACATAATATGTGTACACAGTCCTATGGTTCAGCACAATAATATATGTATCCAATGTGTAGTGGCAATTATCTTTTCTATATCCTTAGATATTTATCATTAAGATAAATATTAGAAACTTTTGGTCTCTTCTGTTATCTTTCAAAATAACTGTCCAAAACAGCAGTTCTCAACCTGTGGGTCAGGACCCTTTCACAGGGTCACATATCAGATATTTACATCACAATTCATGAAAGTATCAAAATTACAAATATGAAGTATCAACAAAATAATTTAATGGTTGTGCTCATTACAACATGAGGACCTGAATTAAAGCGTCATAGCATTAGGATGGTTGAAGGCCACCAGGAATCCCTTAGGAACTGGAACCTTGGGGCCCACTCCAGACCTACTGGAGACAGATGTTAAGACTCTGAAGGAATCGCTTGAGTGCTTTCTGACACACCCCAGCTAATGTTTGAGAGCCGATCCCCCAAGGGCTGGAAGAGAATCCAATAAGCTCTTTCAGTAAAACTGAGCATGGGGTGTGATGGCAAAGAAGCCAGTTTCCATCTCATGGAGAATCTGGGAACAGTTCTCTTGCAAGCCATACCCTTAAGAAACATCAGAAATAACTCTGTCCTATATTAGAAACAATCCTAGTAGTGGCTCTTCTAGACAAAAGACTTACAATAGTATAACCAAGAGATTTTCATCTCAACAGATCATATGAAGGATTTGGAAAATAGTTTTTTAACTATTGTAAAGAGATCCATCCAGGTAGCTCTGTGATTTCCAGGAAACTACAATTATTCGGTTATAAAAATAAGGCACACCTTAAATTTTAAAAGTGATTTTTAAAAGATATGTTTTCAAACATTACCTCACTTGACAATGCCCTCACTTTAGACATGGGTCTTCATAGCCTTATCCTTCCATGTTTCAGACTAAAGAACTGGAGAGCAGAAGTGTTAGAAGGATTTTCCATAGCCACATACCTAGATGGAGGATGTAAAGAAGATGTGTCAGACACCTAGTCCATTGTATTGGCTTTTGTTTTTCTGATGTTCTGGGAACAATATTAGGCAATTTCCTAAGATGTGAATTTGTAATGAAATTGGATTCCTTTATGAGTCTCTGTCCTTCCCCCTCTCTTCTGGTTTTCATGTCTGGTAGTAATGGGCTTCATAAACACCTAAGATTGTGAAAATCCCAGCTCAATGATTAGAAAGGGAGATCTCTGCCCCATCTCCATTACAGGTGAGATGGGAGATGCTGTAACTAAGGCAACTGTTCCCTTCTGATCCTATTGGTGGGCATCTGTTTCTAGTTGTAAATGGCCAAACATCTCTTTTACAGCAAAACTAATAACATCTTAACATATGGTCTTGAATCTGGGCTGCCAAATGACCTTGCATGGAGATTAATTGAAGGTGTTAATGGCACAGTTCCCAGCCAGGAATGTCAAAATACTGGCTTGGCCTTCTATGTACATATTTCAAGAGGATTTGCTAGTGATACTGAGCTGGATTACTGTTAAATATAAAGAAAAACACTATAACTTCAGCAACCACCCACAAGGCACATTTCTTGTGTAGCTAAGGAATCTGAATTAGTGTTCCAGGCAGGGTGAGGGCTAATGAATTTGACATTCCATTTTGACCCCTGGGAAAAAGTCTCAGGGTGCAATCTTCTTAGGTGAGTGTAATACAAGCAGCAACGCTCTTTTGGTGGTGAAATCTCTTCTATGACTTTCTGTAAGATTCTCATGGAAAATGCCATTAGAGATTAGAGTGGGTTTAGTGTGTGTCTCCTGTTCATCTAGTCCGTGGTGCATGGGCCACATGTACCCCATGATAGCAAGGGATTCATCCCAATGCAAAACTTCAAACATTATTAGATATGTGTATGTAAATTACTACATGAGCTTTCTAGGTGACAATGTCCTGTCACAGGATCAAAAGGCTGGACTCACCTATGTGATCACCTCTCAACCCCCTTTCTACCTCACCAGTGCTAGGGAAATGGGCCAAATACCAGAAAACAAACAAACAAACAAAAAACTCCAACACTATACTTTGAACTGTATTTTCTTAACTATTTACAAGGAAATATATTCAACTTTCAGAATCCTTCAAGCTCAGTTATAATTATTAGTGTCATATTTTAATGGTATAATCATGGCATAATTTTTGCTTTCATTGGTTCCTTATTATTATTACCTGAGTGTGTGCTTCTACATGTGCAGTTGTTTATTATAACTCACCTGAAAGCCTTTTGGGTTGTAAATTACAGACATAAAAGTAAACATAAAATAATTTCCCTTCAAACACAAACCCATAAACTCCAAGGAAAGATGAACTGTGTTTTAAGAATGCTGAGGATTATTTGGAGCAGGCCTTTCTCTACCTAGTTTGTTGAGCTCTCTGGACCACAGGAGGCAGATTACACATGCTCAAGTCACATCATCAGCTAACTTCACATTCAACTGGCAAGTAACAATTCCCTGGAACCAGAGTTTATTTACCAGAAACAAACCAAATGGAATTGAGCCATGCCATTACTGTGCACATTACCCACTTCATGTCCTCACAAAGGCCCAATAGGTAAATTTCATGTGGACTCCTCAACAGCACTCATTTATACTTACTGAGAAATATTTTGTATTATGCAAAAAATAAATAAATAAACCCTCCCAAAGTTGGATTAATCATTATTTTACAGTGTCTTTTTGCTTATGTATTTATGCTGACAAAACTCCATGTGTACAATTTAATCCACCCTAAATAAACATTCTAAATTTATTTTTAAATTGTTTGCTTTTATTATTTTTAATTACATGTGTGTGTATGGGTATGTGTGCATGTGTGCAGATGCCTTGCAGGCCAGAGGCATTGGGGACTCTGGGGACTCTGGAGGCAGGCTTACAGATTATTTTAAAACCAACAACATGGGTGCTGAGAATTGAATTTGGCTCCTCCGTAAGAGTTCTTAACCACTGAGCCATCTCTAGCCCCTCCAAATTTACTTTTATAAAAAATAAAATAAAATAAAAGCATAACCCTTTATGTTTAGATGAAATGGATCAGCTTTATCTAATTTTCTAAATTAAATAAGAGGAAAAACAAATAAGAGAATGACGTAAAGCTATGTACAACTGATTCACTTGGCTTTCCAGGGGGTCAAACCCCTCAGAAAATTCATCTGGGCTCCTGAAATCCTTCACATGCTTTATTCTCAAAAGAACACACAGAGGAGCCATCTACTGGATGGTCATTGGCAGAAAGAATCCCACAAACAATAAAAAGAAAGAATGCTGACTATCACAGGAGTGCCACGTTCAGGTGTCTGTGAGCATCAACACAAATAGAGTTATAAAAAGATTCTGTGGCCCTGCACATTGCAAATTCACCATGAGCTCTTGGCTCACTGAAATGAGGCAGTAGACAGATACCTCAGTAGAAAAGTCGATTAGTGGTAGGGAATGCGGTTCCTTTCTTTGCTTTCTCCGTTCCTTCCCTCCCAATCCTTTCAAATCTCCCTCGAGTCCAATTTGGGAATTCTCGCAAAGGCTAAAGTCCAGCAGCTTAACAGCTATTAAACACGCTCATGAAGTGAAGATGTGCCCTGTGATTTGGGCTCTTGGCAGCATCAGAGGAATATGGCAAATGGCATAACTCTTTTACTGAAAGGAAATAATGGAAGAGCTGGTGGGAGGGGCTGTGGATAAACCAGACTGGGAGTTTCAGATGGCCACCTACAGAGCGCACTAACTCGCTCTGCTATTGCTATTTAGTACCTGTGAAGTCCAACAGTATGCATTATTAAATTCATGTATTATTGAATCATGAATCCTTGTTCCCTGATAAGAAATGGAGATGATTTTTTTTTTTTTTTTTTTTTAGTTTAAATTAAAGCCCTGCCTCCTTATTTGAATTAAACCGCATTACTGGCTGCCTAGCATGCTAATCAGAAAACTGCATTAAGCAGGTAAGGCCATATGAATTAAAAAATAATGAAACAAGACTTTCCAGCCAGACATTGTTCCCTCGCCTGCTTTTCATGACAGCGGATTTCCTACTCGGAGTTGATAAGACCACGGCAAATGAAGATAACAACATGAGAGGGAAATCATTCACTCTAATGGGCTCCACCTGCACAGACCTCCGCTCATTTACATGGCTGCAGAAAAATTAGAAATCACGCAGCAATTAGTCTGTTCTAGATTATGCAGTGTGTCAACTGATACCACTCAGGAGGGCACTCGTGCTAAAATGGTTTCAGAAGATAAATCTACCTCCTATACAAACAGTTTTAATTACCTGGAAAACGGCATTGCCTATTGAGAAATCTCCATTGTGAACCTGGGCTGCTCTCCTGCTATTGAAATCAGATGTTGGGAAATTCCAGTGTTTATGTAATTGACTCATACAGTATTTGATGACTTGTTGAAAATGAAATTGGGCCTCTTGGTCAGGTCCCTAGTTGTTCATCAAAAGCCTCTTTTCATGTCCCCTTCAGAGCTGGCCTAGGGAAGGTTGTTTTTACTGCTTCTGTGTACTGACTGCTCTTTGCTCTTGTAGGTCCATGCAAATTTGATCATTTGTTTTTAAAGTAATTTCAAATATGAAGCTCAAGTCATTAAGCAACTACACCCTTCTGAATCAAATAGTACAATGATTAGAATGGTAGATTTTCATTTAAGATACTGAGGTAAACTTTTTCTGTTCATGTTGGCTTTGGAATGTGTATTATTTTCTTAGGAAGCTAGAGAAATGATAGGCATTAAAATCTAGGTTTTATAATTACCAGAGCTCCTTTAAAGTTTAGAAGTTTCGCTTTGATTGCTTATAGGGATGCTTATGTAGCCACACCTACTCCATTAATTTTGTCATTGTGCCTTGGGGGATCTTCTTATTGTCTTATTGGATTTAGGGTAAGGCACTTACAGCTTGATTCAGGGTTCAGCCGCTGGCAGAAGCAGTGTTGAAGAGATGTTGTACCTCGGGTAGAAGTTGCTTCTTAGATGTTGCTAGAATATTTAGCTTCTGTCTTGTACATCTTTGTGGAGAAGTCAAAGACTTCTTCAGAAAACTTCAGGCAGGCCCTTATGTAGCATTATCTCCTAGATTTTCTTCCCAAGGCAACCCAGAACATGGATTATAGTTGGCAAATGGAAGTAGGAATACCTTGACAGGCTGGTAAGGTGTACATTCCTGACAAAGGCCATTAATGGTGGCAGCTTCCGCCAGCCCAGTGGGATGTCCCTCATTGTAACAACCTGCCTTCAGAACCAGTTCACTATTGTAACCCAGACTCTGAAATGTACTGTAATAGAGAAGCTTTGGCCCGAGTTCTCCAGACTGCACAAGAAGAGTCCACTAAGACATGCTTTATAGTATAAGGGTGAATTGCCTCGCAATGGCTTTTCTTATGGAGAAGACACACGGACAGCGGGACCACAGCTCACTATCTGAGATAGCGTAGAAAAGGCTTCACTATCTGACCAATCTGATGTCTTTCAAGAGCAAGTTCCCTATCTCAATCTCTATAAAATTCACATATGCAAACAAATGTACTCAGATACATGGACACAGACACTCTTCCCAGCTTCTCTATCAGAGCCTTATTCAGGCCTCTGACTGAGCTTCCTTAAATAAACCACAGAACACAGAAAGGTTTTTAACTGTTTTCCAAGGCTCTACTTAATCAGTGCCATCCTGGATGCGCCGAAGAGCGGGGAGGTAATTTGTTGAACACTGTGAAGGCATTAGGGCATACTTCTTGCTCAGAACCAGAGTCTGGCAATGCCCTAGCAATATTTTTAGGCTAATCTATTTCTTTTCTGGCAGTGCCCCCTCTCACTTTACTTCACCTTCCCTGGAAAAGAGCATAAAGTGATGGACTACGTTAAATCAAAGAGTAGTAGGTCATTTGACCTGGGAATAATCTTAGAAGCAGTAAGCTTCTTTGTCCTATTTGATAGATGAGGGCAATGAGATCCAAATGGATGGACCAAATTTTGGTAGGTGAAACACTGAGTCAGGCATTGAAGAACATTGTGTCTATGTCCTTCAGACTTAAAGACTAGAACTGAGCTACAGGTGTAGACCCAAAATTTCAAACACTGCCATGGCCCACGGCCTTTTAGAAGGACAGGAGAGAAAACACTCCCATCTACAAGAGTCCCTGACTTATCAGCTCAAGCAAAATGGATTTTTCAGGAGTCAGGAACTCAGAGATACAATGCCATCAAGCAAACCAGAAACCCTCATGCCAACCCCTTGAAATGTGCATGTCTTTGTAAGGAATAAAAAACTAAAGAGGTTGAAATGTCAGCCAATAAACTGCAGCAGCACTCTTTAGTGTGAGTGTGTGTGACTGTTTCTCTGAAATGATGATGTCATTCTGCTTAGGAAAAGGTATTTTCTTTTCCTCAAGGCAAGAATGCAACTTCTCACAGCATCTTGGAAAGACCATTGACTATAATTGTTGGTTGATCTACATAGGCTCATAATATCAAAGAGTCTCTGCTTTCTCTACTGAGCTGTATCTTTATTTTTCCAACACTTCAGAAGAAATGCTTATAGTAACCTCGAAATTTGCAAACTTTGCAAACTACCTTTGTGTTTTTGCTGTGGGCCCAGTGCCAACCCCTGCATGCTCTTACCAGCTGTTAAAAAGGAAAAAAAGGTCTGCAGAATGTAATAAATGGCAGAGTGGATGCAGCAGATAAAGCTACACTTCCGCACACACCACCATAATGAGAGTTTATAGGAGATGCTGAGACTATGTGTATGACGTGATATCTAGCAGAGGGTGGAACCCACCATACTTGTTAGCTTTGATTCACAGCAGTCAAAACTGGGACAAAATTTGCATGGCAATAGTATACTGAAATGACACTGAGCTGTAAGCCCAAGAAGACTCAGGCCTTTGTCTTCTCTCTATCTCTACTTACTGCCTGGGTGATCTCATCCTGAATTATGGCTGTGAATACCAGAAAGCACTGACTACTTGAAAATGTATGTCTCCAGCATAGACCTTGGCCCTGAACTTCACACTCATAGATCCAATGGCCTCCTTGACATCTGTCTTGAAAGTCTAAACATATCACAGACATTTGCCTCCCAAATGGATCTCTTGATCTGTCTTTACACACCCCTTCTCTGTCTCAGAAAGTGGCAATTTCATCCTTCCTATTTCTCAGTTTTATCTTTCACCCAGCCCTGATTTTGAGAAATTTTGATAGCCTTCAAAATATATGCACTATTTGACCACATCTTTCTCCTTACACTGGAAGTCTCCAGGCCCAAACCATCATGGTTTACTTCAGTGAATCACTAGCATCTCTAATCCAACATCCTGGCTTTTCCTTTGATACCTATATTCTGTGCTCACTTCAGTAGCTTTATGTCATGTCACACTTTTGACAAGGACTGCCATATCTTGAGAGGATCAGTCAATAGAATGGGCAGAAGACCTCAATGGTTAGCAGTCACATTCTAGTTCCTGTCACATCTCAAATTTGTCCTGCATTTTCTCCATGCATACCCTGCCTGAGTGTGTGTGTGTGTGTGTGTGTGTGTGTGTGTGTGTGTGTGTATAGAGGTCAGAGATGGATGTCTTCCTCAGTTTCCATCCACTTTATTTTTTGAAACATAGTCCCACACAAAATGTGGAACTCACTGGTTGGTGGGACCCCAAAACTTCCTTGGTCTTTTAAATGTGCTCCACCAAACCCGATTTTTGTTCGTTTGTTTTTATGTCAGTGTTGGAGAGCTGAACTTCGGTTCTCACGCCTGTAGCAGGGACATGACCACTGAGTCATCTTCCCAGCCCTCACCCCCATATTTATTACCCTGCTCTGGACACACTGGGGTCACTAAGTAGATTTTTTTAAGAAACTATGAAAGTGATTTACCTTAGGTTTAAAAATAAATCTAGCATTTCCATTTCCTGGACCATGACTCCTCCAGACATCAGTGAGCCAACTCACTCATGTTCCTTGTCTATGTAAATGACACATTCTCCATGGGCCTTTCCCAGACTACATTGTTTATGGTCACAGTTGTGGCCCTAACATTCCCTGATCCTTCCTCTGTTGTGGTTTTTTTTTCACACATTTTCATTCTCATAAAGTTCAGATTAATTTTTTATTTTATAGCTCATGATTTTGATGTCTTATCTAAAATAAATCTTTGCCCAATGAAACCAAAACCATGTTCCCATACTTTCTAAAAACTCTGTGATTTCTGTGGTTCGGTTTGGGAATGTGATCCATGTTGATTTGTTTTATTCATGCTGTGAAGAAAAGGTTGTTTCCCTTTACATGTGGACAAACAATTGACTCAGGACTATGTCATATATGTTAATGCTTCTCTTAAAAATCAGATTATCATTTATGTTTGTGTCCATTTCTACTGTGTCTTATTGTTTTACTGCCTATCCTCTGTAACTTTCAAACTGTCTTTATTAGTACTGCTTTCTAGACACTCCCTCTTTCAATTCCCTTTTCACAATCAGTCTTGATCATTTGACCTTTTATACTTTCCAATAGAGATGTTTGATTAAACCCTAAAAATTGTGCCAAAACAAATGTCATGATTTTAAGTAGGATTATTTTTATTTTAAATTTTTTTGATTGAAATAGAATTATATTATTTTCTTTCCTTTCCTTTCTCCAGCTCTTCCAAGCTGCCCTCCTTAAAACACCTCCCAATGCCCCACACTCTAAAGTTGACAGCTTCTTTTTCTTTGATTATATTTGTTACAAACATATATGTGTGTGTATGCATATGTATGCACACACATATAAATAGAATCTACAGAGTCTGCTTTTGTTGATTGTATATATGTATGTATATATACTTACACACAATTTTATCTATGTATATGCTCTTATGTCTGCTCATATTGGCATTGTTCTGGCCTTGTTTATGCAGCCATTTCTAGGAAAGATTGTGTCACAGCAGATGTCCTAGATCCTGGCTCTCTCACATTCTTTCTGTATCTTCTTTTGCAATGTTCCCTGAGCAATGTGTTGGGGCTGAGGTTCCCATGATGTGTTTATCTCCACATTGTATCCAGGTGTGGTTTTCTATGATGCTCTCAACTTGCTGCAAGGGAAGTTTCTTTGATAATGTATGGTAGCTATGATTATCTATAGGTAGAAGTATAAGATTTAGACTGTAGTGAGGAATTATGTTGACCTAGCAAAGTGCTTCTTTTCGATGGTCTACAACCTTACTAACTCTGAGAAGCTGACTAGGTTTCCACTACCAGTCATAATTTCCCTCCTGTTGAGTGGGCAGGCCTTAAGTCTAATTAGGGAGCTGTTGGTTATCACTGGAATGAGTACCACTTTCCTGCACCTTTATGAATATCTTGCCGGGCTGCTATTGTCACCATTCATAGGTGTTGTATCTGGGTAGGACTGTCTCATGCTTTCCTCTCTTGGCAGCTTGCATGGTGTTTTCTAGAACCATGGGAGCTACACTGCAGGGAAGAGGCTTTCAGGTCAGATACAGCTTCAGTCATTTGAGTTACTTGATGTGTAATGTCTTCAGCAACAGGGGCCTGCCCTCAACCCCTAAGAGGAGACAGGGGCCATATTACTGATCTATACTGCTTGAGGACTCACTTGGGCTACGCTGACCAACCCTTCAAAAGGAGGTTTCTTATTCTTGTGAGGGGCAATGTCAGCCTAAATGGCTCAACTTCCTTTAAGATGTGTGTGTGTGAGGGGAAGTGACCCTTCTCCTGTTTTGACCTCCCTCCTCTCCTTCCTTCTCCCCAGCTGGAGCCCTCTCCTCCCTATCATTTTGTTCCCCTTCTTTATATCACCTGTACCCTGTAGTTCCCCTCCAGCGCCCCAGGTTCCCATACACTTTTCTCTTTCTGTGGCTGCTCCATGTTACATACTCACATCTAAGGGTCTGGAACAAGGAACTGAAGAAGAGACAGAATATGCAGCATGTGTCTTTCTGGATCTGGGTTACTTCACTCAGTATAATCTTTTCTAGGTCCATTCATTTATCAGAAAATCTCATTACTTAATTTTTATTTACAGACAAATAGTATGTAATTGTATTCTTGTACCACATTTTCATTAGAAATTCTTCTGTTGAATGACATTTTAGTTGTTCCCCATTTTCTGGCTATTGTGAAGAGGTCAGCTACAAATATTGCAAAGCAAGTATCTGTGGAGTTGAACCAAGTACTTTGAGGCATATTCCAAGGAGTAGGATAGATGAATTGTATGATAGATTTATATTTAGTCTGTATTCCCACCAACAGTGAAGGAGGGTTCCTCTTCCTTCTCGTCCCTCCAGTCTATGCTGTGACTTGTTCTGCTAATCCTAACTATTTTGATTAGGATAAGATGAAAGCTCAAAGTTTGTAAATTTGCATTTCCCTAACGGATAAGAATGATGACTATATTGCGGGGGGAGGGGGGTATTTCTTAGCCACTGCTGTTTTTTTCTATTGAGGACTAACTCTGTTCAGATCTTTAGCCAGTTTTTGAGTTGGATTGTTGGTTTATGTGACTGATTTTCGAGTTCTTTTTGTATTCTAGGTATCAATCTTCTTCTGTCAGATGTGTATTTGACAAAGATCATCTTCCATTCTGTGGGTCTCTTCTTCACTTGGGTGATGGTTTCCTTAGCTGTGCAGAAGCTTTTCAGTCACGTGAGGTCCCACTTATCCATTGTTGACTTTATTTCCTTGGCTGTGGAGTCCTGCTCAGGAGTCCTTTCCTGCACCTCCACTTTTTAGGAACCACCTACGTTGTCCTCTGGCAGCTTTAGCATTTTGATTTACAAACTGAGGTATTTCAGTTAAGTAAGATTATTTTAACTCTACAAATGAATTTATGGAAATATTTTATATTTCTCATATTAGGCTTCTAACTCATGGTACGCATGGCACATCATTACTACATGTATTTATTCTTTAAGATCTGTCACCCATGCTTCCTGGGATTTATTGTATAAATTTGCAGATATATTACTGCTTTTAAAAATAGTTCTTAAAAATTTCATTTTAATTTATAAAAACATATTAACTTTTATACAGACATTTTGCTTCTGGTGAGTTGTATACTTACTAGACCTATGGCATTTCTATAGATTGTGAGAATTTTCTACCTCTGTTGCTTACAAAGATGACTTTACTTCCACCTAGCAAACCTATGTTCCTTTTCCTTTGCTTTCCTAGTCACAATAGTTAGGATCTGTAATGACTTTGAATTATTTATCTATTTAATACATATATCAAAAAGCAATAGAGTTTTGCCATAACGCTTATGTTAGCTGTAAGTCAGGTTTTCTTTGGTAGCTATTTCTCTCTACTTTTTACAACTGTTCACTTATTTAGTGCTACTACACAGTTGTGGAAGTCAGGAAACAATTGGTAGGGGTAACTTCTCTCCTACTTGGCAGATTTCAGATTTTAGAAATTCTATCTTCTTTCTATTTCGCTAACATATTTTATTACAAATGGATGTGAAATTTTGTTCAAATGCTTTTTACTACATTTGTTGTGATCATATGCTTTTGTAGTAATAATCTATTGATATAGTGATTTACATCAATTGATTATCAAATATTAGACCAGTCAATTATCACAGCAAACCCATATCTATCACTCTATGTTACCCCGTTCATATATTGCTGTATTCAAGTTGCTGGTTACCACATAGGAGACTTTGCCTCTAAGCTCACAAGGCCTGCTGACCAGCAGTCATTCTCCTTTGTCAGGCTTCATACACAGCCAATGTAATGCAACTCTGTAAAATAAAAATCATCCCTGCTCCTATTTCTGGGAAACTTGGTGTAGTTTGACTCTCTCTCTTTCTCTCGGCAATGTTTATTGAATTCACTGGTGAGTGTCTCTATATAGTCGTAAGTTTCTTTCCCAAATAGGTCTCTATCTGTTTATTCTTATCCATGTTCAGCCACTTGGTCTGGGACCTTTTCTTCAATGCAACATTTTTGTCTTGCTTTCTCTGGGCCTTGGGTTTTACTGGTGGTTTTTTGTTTGTTGTTTGTTTGTTTTCTCTGCTCTCCAGCTTCCCAGCATTCTCCTAGTCAGCTAGCCCTGCCTATACTTCCTACCAGTCAATTAGCGAATCAGCATTTTTATTAAGCAAACAATCTTTAAAAGTGTACAAGAGCAAGTGTCCCACAGCACATCTGAGCCTTGACTTCCTTGGAGAGTTTTATCTAGGAATTCAATTCCTTATCAGGTACACACCTATTCAAGTACGTGTTTTAACCTGAGTGAGTTTTGGAGATTTATATCTCTCAGAATGTTTTCTTTGCACACAATATGTTAGATTGATGGCTATATATTTATGGCTTATTTTCAAGATTGTCTCTTGGCCACTGCTTATCAGAATCCGGTTACCAGATGGATTGCCATGTTTTCCTTTATGTTTATTCTGAACAGAGCAAGAACCTTTCTCCAGCTCTTTGATTACATGATTATTCTAAAAGCAGAGATCTGCATCCCCCCAGTCACTTGTGCTCCTCACCTCTGAGTTCTCTCTCTCTCTCTCTTGTCATGATGCTAAACACCATATCATCATGATCATGAAACCTCATGCCACCACCATTCCTAAGCAAATGCTAGTGACATGCTCTTGACCCCAGAACCATGAGCTACAGAAACCTCTTTTCTTTGTGTTCTCCATTTAACAAAGGCTACTTTAAGGCCTGGCTGCTGGCTGTACCATCTCTGTCATATCAGCATCGTGTTTGACTAAGGCCATAAATTTTGTGCTTCTTTTATACACATTTTAAACAGCACGTACACACTTTGGTGAGTTTTGAGGAAGGTACTGAACAATGTCATACAATTTAGTTTATAAAAACAGAATTATTTTCTGATTCTCAAAAATCATCTTTTTATCTCATTAAATTTAAACTTTTTCCTCATGCCATGGACCCTGGAAACCACTGAACTGATCTCTGTACTTGTAGGTTGCTTTTCAAAAGAATTTCATGCAAACAAAATCATGCAGTATGGCATCTTTTCTGCCTGGACTCTTTCACTTACCATATTGCCTTGAGTTGCTGTTTCACATATATATATACAGTCTTCCCTTTCATTGAGGTCTAACTACTTTGTTAAGACACTGCTCTGTTCATTTATCCACAAGACTGAGGGGTACAGGGATTGTTTTCCAGTTTGGGCCATATGACTAAATTTCATTGAATATTTGAGCGCTAGCATTTTAAAGCATCACTTTTTCATTTCTCTTGGGAAATCTCTACCAGGTAAAGTACTATAGGTTTTCAAACACCTTTGCTTCCTTCCCTGCTCTCACTTAGTTTCCTCAAAACAAAACAAACAGCACTGAGCCGGCGAAGTTCTGCAGCTTTCTCTCCGTCTTTGTGTCTGTCTGTCTCCACTTAGACCCCACACACTATGATCTCTGCTGTTTCACTCAACAAAACTAGTGATCACTATTTCTAATGCACCATACTGAAACAATCTGCTTCATAGACTGCTTACACCTCCTCACAGACTGCCTACACCTCCTCACCAACAGCCTACACCACCTCACAGATCTCTACACCTTCTCACAGACTTCTACACCTCCTCACAGACAGCCTACACCTGCTCACAGACCTCCTACACCTCCTCAGAGACCTCCTACATCTCCTCATAGATCTCCTACACCTCCTCACAAACAGCCTACACCTCCTCAGAGACCTCCACACCTGCTCACAGACCTCTACACCCCCTCACAGACCTCCTACACCTCCTCACAGACCTCTACACCTTCTCACAGACAGCCTACACCTCCTCACAGACCTCTACACCTCCTCACAGACCTCTACACCTCCTCACAGACCTCTACACCTCCTCACAGACAGCCTACACCTCCTCACAGAACTCTACATCTCCTCATAGACCTCCTACACCTCCTCATAGACAGCCTACACCTCCTCACAGACCTTCTACACCTCCTCATAGACCTCCTACATCTCCTCATAGATCTCCTACACCTCCTCACAGACCTTCTACACCTCCTCACAGATTTCCTACACCTCCTCACAGACCTCTACACCTTCTCACAGACAGCCTACATCTCCTCATAGACAGCCTACAACTCCTCACAGACCTCTACACTTCCTCACAGACAGCCTACACCTGCTCACAGACCTCCTACAGCTGCTCACAGACCTCCTACACCTCCTCAGAGACCTCTTACATCTCCTCATAGATCTCCTACACCTCCTCACAAACAGCCTACACCTCCTCAGAGACCTCCACACCTGCTCACAGACCTCTACACCTCCTCACAGACCTTTACACTTCCTCACAGACCTCTACACCTCCTCACAGACCTCTGTACCTCCTCAAAGGACTCTACACCCCCTCACAAACTGCCTATACCTCCTGTTGGTTCCCTCACATACCTCTGATTTCTTAACACCAGAAACACCAGCTCTCAGTCTGGGAAAACCACTGCCTCACTTGGTCTGATTTCACTAGTTCCCTAAAGTAGCTGAGATTTAATCTGAAAATTGCTGTCAGTGTGGTGTTGAACTTCATTAAAAGTTTCCTTTTTACATCAGTTGAGACAAAGACACAATGTTCTCCTTTAACTGGCCTCACACAGCATGCAGGATGTGCCAGTGTCTGGATTTACCAGACCGAAGTGAATTAGTTTAAATGTAGACTTGGGTTTAATGGGCTCACTTTTGAAACTTTTACTGTTCTTTAAAGAAATGTTTTTATAATTTTTTTTTAGAGCTAAGATCACTAATATATAAAGTTAGTAGGTCAGGGTTTGGTTATAACCTTCCTACTTATTTTGTGAATGACTTTTGAAGATAAGCACTATCCTCCAAAAGTCTGGAGAAAAATTCTCTTAATGTTGCTTGATCCTGGAACAATGTGTAAATCTCTAATTACTACTCTAGACATAGGCTATTTTTTTTTCTTCCTGCAGATTTTACATTTTATGTTTTTCAAAAACTTCATGATTTTCCACTTGCTTGAGTTTATTGAATTTTGACAAATATTAAATCTATATATTTCATTGCAAATTATACTTTAGTGATGGTCCCAAAATTGTATGTGTTATTTCATTTTTTATTTAGCTCAATATGTTTTTTACAATTGCCTGTTTTATGAAGAGTTTTAAAGAAGTATGTGTTTTTTTTCAGAAATATAATTGTTTCATAATTTATAACTTTATAATTTTCTGTTATAATCCTTATTGAGCCTAGGCATTGTGGCTCAAGCCTCCAATCCTAGTACCCTAACAGCGCAGTAGAGGCTATTATGCGATGAAGCCTAGCCTGTGCTTTAGAATAAGTTCCAGGCCAGCCTGCGCTACAGAGTAAAGCCCTACCTTTAAAAATAAATGAATATATAAGTAAATAAATTCATTATTGATTTTAAATATATTGCATTACAAACTTAAAAGCTTAAGTTATTATGTTGTTAATCTTTCATATGTATTGAAGTTTGTATGCGTGCCTTGATATTAGGCTTATTTTTTTGTATAATTCTGTCCATGGATGTTTTATGTGATGTTCCAAACAGAATGTGCTTTCTCTATGCATTTTTCATAAAGGTATTTAAATAGAAATACAAAGTCTGAGATTATTAATCATGTCATTTCTATTTTCTACATCTGCATCTTCAATATGCTTGATGGGCCTGTATCTGAGAATGAGTTAAAGTCTCTCAGTACTGCTGAATCTACTTCCTTCTAATCTTGCTTTTACTACTCACATTTGTAAATGCACATTGTTCTGGATATGCATACTCCCTGTGGTCATGTCTTCTGATGGATCTCAGCACCTCTGTTTTGTTATGTCCTTAATACTCATTTTCTCATGAAGCTGCAATGACACCTAGGTAGGAGTTGTCAAGAAACTAATTTCTACCTTCACAACAATAAATCTGGCATTTACAGATAATAGTCAAAGGGTTTGCTTTTTGATTGTTGGTCTCATCTTTCCCATGAGACTTCTTTTGAAAACTCCTAAGAGTCTTCTCTGATCCCTGTGAGTGTGGAAGAACTTTATATTTCTCTTATTATTTTAGATATTCTTCTGATTCAGTCTTATGCTTCTGCTCACACCCTCCAAATATATTTTAAATGATTTCACTTAAAAATCCAGATAGTGTTTGCAGGTGGAGTTGAACCACAACCTTTTTGCATCTGAGCAAAACTGATTTGAAATAACTGAAGATATGAAATAGTACTATTAGCTCTTGTGCTTGACAATTGAAATCCATCCTAATCTGGCTGTTGCCTACCACAATGGCCTCACAGTGGATACTGCCTCACATCCAAAGTGCCCCACTGCATAACCTGTGCAAACATGTCCCCTGTGCTTGAACTGCCCATACTTATCCTCCACCAGACAAAACTCTTGATCATCTTTCCAGTCTCATGTGCAGAAATCCTCCATATGAATATATTTCCTATTACCCAGGGCAACAATAAAAATTTGGTTTCTATCTTTGTTGTTCTTCATACTTAGTTCATAGTATGTCAATTATTACACTGAATTTAAATTACTATTACTGGTGTATAAAATGTATTTTTCATAATTTTTCCCCACTACATATCACCTAGCATAGTACATATTTAATGTATAAATATACATTAAATATAATGCATAAATGATTGCTGAGTGGGATATTTGATATCTGGTTGTTTGACAGATACAGGAAACATTGCCTAAATACTTCATTTCTAAGTTCATAACTGGCATTTTCTCAAGAGATGAGCATTGGACTCAGAACTTCACACAAAATGAATCAGGAACTCTCAGTCTGCCTTGTGAGACTCCCTAGAAGCATATTATCTTAGCTACTTTTTCTGTCATTTCAATAAACACCCTGACAAAAGCCTTTCAAGAAAGGGATTAGTCTGGCTCACAGTTAGAGGTCATGGCTGAGGAGTCACAGCAGGAGCCTGATGCAGCTGGTTGTATTGCATCCACTCAAGAAGCAGGAAGCAAGAAATGTTTGTGTTTAGCTTGCTTTCTCCTTTTTATGCTGTCAAGGATCTGACCTAGGGAATGCTGCCACCCACAGTGGGCAGACCTTTCCATTTTCATTAACTTAACTGAGATCATCTGCAAAGGCCCATCCCCCAGGTGATTCTAAATCTTATCAAGTTTGTAATTGTGATTAACCATCATATGATCTCATTTCTATGCCTACAGGTTTCCACCAAATTCTATCTTCTCTGGTGTGTGAACACATGAAAGCTGGAAAGTAGCTTTAAAAGTCCAGTTTCTCATCGAAAAAGCAAAACCAAAAACACAACAAGCAGATAGGGGGAATAATTAACCCTCAAAAACTGTATCTTTATCTATTGTTGCAGAATATTTGTTTAGCTATGCAAGATGTATTGTGGATGTTCTGTGATGATAGATACCAAAATATGAAGCATAACCTTGCAAGACAGGATTACCTATAGAACAGATTATTAAATTTAAGGAAGAGTCATGGAAAGGTTAAATTAGAGATAAGGTACATGTGTATGTGGATGTGTATGGGAATGATAAATAATTCTTAGTTTTCATTTTCCTAATCAGTATTATTTTTGAAATGAAGACAAATCTAAATTTGAAACAGAAGTGTACGACATCTTTTCCTTACCATAGCAGCTAAGTGCAAGAAAGGTAAATTTATTCTCTTTAAAATCCTAATTTTCTCAGCTAAGATGTCTTTTTGTCTCACCTCTAGGACCTATTAGAACACACAAACACACACACACAGAGCACCTTCACCAAACATGAGGATGTGTCATTAACTAAACTGTGGTCATCTATGGGCTTTGAAAACGTGTAGTGAAGCTAACTTCCAGGCTGATGAAGGTGCACACACCGAGGCTTCAGCAGCACAAAAACATGGTCAAAATATTTACTTTTATGCTGTTTCCTTCTTCTTCTAACACTGGCAAGTCAATCTTAATGGAAGCCCCCATTTGTATGTATGGATTGTTTCATCTTGATCATGGTCACCTTAAATTTGGGAACCCAGAAAGCTTTTCTAATGTGGGATACATTTCCAAAAAAAAAAGTCTATTTGGAAAGAACAGGAAAGGAGACAGAGTAGGTGAGAGTCAATTAAAAAGATCTCTTATTGTCTAAAGTAAAACACCACTTGTTGCCAAAGTTTCGTTAATTCAATAAATAAAAATGGAAGTAAGTTCCAACTTCAACAAGGTCAAGTTTCCCTCATAGCTGCGAAACCACAGCACCCTGACGGCTGCTAAATATGTCAACACATGACCTTCTCCTCGCCAGTGTGGAGACATGATTTATGAGCTGGTCTGACCATCTTTAAACGAGGTTTTAAATAGTTCACTCTTATAACAAGTGCTGCCCCTTCGTTTGGTGGTGAATGATTGTGGGTTCTTAGGGAAAGGAGAGAACTCCTGGAAGATGGAAAAGCAGAGTTGGAAGCAACCTGAGACAAGTCTGTACTACCTTCTGGTGGTTGAGCTAATCTCTGGCCCCCAGCTGCCTAGTGAACAGCTTTGTTTGGGGTGGGTAAGTCTCGTCTCTGTTCCGAAAACTCAGAGCCAAGACACAGAAGGGAAAAAGTGACGCTGTCTGTGGTGAGGCTGGAGGAGCTGCCCGCGGCTGCTCTTTCGGAAAGCTTTTAGAAAATGTGTTATGAGGCATGGTAATGTGTGTCAGTTTTCATGACTGAGTCAAAGGATTTAGCAGGTTGGGTCTATGAACTTGGACTTGACAGTGGAAAATACCAAATAACGTATGCGGTTTGCCTCACCAATGCCTGGGCTCTCCCAGCTTCGGCGCCTAGGGAAGAGGGCACACACAGTTTCTTGGAATGCTGAAGGAAGCTGAGTTAAGAGATGGGGAATTTCGCTCAACCCACTCCAAAGTCATTTTGATGTGAAGGCAAAATGAATTTCTGTTGTTGGAGTTGCTAATGAAGATCATGACTGATCTTTGAAGAGTCAAAAATAAAAATGGCAGCATCTTCCACTTTGAGAAATAGGAAGTGGCTCCAAGAAAAACACAACCCACTGTCTTTCTATGGAAACGTTCTCTTTGCTCTGTTTTGTTTGGTTTCATTTTTTTCCATATTTGTATTTGTGAAAACTGAGGATATTTCTAACCTCTTTACTAAGGACCCTCGTTCCATCCTGAAGAGAATTCAAACAAGGAGAAACCTAGGCAATGTTTCTTATCAGCCGATTAGAGAACAGTATAAAGTAAAGTGAGCCTTGGGACAAATTACAGGTAGGCGCTGGACAGCCTTGAAGAGTCAAGGTGCCCTTGACTCAGTAGCCTCCCCCTCCATCCTGGTGTGCTGCACCCACCTCGCCTCTCACGTGTCCTCAAGTCCACTTTATCCACATCCGCGGTTGTACATGGTCAACCCACAGTGACATCTTCAACTCCCAAATCTATAGCCTTCTCTTTCAGGTGAACTATTAAGGTCTAAATTAGCCAACATTCGGAAAGAGCTTATTGTAACCAAGACCCTATTAAATTAGACTGCTCTTTTTTAATTTACCAAATCTTGCCATCAAACCAATAAGATTATCTTCATTTGAAAAATAATAAAGCTGATGAAGGGACTCAGTTGGTGTGAATTCACAGCAAATGAGGAATTGATTTGCATTTCAAACTCAGGCAATCTGCACCAACACATCTGCATTAACCCCGGCTACTCTGCTCCTTAAGTCCAAAGCTGTTCCCTAGTGTGACCTCATCAGCCCTATCTGAATGGTAGAGCTGCAGCAGAATCGCGCGGCACAACCTCATTTTTCAAACTCATCCCAGTACCTGTGAAGAAGTGCTGCTGGACAGAGGACCCTCAATCTTCCACACTATTCAAAGAAAATACCCCAAGCCATGGGGCCATGAGTGATATGGGATTGAAGGTCATTAACGTTTGTCACACAGAGAAGGTTTTGCTGGGTATGATTATGTTAACTGAGGTGATTCCATATGTGGATGCCTCCTTTACTTTCCACCTCCTGAATTCTCGAGAGACAAGGATTTTAAATTTTCTACAAGGCAACTCAGCCAGGTTCTGGAAGCCTTGGAACCTTTTCAGCCTAACCTAAGCCCTTCTGATAGCAGGTAAAACTGATTTCTTTTATCTTGCTTTCAGAGTAAAACTGTACCACAAAACAGAATATATGAGGACATTCTGAAGTAACTCTGTTCATTGGCTGCATGTCACACTGACTTAATTAGACAACGCTATCAAAGGGCTAATAACAAAGGCATAAAAATTCCTGGAATCATGTGTCTGGAAATAGTTTTATTAGTCTATCTCTCTCTCTCTCTCTGTATGTGTGTGTGTGTGTGTGTGTGTGTGTGTGTGTGTGTGTGTGTGTGAGTGTGTATGGTAAGACATTAGCTTCATCATAGAAATAATGAGGAAGACAGAACCACAAATGAAGAAATAGGCATTTGGAAGCAACTCACCGTATAAATACCTTAATATGTAAGGCATTGAACCATAAGGGAATTTTGGTGCAATCAACTTTTTTTTAGTGCAAAATCCCATCAATTGCATGCAATACTCAATCATAGTAAATGGCTCAAGTGAACAAGAAAAACCAAACAAGATACGCACACTTTGTTCTTAATTATGCAGACATTTTCAGTTTGCACTCTCTATCTGGCTCACTTGGATTTTGCTGCTGATAATTGTCTCACTTTTTGAAGTCCTCAACTTTTACATTTTTATTTATTATTACTAGTATGTGTGTGTCCATGATGTGTTTGGGGCTTGTTGCCATGGAACACATGTGGAAGCCAGAAGCCAGCTTTGTTTAGTTGGCTCTCTCCAGCCATCAGTGTAGGAACTCTGGGGACATAACCAGGGTTACCAGAGCACGGCAAGCATCTTCACCTGAAAAGTTATCTCTCCAGCCAGCTCAACTTTTTAAAATCTCTGCTCTTTTCTATCATAGCCAACTAATAAACTAGTGGTTGGTTCCGCCCCCCCCTTCTCTCTCTCTCTCTCTCACACACACACACACACACAAACACACTACTCATGGGCACATGTGCATATCTTGGCTCCACCCCTTCCTGTTGATCTTGCACTTGGTTTGGGCTTATTCTATTCCAGGTTCAGCCTACCAAAATCAGCAATGAGACCCATTAGATTTTTTTCACACCCAGGAAACAGTAATGGCTGATGACTTCCATCGACAGCATTGATATCTTGTCTCTCTCTTATTGTTTATCATAACCTCTTCTCAACAATGGAAATGCAACCTGAGGTTGTTAACCCATCTTAACTATGAACTTCATTGCATGCCCTGCCTCCTGTCTGATTACACTCCAATGAGTGGATTGTTTGTCCTCCTGAGAATCCCATCTGCCTTCTGGGTGATACCAGAGATGGCTCCCATGGACACTTTGTGTATGAACCTTTCTAACTAGACATTTCCAATAATCTTCAACCAGGGACAATCACACAAATGCAAAGCTCCAGTTACACATCCATTCTTCTCCATGCCTCCTAGGATTAGAAAACCTTGGTCAAATCCAAGTGTCGTAGAGATCAATTCAGAAGGCTTTAACCAGAAATGGTTAAATAAACATAACTACATGGTTGACTCATTCATTCATCAAATGTTTATTGAGCTCATGTATCAACCACTGAGTGACTCTTTGAAGGAGTCTTGTATTCCTTCTTTCAGCTCTGGCAGACATGCTGAAAATGTTGCCTGGAGCTGGAAAGGAAACTGAGTGGCACTGGGCAAGAGGCTGCAGCAGCAGTCAGGACAGTGTGACCTTGCAATCCAAAGCACATGCATACAACACTAAAGCTATCTGATGCCAATGGCTGGGTGAGGATGCCTTCTTTCTCACCAATCAATCACCTCAGCTAGCTTTAGTTTTCCATCACTTGCTATCTCTCTTCCAATATCCTTTTTCTGCTCTCTGACCCTCACTGTTTCCCCTCACTCTCTCAGCCTTCAGACCCTTATAATTATAAGAAACCTCACTGAAGCGGCCATCCCCAAAGTCTTCTCTATCCAGGAACATTTCCCCAATACACCATGCTTCACCAGTTGGTGCATCTGAGTAAACTACTGTAAACTAAACCATCGGTAAATTTTGCTTTGGTTGGGGACAGACAGGTTAAGAGAGGTGATGATTTTGGACTAAAGAAAGCCTTCCTGAAGAAAGTCAAGACACCTAAAATCATCAATAACCTCTGCCTACTTTCAAGCTCATCCCCAAGGTCAAGTCTTCATGTCCTCTGAACTCATATAACATGGGTTGCCTACAAATCCGAGGCCTCAACCTGTCTCTGGCCCAGAGTTCTTTGCAACATGTGGAGAAGGCCTTTTCTTTAAGACTTATCAGGTTTAGTGTGGTCATTTAGCATGATCGTCTTCTCTTGGCGTTGATGTCAGCAGACACAGAGGGTGGAACAATGTATAAGGGCTTTTGCTGGGAAGCTGGTGTGTATGAAGAGTGGCTTTGTAAAGAGTGCAGAGTTGGACCTCACATGATTGCCTGCAGAGCTCATGAGTTTCAAGTTCATAGAAGCTTTGTCGGTAGTGCCTGCTGTGTGATGCTGTTAAATCTAAGTCAAGAAGAGAAGACAAGGCACTAGAGAAGCCTAGAGTATGAATAAATCTGTGACCATGAGTCTGAGGTCTCACACCACCTCTAGAACTACAGCAAGAATTTATTTTGCCTGAGGTCAGCCAACTTGACTGTCATCAGCCAAGACCTTTCTTTTTTAGGAGGTTTAAGCCAACCAGTCTTTATGTCTATCTGATACTTCCCAGAGCCTCTGAGGGCACAGTAACTAACACACACAATGGTTCATCTGAATCAAGACGAGGTCCCAGCACTGACCCCAAAATTGGTTCTACAGCTAATGTAAAATGCTTGTCTGTGGTCAGAATGATCCCTTAACTGCCTTTGGAGCTGTGCAGAGCCCAGGAGCTGGAGAGCCACATAAGACTGTAACTGTTTAGAATGGTGGGCAAAAAAAGGAGACTGGCTTCTCGCTAAGCCCCATTAACATTTTAATAGAGCTTAAAGCAGTGGACCTCTTTGAAACTGCCTTATTCATAATTGGCCAATTGTCATTAGATATAGTTACAATCCGTGGCATCTTATTAGAAAGTGCTTTTGAACCCCCTCCCCAAGCATCCAGAGTAAATTCCTTACAGATGATGTCATAACAGGCCGTTACAATCCCTACCATGTAGATACCATTAAAGCAATGTGTGTGCCTTTTGATACTGAAACATCTAACTTTATTATGAAGTCTGCTATAAAACCTGCTATGATGTGTTTAATAATATTAAAGCGTTTATTCTTTAGTAGTGAAGTCATGCTGCCCCTGTGAAGCTGGTTCCTTCGGCCATGATGAGGGGTGCCAGAGCTATCGGTTTGGTCTTTAAACAGTTCTTTAGGAGATTTCTCGCTTTTTTTCTTTCCTCTTCTCCATCACTTTTCTTATTTTTTCAATTTTGCTATGAAAAAGCAGATGTTCAAAGGCTCCACATGACCAAAAGCTAGCAATGCAGACTCAAAGGTAGAACTTTACATTTACAATAAGCCAAGCCATTCCACAATGTCTATATGGTGACCAGGTCAGGAAGCAGAGAACCAGGACAGCACTGGGAGTAGTCATGATTCATCATGATCCTGTTCACTGGAGTCTCCCCTACATCGGCTTCCCCACTTGGTTAATGAAAAAGGCAACACAGCCTAAAATCCATTCTTACCTTAAGTCCATTTGTGTGGAGTCTGAGTTTGCCTAAGGAAATGTAGAATAGGAAGGAGTATTAGCGCCACTTTGGTCCCTATCACTCTAGCAGATGCCAACTGTCTTAATAAAAATGGTCAGGTAGGAATCACTGCTATAAATGTATATATATTTCTAATTGTTGACAAAATAAATTGATAATTATTTACAAACTAGTGTGAAAATAAGATCAGAATTGTTCTTCCATAGAAAAAGTCCTAAAATTCAGATTGTGATAGAGACTTCGATAATTCAAGGGAGTACAAGGGTAGGGAGAACACTGGCCTGGGACCTATAGAGAGTGTCTCTGTCAGAAAGAAGCTGGCACTCTCCCTATGACTTTTTGATATGGACATGCTCTATGTATTCTACGGCTGCTTATTAATTTACAATATATTAACTTTGAATATGCATAGTCCTCAGAAATGTTAAGGCCACACAGATTGCTTTTTTTTTTTGTAGACCTTTCTTCACTTTTCCTAAATTTGCAGAAGATCCTTTTCACTTTGATCATCAAATATTTGAATGAGCAGTCTTAGGTATAGTATAGCAAACCATGTCCATGTGGAGGTATTTGAGGCAGGGCCTTGCTATGTAGCCCAGGATGTGTTTGAACTTGCAGATTTCCTGTCTCTGCCTCTTTAGGGAACATGCCTGGTTCCTATTCAGAATTATAAAAACAAGTAGGAATCCTCTTCAAGTTCTTGGAGTCACAGACTCTGCCCTGCTCCACCATCCACCAGAGTCCCCTCAATGCTCCAGATCCTTCTCTTAATTCCTGTGACCTGGATCCTTGTAAGTGTCCATTTCCCTTTTCAAGCCTGTCTTTCTACCTGGAATCTCTAGGTTTCTTCTAGAAATTTACCTGGACCCAAGCCCAGGGTATCCATGCCATAGCACAGCATAGTCTGTGGTTTATGGCTAAAATGGACACCTCATCCCGTTTTAGTAAATTGATGGCAGGGATAGCCAATACTCTATAGACTTCTCCAGGAAACACAGTCTTCAAAACAAATTGTTTTCTTGGCCCTAGAAGTTCTGAGTGAAATGTGATAGTTTGAGTGAGAATGAGCTCCCATAGGTTCATATATTTGAATGTTTTGTCTCATTTGGTGGCACTGTTTGGAAAGGATTAGGAGGTGTGGCCTTGTTGGAGGAGGTATGTCCCTGGGAGTGGGCATTGACACTTCCAAAGCCCATGCCATTCCCCGTCAGCTCCCTCTCTGTCTTGTGTTTGTAGAGCAGACATAAGCTCTAGCACCGTGCCTGCCTGCCTGTCACCACACTCCCCACCATGATGGCCATGGATGCTAACCCTCCGAACTGGAAGCCTTGAGTAAACACTATTCTATACAGTGCCTTGGTCCTGGTGTCTTGTCACAGAATAACCGAGACAAGAGCCCTGCCATCCACCTGGCTTCCTAAAAGAGAAATGGTTCCTCTTGGACACAAGTAGGCAATGGATGGTCTGATTAAATCCATATTAATTAAACAGTGGAAAGTAACCCTGTATCCCATTCCTGTTGTAACTGTTCTCATAGGAGAATCACATGAGGAACTGGCTCATCCAAAGTAGTGAGGGTCATTGTGGATGTTTGGGGCACACTGAAGCAGATACTTAGATATAAATGGAATTGCCCTGTGCTAGCATAGAAAGTTGAGATATTCATGAACCCAGACAACTGACACAATAGAAGCCAGTAGGTATGATGAAAACTGACAACTGGACCTCAGCATGGAGGGGCACTTGAGTAGGAAGGACTTGGATAAACCCAACATGATACAACATAGTGTTGGTAAATTTGCAACTAAAAAGACAAGGCTATATAAGAGAAATAGCCTCTCCCGGGTGTAGAGGCTCACAGCTATGAACTTAGCCCTCAGGAGACATAGTGAGGCAGGAGGATCACCACAATTAGAGGCCCGCAAGTGTTACTACATACCAAGTTAATTCTAGGCCAACAAGAGAGGTTGGGAAGAAGGGTGGGTGGGAGAAGCAGCCTCCACCTGATGCTAGAATGTTCTCATCATGTAGACTGCAGAATGGGGTTCATCTTTAAGAAACCTTTTGCATTTTCAAGACAAAGAAGTCCAAAATCTGATTTTCATTCCCAAATGTGCCTTCTCGTCAGTGTTAGCAATTAAGAAAATAAGGTTAGATCACAGTAACAAATGCCACTGAGACAAAAACCTCGTGTAGGTTATGACCTGAGCGAAGGGGTGAGCTTAGACCCAAGCTGGCCTAAATCTCCTTTTTAGCCATTCTCTCCACATTTGTTTCCTCCTCTCTTTCCAAAGCCCCCTCCTCACTTCATCTCTGAGAACTCACAGAACAAATGAGACTCATTTTCAGAGAGCATCTTTCAGCCAGGACCTGCAGCATGACCACTTCTCATGGCCAATAGAACCAGTGACTTCTGATGCCACTGTTTTTAAAAGTGAGTGCTACTCAGAGAGAGGGTGAAGGAATTTTAGTAAAATGCAGACTTACTGAAAGGATATAGTTTTCTACCATTGTCTCTAACATCTTTAAAGCATAAAATATAAGCAGCAGTCTGGAAGCACAAAGCTTTTAAAGGGAAGTTCCATCCACAGGACCCACAGGCTCAGTGTCCTTCTGCCAGCCTCCAACAGACCCAGCAACATCCTCCTTAGAACAACTTAGTCCTCCAAGCTGCAATGACTTCTAGAACTTTGCCCAACCGAATCTTGAGAACAAACTAACCTTAAAACAAAGCAAATGTCCCTCTGCATCAGATAAGCAGATGGTGACATGCCTGCCAAACACTAAGGACGGTTCACCTGCAATAGAAGCAGGGGATTGCCTTTCAGGCCACAGAGATGCTTGCACAGGAAACCAGCAGGCCTCACAGCATGAGCAGGGTCCCTTGCTGATGAAGGGACATGGGAAAATGACAGAGGACCGTGGTGACTTACTCTCCACTGTTTCTGTTTCAAACTCCCTATCAGAGTGGAAGAGACTTGGGATGAGATTCTCTCCTCACCCTTTTGAAGATGACTCATGGCTCTGTGTAGTCATGCTTTGCATGTGTGTTTGTATTTCCACAGCCTCTCACTGGTCACTCTGACTCAGCTACTATGAAGTGCTTCTGTCTTTCTTTAAGTTCTGGGCTGGAGATCCAGTTCAGTGCTTAAGAACACTGATTACTTCTTCAGAGGAATCAGGTTCAGTTCCCAGCATCCATCTGCTGGCTCACAACCATTTGTAATTCCAGTTCCAGGGAATCTTCACCTTCTATGGCCTCCCTGGACACACAGTAGGTGTGCATGTAGTACATAGTTGCACATGCAGAAAACCCACTCATACACATAAAATAATTGTTTAAGTACCAGTTCCTTGGCTGCAAATTTTTTTTCATCGTAAGTAGGGAAGTCATCTGTAATAATAAGTTTCTGGCCCTGACTTTCCAGCTTAGCCCAGAGGTTTGGACCCACTCTCAGCCCCACTGCCACTTAACCCCAAATAATCACACAAAAGCTTATATTAATTTCATGCTGATTGACCTATAGCTCACACATACTGCTAGCTAGCTCTTTTATGTTAACTCAATCTATTTCCATTAATCTGTTTAGCCATGTGGCTTGGTACCTTTTCTCAGAGCAGCATGGTTGTCTTCTTTCCTCTGCATCTGCTGGTGTCTTTGCTGGCATCTGTATTCCACTCTTCCTGTTCTCAGAGTTTTCTTAGTTTGGTGTTCCCACCCATACTTCCTGTTTGTGTTCTGACCAATCAGCTTTTTATTAAATCAGTAGAAAGGACAAATACTTACAATGTACCAGAACATAGTCCCACTACAGCCATCAAATTCAGAAATCTGGCATTGGCTCTTGCTGGCCTTTCTGTGAAGCTTTTATTACAGGCACAAAAGTTTGAACAAGCCTGTATATAGGCTGACAAATATATGAATGTATACAACCCACTATAAAACATAATGAGGTTGGGGAGAAAGTTAAGAGATTTTTTTTATTATGTTTAATAAAAAAATTATTCAGTCTTGTCTTGAAGGAATTTGGAGATCAGAGGTAGCATCCTTGGCTACTGGTGATCACTTAGAGTGGCTGTGCAGCGACTGAGAACTATGTTGGCTAGTACCTTATGTTGCAGTGTGCTTGTTGTTTTAAAAAATGATCCCCATTTGATGGGCACTGATTATGAGAACAAAGGGGAGAAGGATCCCGAGATTACTGGGCTGCGAATGTCTTCCCAGGTGAATACAACAGCAATATGGTTGGCCTGTGGACGGAGCATATATTTTTCCTGTGGCTTTAGCACCCCATCTTCCCTGACAGCCTACAGCACAGAAAAAACCCTGCTACACAAATGTAAATGTCGGCATTTTTCAGATGACATTAGATTAATGCAGATAGAATTAGTAACTAAAAATATAGGATGAAAATTAAATTTGAATTTCAGATAATAACAACTATTATTATTTTTAGTGTAAAGATTTGATTCACTAGATGAAAGTTAACTAGTGTGTCAATGGTTTGTACTCTGGGATGGTCTACTATGGACTTGTTCTCTGGCACACATTCATCCACACCCTATTGACAGGACTCTGGATCAGCACCAGGGTACAGAGGAGACCGGAGAGCCTGCCTCCCTGGCCTAGCCTCTTCCTTTCAACTGATGCTCTGTCTCTGTATTGTCCTGAGAGGGAGATGAGTGGTACCTACTCCTGACGGGGATTGAGGGAGATGATGCCTTTCCTGAGAAGAGAGGAAAACACTAGAGGAAATCCTCTTTCTCAGAGTGCTTCCTCCAGCACCAGAAAAGAGAATGCAGAGACTCAGGAAGGAAAGATTCAAGACTTCCCCAGTGGAGTTTAGACAGGAAGTGAACATGTCTTCATCCTTACATGTCCAAACTCTGTGGCCTATGAGGGATGGGGCTTTGTGGTATTGCTTGCTCAGACCAGCTTTAACTTGTGCCAGCCTCTGCCTGAGGAAAGCACACACACACACACACACACACACACACACACACACACACACACACACATCTGTGGGCAGCATCACATACCTTAGATAAAATAAAGGAGAAGGGCATAAGAAAGAACAGAAAAAAAAAAAAAAACCTTAGTGGGCAAATGAGTCGTGCTTCATCTTGGTAAAATGAATATTTCAAGCTTAAGAGGTAGTGCTCAGAAGGTTCCGTCTGCTGCTTGTCATGGGCCCTAGCCCAGATGGACACATACTTTTTTGTCCCCTTAAGCTCAAAAGGCAGAGAAAGGATGAACAGTGACTCGCTGACTCCAGTGCTTAGACGACAGTGTGAAAACTGCAACCACCCACTTGATAGTAGAGGTCACAGGAAGACACACCACATACACTAACGAGTGCATTCTGGAGATTCAAAAGGAAGTCACCCATGAGGAAGGTTAAAGCTGGCAGACACACTCAAGAAGACCTCTCTCAATCCTTTCCAGACGTATCACTGAGAGAAGGTGGCTAGAGGAGCTTGTGCTGAGGGTGGTACACTGCCTCCGGCCCATCTGTGCATGATTCAAACATAGGGCCTAGACTTGGTGGCTCAGCCAAGTCATACATTTCTATTCCTCTAGCCATGGTGATTTGGTAAGTACACCTCTTGGTGGAAATAGGTTATAATCGCTCTGTAAGACTTTTTCAGATGAAAATCTCACAAATCAGAGAAAATCCTCTCAGATCATGTGTTGAAATTTCAACATTGCCAAGATACTGGAAATGAGATGGACCCCACTCAAGAAAAATTATGAGAAGTTTTGCTTTGCAATTCATCATTCTGGTTCCCCCCTCCCCCAACTTCTCTGCCTGGCACAGTTTCCCTAACCACTCCTACTTGGCACAGCCATGGAGGATTTTGTGCACTTCCTACTTGGGTTGAATATGGGAATGTTAAATCATACTTCTAATGACAAGAGAATACTTTTCTTTATGAGAAAAATAGTAAAAGAAATTAGGGCCAAGGAAAGTCACAGCCCAGGAGAAACCATGAGAACTTGTTTGCTGGCTGATTTGAAGGTCCTGAGAGCAATGACTAAAGACAGGCTAATTAGAACCTAGAATCTTCCCCTAGGCATGATGGGCAAAGTCCTACTTTCATTACTGAGCTCAGCATCAGAAGGTCCAAGGAAACCGTTGCTTCATACATCTAGATGCTATGATGACACGGAGGCGTTAGAAATTAAGAGACAGAGAATGACCACTAAGAAGGTACCTTCTTCTTGCCTAGTGGCTCCATAGGGTAACCAAGATGACAGCAGCAGCTATGTGCCAAGAATGTCTCACAGTACCCACCCCTCCTGCTTACAACTCAACAAAAGAATAAGCTTAAAGAGAGAAGACTGAATCACAAAAAAGACCCATGATGAGGACATCAAGTAGGGATCTTCTTAACTTCTATACTTGGGCTTCTCCACTGTGTTAGCTGGTCTGAGATTTTGGGCAATATTCATTGTCTGGGAAAAGGCTAGCTTAGAACACCTTGAGCTATAGGTCTACTGTGCACTCGCCTCCTTCCACACATTCAACCCATTTGGGGCTTAGCCACTGCCGCTGGCACTGAGGGTCAGCTGTCAATGCTTCCCAAATGCCATTTTTTGTGACACTTCAAAGGACAGGTGTTGAAAGGGGGCTGAGCAGATGGAATGCTGTGATCTCATGGCATTTCTCCAACATGAGAACTTGAGCATGTTGAAAAATGTCTCTATCCCAATCATAAGTGATATCCAGTTTTTATCTAGGACACATATATATATCCCTTATGGCTAGAGAGGCTTCAGCATTGAGTTTGGCTGCTATATGAGTGTTCTGTTCTGGGCACTGTTTAGGTCTGTTAGTAACCCATGGAATGCTTGCTGGCTTGCCTTCCTGAATAATGACAAAGTCACTAACACAGCAGCAAAGCTCTTAATCCCAAACACGTTACTAATAAGGGAAACTGCCTCAGTACAGGTCACAGGAAGGGAGGGAAGAAAAGCAGAAATGCTCATGCGCAGGTGGACGCTGCCTGGACACTAATGGGTTTTTCAATAATGAGGAATGTACTGTTTTTCTCAAAATGTCACCATGCTTAATCAGCTCAGAACTCTCTCACTAATTGCTTGTTCTCAACTGATGGCTGCTATTTGAGAGTCCATGAAGATGAACAGTAAACATACACAAGTTTGTTCCATTATGGGTGGCACTGGAGAAATTCTTAGGAGAGTCCAGCTCCTTTATGATTTTTGGCATACTTCAACATGTGTGATTTATTGACCTTTTGAGTGTATGATGACTGTAGCTATTCAGCTGTGAAAAGAAAATCCATAAATGCACAAGGAAGAAAACCTGCCTCAGTCTGGCTAGAATTTCAGAGAAAACCAAATAAGAGAGATCAGATATTGTGTGGTCTGGGTCAGATGCTGACCTGGAAGCGTAATATAAGCCAGGTCAAGAACCAGGAACAGGGCTGGAGAGATGGCTCAGCCGTTAAGAGCACTGACTGTTCTTCCAGAGGACCTGAGTTCAATTCCCAGCATCCACATGGCAGCTAACAACTGTCTGTAATTCTAAGATCTGACACCCTTACACACCAGCAAAACACAAATTCACATAAAATAAAAATAAATATTTAAAAAAAGAACCAGGAACAGGTAAAAGAAGTAAGAGAGACTGTGGAAAAAGGATTCTTACCTTTCCCCATGGAGCAGGTGTGAGCAGCTGTAGAAAGTGCATACAAGCAGACTCCAGCTTCAGTTTGAACATTAACATTGCAGTGTGAATGAGTGAACAAATCTTTACATGCCCTCTGTCCTACCTAGGTTGCTTTCTGTCCTTGTCCTGGACGTGTGAATTATTTGGCAGGTTTTTGGTGGCAGAGGAATGGCCACTAAACAAATTGATGCATCTTGCTTGACATATAAGGTAGTTCTCGAAAGCCCAAAGTAATTCCTCCTATTGCCCATAAATTAGAAAAACTGTAAGAGTTTTAAAATACCCACCCTGCCTTCCCCTCTGGAAATTAGGTATCCAGCAGCTGGCACCCAAAGCATGCTGGAAAAGGCTTTTCATGTGAGGCTGATGCTTCATGTTAGAGAAGAAAGTCAGTTTTCCAGGCTGGGCAGTTAAGATCCCAGAGAGTGGCATTCCACAGATGGTATTTTTTTTTTTTTTGAATGGAGATTGCTTGCCACATCTGACTGCCAAATAAGGAAGATGGTCAGCTGCCTCCAGCCACTTGGGCTGCTATAACAAAATACCATGAGCCTGTGCTGAGCCACCACAAACACGTGCTCTTGAACTTCCAGAACTCTGAAGCAAGTAAAACTCTTCTTGATAATGATATCCAGCCTCCGGCATATCATTACTGTAATGAAAAACCCAAACAGGTAGCTGATAACTGTACGATGCCATTTCTCAGTTTTAGGAACTGAGAAGTCCAACATTTAACTGCAGGGAGGTTCTGCGCCTGGTATGGGCGATTGCTCAAAGATGGTACTCTTCATGGTAGAAAGAACAGAAAAGTTGTCTGGGCCTTTTATGTAAGGGCAATAAACATATCTACCTCTTAGTACCATAGTGTTCATGATTAGCTTTTAAAATATCAATAGGAGGGTACACACATTCAGGGCTAATACCGACTAAGCACATTATTTCATGAAGGTAAAGATTGACTAAAGTAAAAAAGCAAACAAAACCAGCTGAAAACAAGCAATAACGGCACATCTTGGAAAGCACTGAGAGCCTGGCAAGCTGGCAAGACTCCTTGAGGATTCTGCTTCAGTTCCTGCCTCCAGTGTCCTGCTTCATTTCTGCCCTGACTTCCTCAAGGACAAAGCCTCTCCTTTCCAGTCCGTTTGGTTCAGTGTTTTACCACAGCAATGGAAAGCAAACTAAAGACAAGTCTCTTGTTCTCTGCTACAGATGCTGCCGAGCTGGCTAGCCCAGGTGCTTATCCTTCTCCACTTCCCCTCTTAGCAGAGAACACTGGATCACAGCTGTGCACTACGACATCTGGGGACATGTGGATGCTGGAGGTTCAAACTCAGAACCCTTTCCTTGGTGCTAAACACTTCACTTGTTGAGCCATTTTACCAGCCTGTGCCTGCACCATTTTGAACTCCCGCTTCTGTCTGAAAGCCTCCGGGGTTGTAGGTATGTGTCACACTCCTTGGCTTCAACTTGCCTTTACTTTTTTTCTCTTTGGTTTTGAAAAGTATATACATAAAGACACTGTGTTTGCATCATTCCTACCACCCCTCCAGCTCTCCAGCACCCCTCCATCTGCTCCCCTTCAAGCTTATAATGTCTTATATATTTTGTTTTACATACTTAGAGCTGGGTGTGAGCAGTGCTGCCCTTATTTGCACATGTACAGGGCTCACCACTTAGGACTGGGGTCTTATCCCACAAAACAAATAGAAAACAGATTTTCCTGCCATCAGCAGCCATTGCTGCCTGTTCTTCTCTCCTGAGGACTGGGTCTTGAGAAAGTTTTCTTCATCGATGTTGGCATGTCTACCAGTTTTTGCAGGTCTTGTGCATGTGTTTCTATTTTTAAGAATTCATGGGAGCAGCATCTCTGTTCTGTCCAGAAGAAACTACCACACAACAATCATTCTCACCCTGCTATGTTCCCTAAGCTTTCATTATAGTAGATTTATAGATGTCCCATTTGGGGCTTGACACCCCATAGCCAGTCACTTTTCCTTTGCATTTTTACTAGTATGATTCTAAACTAGCCTCCATCTTCTGTAGAGAGATTTTTTTAAATAAATTGAGAGCTGCACTTATCCATGGTGCAAAGATGGGTATATAGTAATGTAGCCTACCCTCCCCCCAATATGGCTGGAGAGGTCATGATCCCTTAAGGTGAGCTGACTCTCAGTATAGTCCTGCAGTGATAAAGTTTCCATCTGCCTTCTAAGTACTCAGGCTGACTTCTGAGTCTCTGCTAAGGATGAAGTGATCCTGTAGTTTACAGAGAAGATTCTAGGCCCAGAAGAGAGAGACCCAACTGGCCAAGTCCAGTTCAAGAACCTGTGTTTGCCTCCAGGAGGCTGCAATACTTCAACCAGCCTTGCTAATGGGCCTTTATTTATAAGACAACTTGTACTCAAAGTGTTTGGTATAGAGGATGTGACTCAGTGGGTAAAGTAATTGTGTGAGTGTATAGACCTGCATTTAAATCACCACAATGCATGTAAAGCCAGATGTTGCAGCATACATCACCACTCTGCTCCTACAGAGAGATTGAAGGCAGACATGAAACTATCCAGAAGTCCAAGGGGCACATAGTTTGGGTGTATGCAATAGCAAATAACCAAGAGACCCTGTCTCAAACAGGGTGGAAAGTAAGGACTGACATCCAAAGATGTTCTTTGACCTCTGTACTGCACACATGCTCACCCTCACACATAGGAATGCATAAAAACATACACACACATATGTCACCTACATAAAGATGCTTAGTATTTTTTTATGAGCAGCAATGTCAGGAGGGTGATGTGCTTAAATTCTCCAGAAGTCAGGGATTGGCTCTCATGTGTATCTAAATGGGCAACAGCAATGAGTGTCCCCTCTTCGTCACAATGAGATAGAGAAGAACTCACAGAGGTTAAGAACAAAGCAACTCAGCATCCACAGGAAAGCATTTTCCAAACAAGATGTGCCTTGAGGCAGAATGATGTGGAGTTTCAGAACTGCACAGAGACCATACACTTCCTTACTGCAGTTATACACATTATATACATACATCTCTACTTGTATGGATGTATGTACATAGTAGATGGAGGTTTCTGGATAGTTAGTAGGTTTTATTTAACTGTGCTTACAGATTAACCTCTTCTTACTAATGCAGACTGATGGCCTGCTGGATAGCCAACTAGCTGCCTTTAAAATCATGATGTTTTGTACTGCATAAAAAAGAAGAGAAATAATCATCACCTGCACTGATGTTTCTGACTCTCTACATGTGTACAGTTCTTCAGCAGAGACACATGCTTACCCAGCCTTGTCATAATGTGTCTTCGTCATAATGTGTTTTTTAAACAGAAAAATTTTACTCAAGCATTTTGATATTACCAAGTAGCAAAAACACCCAGGATGTTAGCCAAAATTTGCATGTTCATCATACATTCCAAGCCCAGGTATTTCAGGGCTGAAAAACAATAATTTCCCAAGATGTTATTGGATCTGTAATTCTGGCAAAAGGTTCTTCACTTAGCTGCTTCCATTAAAGTAATAATTATTGGCATATCATCTTAGGAGTCATCATTTATAATGGTAATCAATTGCAGTGAAATGGCCCTTTTAGTACAATAAATGTTTGTTAAGTGCCTACTATGTGTAGGAGACTATAATTTCTTACCTCTTATCAGAACTTCTGAATTATAGAAATTACGCCAGTGGGTGCAAAAGATTGGCAGACATTGTGAGAAAATCCTTGATCAGGATTTAAGGTATATGTGTTGTATGTGTGTGTATATGTGTACCTATGTGTTTGCCAGGGTATGTGTGCAGCTGTGGAAGCTAGAGGTCAACACTGAATGTCTTCTCTGCCACTCTCTAATTTTTTGAGACAGGGTGTCTCACTGAATCTGGACTAGCTATTCAGAAATCCCTGCACACACACCTCTCTCCACTCCACTCCCAGGGCTGGGGTTACAGCTGTGCACCCTAGCAGCCAGGTTCTTACATGTATGTTAGAGGTTCAGTCTCAGGTCCTCATGCTTTCACAGCAAGCCATTGTTCCAGCTCTTGTTCAGGACCTTGACAATGCTCAGCAATACGAGTAATACCATACCCAAGGCTTCATAAGCCTATCCCGTTCTCTGGGCTTTTCTGCTCTAGCCTTCCTAACCGTCCATCCCCACACATTGTTGATGCTTACATTAAATGTCCTATAATTAATCTTTGAATAATTTTTGTGCCAGTAATATTTATATTAGTTACTTTTAAACAAGCTATTGTGACAAAATACCATGACGGAAGGCAACTTATAGAAGGGCTTACTAGGAGTGTCTATAATGGCTAGAAAGGGTGAGAGTGAAGTGGCATAGCAGGAAGCTGAGAGGTCACATCTCCATCCACATGAAGGTAGAGGTCACAGAGGTCACATAAGGGAAGGATTCGAAGACACAGTCTGGATTAATACAAATATTGGCAGGTCATTTTAGAATCTCTGCTGACATTAAATATTAAATAAATTTTTATGGTGGAGCTAGATAATCTTTGCAGTAGTTACCCTGGATCAAACAAATTTGGACAGTGTTTCCACAAACCAGGGAAAACAGGCTATGAAACTCTGCTTGTCTATGGAGGGTGCAGATGAAATGAAGGAGTGCTTGCTCCCCAGTCCATAGAAACGATGCATCATACCTGCACTCTGTTCTCTAACATCTGGTGTTGATTTGTTGGTCTGGGCAGCAGAAACAGGAAGAGTTTCTCCATGTCCAGTATCTTCAGAAAAATATAAATGTCTAAATTAATATTTCATATGAACTTCAGTGAAGGTTAGAAAATATACTTATTTAAAACATGTAGTTATCTGCTGCTAGACACCTACTGTAATGGCTGAAATCTGAAATGCTGACAATATCAATCACAACAAGGATATGGAGCAGCAGAAATGTTTGTTTACTGCAGGTAATAAAGCTATTACTTTAGAAGACAGTTTGACAGATTCTTAAAAAACCAAGCACATCCTTACCATATAATATGCTAATTATACTTAGTATTTACCCAGAGGAATTGAAAGTGTCTAAACAAAAAACAACACATAGATGTTTATAGTAGCTTTGTTTGTAGTTTCGGAAACTTGGGAACATCCTCCACTGAGTAAATGGATAAATTCTGGGGCAGCCAGATGGCAGATTTACTAGAGAAAAATTCACTGTGGAAGCCATGAAAAGATATGGAGGGAAGCTCAAGGTATATTACTAAGTGAAAGATCCATCTAAAAGAATTTATTCTCTATGAATCTAAGTATATGACATAGTTGATTGAAATGACAAAACTTTGCAGGCCATAGACATGAAAATGCTTGCCAAAGACGGAATGGTGGGAAAGGTGAATGGTCTTCAAAGCACACGTAGGGATGCAAAATTCTGAATGACTTGATAATGACGGACAGTGAACATGCATAAAAGGAGTAAACTCTTAGGTAATTTATGAACCTCAGATGGTTGTTCCATGGCTAACAAACCTGGTGGAGGATGTGTTTGTGTGGAGGCTCAGAGCATAGGAACAACCGGTATGCCCTCCTCAACAGAAAATATTGACCAAGATGCATTCCTTACTCTCTAATTTCCTCTTTTCATTGCTTAATTTGAAAAACACATTCCCAGAGTCCCAGAGCTCGAGTCTGATAGGCTTTGTCTCAGCTTTAGATTAGGAGCCAGTTAATTATCTTTCACGTGCTGTGCTCATCTTTTTGAGTGACCACTGGTAATAGACAGTGGGGTTTTTGTTTGTTTCTTTCTTTTGTTGTTTCTTATTGAACCATAGCTGAAGGGTCATTCAATAACTCATCCTTTATGCTCATATCCAAACAAAAGATTCACTAGAGAAGAAAATTTCTAAAAAAAATATTTTCCATGATTCTTAACCTAAAGAAAAGCCTAGTCCATCAAAAGGCTTGCTTCTTGAGGTATAGATTTATTGTAAAGCCAATAGTAAGAACTTCATAATATTGTACTCAATAAGAAAAAACAAAAATAGTCATATTCCTTGGAATGTATCTGAGCAAAAAGGTCCCTTAAAATTTAAATTTTATTATTTGACCTTTGGGTCTGATATTAAAGACTATATAGTTTTAAGAAAGGCTGCCCCAAGCAGGCTTCTCTGCTTCTGATATGTCACAGGATATGACCTACAATGTGATGGGCATACACTACCTGCCATGTCTTTTCTTAAGCTGGCTTTTTTTACTGTCTTGGACAGTAATTATCAGAAAGCCATATCTGTCACTCTTGTACGGCAGCCTTCTTTGGCATTCTCAAGTTCTTGAAGGAAGAGGGTCCAGGCTCAGAAAAACAGGAAACAGCTTAGAATGAGCCTCTGAGAGAGGAAATGCTCTGCCTGCAGGAACTAGATGTTGCATTAGCTGTGTAAAACTTAATGTCTCTGTCCAAGGATCATCTCAGAATCTGTGAGACAGTGAGTGAGATACACCAAAGGTACATACAGAAGGTGGTTCTAATGTCTTACACAGGCCACTATTCTGTAGCATTTCAGTGCTTTTCATTATATCAGATATATGATCCCATAGAGTTGAGAGATCTAAAAATGACTCTGTATCAAACACAGAACAGGAACTAAAGTCTTTTCAAGGAAGTTGTTAGGGAAAGTAATTTCCTCTAGGGAAAAAAAATGGAGTTTCAAATACCCTAGTGATGGAGACTGACCATATGTACTGCTTTGTCATGGATGCCGGAGTTTTCCACCTGCTGCCCTCACTCCATAGTGCCTTTCATCGTGAAAAATGTCTCAATCTGATAAGTGGATGTGTGTTGAGATAGTGCTCTCAGAAAGAATAGTTTTGCTGACTTTGCTCAAGGTAGGCCAGTCAAAATGTGTTCATGTAAAGAACGACACAGATAAAGGCCTCTATTAGCAAAATACTGTATTAAAAAATACAAAAGGGAAACCATTCTTTACCAGCCAATTGGACACACATATAAGAAATATTAATCAACTACGTGCTAAATGTTCCTGAGGCCAAATTTTCTTAATTCACAATTCTCCCCACCTTATACCACAAAGCTATTGAATTCTCGCTAAAGGAATAACATGAGTTATTCATTGCTTTTTATATGAGGATAAAGAATAATATAACTCTAAAAATCCGAGACGTTAGTAACACCAGAGCTGCATTCAGCAGTGGATTCCATCACTTGCTACCCATCCCTGACCCATGCCTGTTGCTGGGATAAAATACCCTTAGCAAAAGCACCTTGGGCAGAAGGATTTATATTAGATTACAACTTCAAGTCACAGTCCCTCTTTGGGGAAGTCAAGGCCAGGACTCTAGAGCCAACAAACCAACATCAAGAGCAAGAAGAATAAGCACAGCAGTGCTTGCCTCTGGCTAGTTTTGCTCCACTAGACATTTTCACTCCTCGGTCCTGTGTTCAGGGTTCAGGGTGGCTCTTTCCACGTCAGTTAACAAGACAATCCCCCACAGACATGCCTGTTTTTAAAAACTTTTCTTTTTATTCATTCTTTGTGTCTTTCACATCATGCATCTTGATTCCATTCATTTCCCATCTCTTCGTATCTGCCCTCTGCCCTTACAACTCCCCCCCCCACCACCAAAATAAAATAAAATAAAATTTAAGAGGGAAAAAAAGAAGAGAGAAAAAGGAAAAACCTCATCATGGAAGCTGTAGTGAGACACAGTGAGTCGTGCAGCAAACCCTTTCTCCATATAGCTTTACAGGCAAGTGTTCATTACAAAGACGCATTGGTCTGCTTTGAGGCCTCTGTTTGCTCCACCATTGATATGCTGTGGAGATCCTGCAGCTTTGGGTATGCGGGACTGACCCCTTCATGTACTCCAGCCAATCAGAGATGGCTGGATACTGGGGTTCCAGGAGCTCATAGCCCTGGTTCTGGACCTGGGTAGCTTCAGGGTTGGTAGCCCACCAGCTCTCCCCTGTCCTCACCACCAGGGGGGCTCTCCTGGCTAGTTTACCCTTTGCAGTGATGAGCAAGGGGCAGGGCCAGTTCTCCTGCTTTACAGTCTCAGAACCAGCTCACTCACACCTACACCACCAGGGCCAGCTCACCCACACCTACACCACCAGGGCCAGCTCACCCACACCTACACCACCAGGGCCAGCTCACCCACACCTACACCACCAGGGCCAGCTCACCCACACCTACACCACCAGGGCCAGCTCTACTGTGTTGCCCAGGTGAGGTGCAGGGGCCATTCTCCAAGTGCTGCAGCTGGTGAGTAACAGGGACAGCTCTCTCTCCTGCTACAGGCAATGGGGAAGGACCTCTCCCCAACCCATATCACTATACCAGAGATGAGGGGCAGAACCAGATCTCCCGTGCTCACAGTCTCAGGCCCATTCACCACACCCACCTCAATAGGGTCAGCTCTGCTGTGCTACCCCAGTGAAGTGCAGAGTGGAGGGGGGGCAGCTATGTCACCCACCAAGGTGGCAGGGGCAAGGGAGAGAGAGCGTATTTCTCTCACCCTCGTCACCACAAGGTAGGCAGGATTGGGGGTGGGCTGACCAGCTCTTCCACTCTCACAGCCTCAGGGCCAGCTCAGCCTCTGCCACCAGGGTCAGCTCTACTGTGCTGCCCAGGAGAGAAGCAGGGCCTACATTCCTGAGTACTGAGGCTGGGACTTCAGCTCTCTTCTCTGCAGAGGGCAATGAGGGGAGAGGGAAAAGCGGGAGCATCTCTCCCTGTCCACACTGCTGTATGACAGATGAATAATGGGGACAGCTCTCCCATGCTCACAGCTATGGGGCTGCCTCACCCACAGCTTCACCAACAGAGTTGGCTCTATTGTTCTGCCCAGGTGAGGTACAGGGTCTCTCCTCCCAAGTGCTGCAGCTTGTGGGGGGCAGGGCAGCTCTTCTTGGGGCCTGCTCTCCCACTTGCCTCAGGCCTACATCACTCATGCCACCACATGACAGAATGAGGGGCAAGGCTAGATCTCCCATTCTTGGTACCCACTCACCTGTGCCCAGCCAACAGGGTCGACTCTGCTATCCTACCCAGACAAGGTGCAGGGCTTTCTTTTCCAAGTATTAGAGCTGGTAAAGTGGAGGGTCAGCTCCCTTGCCAGATAGAGGTGGTAGGGTCAAGGGTGGAGGGCATCTTTCCTTCACTCTCACTACCACACCACAGATGAGCAGTGCCAGCAATGGTCCTCTCATGCCCTCAGGGATGGCTGACGGCTGCCCCTGTTTACTGTGCTGCCCAGGCAAAGTGTGGGGCCCATCTCACAAGTGCTGCAGCTGGTGAGGGGTTGCTGCAGTTGTCAGGGTGAGGAAAGAAGGACATCTTTCCGTGTCTCATGCCACCACATGGCATGGAGAGAGGCACTAGCTTAGGGCCAGCTCACCTGTGCCCTTGCAAACAGGGTCCGCTCTATTGTGCTGCCCAGGTGAGGTGTAGAATCCTCTCTCCCGAGTGCTCCCATTGTTTCTTCCTAGTGTTGTAGCCAGTGAGGGGCGGGACCAGCTCTGCACAGCCCTATCCTCTCTGTCACTGGTGGTATCAGGAGCTTCCAACATCAGCAAAAACTGTGGTTGCAGAAGGGCTATGAACCTAGATCTAGGCCTTGGCCACAGCTAAGTCCCGAACATCACCATGGCCCCGGATGACAATCAAGCCACCCACCTCAGTCTGTTCCTTACTGCTTTGATCTCTTCAGATGTCTCTGTCCACACAAAATGAACCATTCTGTCTCCCTCCCCCCCCACACACACACATACAATACACGGTACGTTTGGTCCCACCTACCCATCGCCACAAGGCACCAGGTGGCCCTGCTGTGTCCTCAGAAGCCCTCCCAGGCCTGCCTGTGGCTCTGTTGGCCTGGCTCAGTCAGTCATGGCGCAGAGCAGGAACATTTTCATAATCTTCTTGGTCAAATCTATCTTTACAGGTAAGTCTACATTGTATCAAGTTGATAATTAACAGTCAACCACCCCAAAGCCACATTTGCCAGATGCAATTTACTTCTAGTTAAATCAACTAATGAAACTCGGTGGCATGCGCCATCTATTTCCCTGTCCATCCCTCTGGAACTCTCAACAACACAGAGACATGGAACAGTCTCGCACAACTTTGTCTTTTATCCACCTGTGTACATATCTAAAGACACCTGGTAATAGTAGGTGTGTTTTTACTTCAAAAAGTGCTTTGAGTCAATATACGATTTCTGGTTGCACTTGAGTAAGTAACAGGTTAATATCATTAGCATAAAAATCTAACTTTGATTTTAAAGTAAAATTAAGACTTTTAAAATAAAATAGAATCTGAAAAAAATCAGGGAAGTGAGGGTGAATGTCATACAGCAAGAAATTATACACAATGAAGTTTTAAAAAGTTTTATTAACTTTAGATTAAATAGACATGAGGTATTCAATTAAAATGATTTCTAGGGTTTTAAAACTATCATGTTCTATGATTAATACAGTAAATGTATGTTTGATTGAAATATTAAGCAGAAGGGAAATAAATAAGAGACTTTAAAAATATATATTCTCATTAGAAATGCAGGGCTGAAGTAAAAAGTCCAGTAAAAATATGGCTTGCTTCTAGGGGATGAATAGCATTATTTAGGGAACTCCTTGGAACCAGTCAAGATGTTCTCATTTGCATGTGGAGCCTGATAGGTGAATTATGTGCAGGGCTCCGAATCATTGTTCTCTGAATGTAAGCCCAGAAACATGCCTTATACTCCAACCTCCTGTCTCCTGCCCATTTATCTCACTCTCTTCACCACTCAACTTAAACCTTGCAGTGGGGTTTGGGCATCTAGATGTAAAACAAAAACAAATTCCCTCCACTCTGTGCTAAATCAACTAATAAAAAGCAAAGGAACTGGTCAAGCTGATGGTTTGGGTGTCTTTTTAAAAGGTCTATGTGAATGGATGCAGTGAATTCATTCACTCTAGATTTTTCTTTGAAATCAAAGTCAACAACAATTTAAGTGAAAATATCTAACAACATAAGTAAGTACTCAAGGAGGAAAAGCAATGGTTCTGTTCAAGGGGGGAAGGAAGGCAGGAGCAGAGGCCAAACCTTAGCTGAAAACTTATTTGTAAATAGGCCACAAGTATGCAAATATATAAATGTACTTGTGCCTTTAAGTAGTTTTCCCTAGCAATGAGCAGCTGGGTAACTCTGGCATGGCTCTGTGATCTCTTCAGTCTTGAGAGACCAGGTACTTAAAAAAAAGAAAACTCATTTATCATTTTTGTCATTCTTCTTCAGCCAATTCTTGGAGTCCTTGCTATACGTCAGGAAAAATGAAAGATTGTAGAAGTCAAGCAGAGAAAAACCAGACACAGATGGCCCTTGAGGAAGAAGTCTCTGTTCTTCTGAGGATGATAGAGATTTGGGTTACCACCAAATAAACACACACAAGCACATGCAAAAACAGCAACCAGTACATTGTGGAACTTTACAAAGAGACTGATGTAGAAGAATCTATGGGGATGAAGCAAGTGGGTAGGAGGTTAGGATGCTGTTTGGAGATGATAAGGAAAGACTTCACTAGGACCATCACAAATGAAGAAGTGGGACACACACAGAAGCGATTAAAATTAAACCTCTGAGCAGTTGGATGTGGCTAGAACCCAAAGGGAAAGCTGCTAAAATGGGGATAATAATGATGAAAAGGTCAACTAGAGGTCATATCAGACAGGTGAGAATCATGTGACTATTTAAGGTTTTCTTTACTGGAACACCACCAAGGGGGTTAAAATAAAAGTATGACATGATCAGAATTGAGAAAATCACCAGGCTAGATCCTGTTTAAAGGAGGAATCCCTGATAGCTAGGAATTTGCCTACAGTTGGAAATCCTTCCAGGAACAAGCTCTTGGTTATCACAACCCTAAAAACCACCAATGCTATGCTCTTTTCTGAGGTTTATATGCTGCTCAGCATGGAAGTATAAAGGTCAGCTGGGCCCCTTCCACCTTAGGACAATCCCAAAGTGTCACCCCAACTTCAGAAAGCTCACAGCATTGGCTCAGCTTCTGCCTCTGTGAGGCCCACTTCCTTCCAGCTGCACTACTGACTCCTTAAGAGACTAGATCTTAAGGAGTCTTAATAATGCTAGACGGATCTCTGCCCTGAGCCTGCTTCTGAGGACATCTTACTGGGGACAGTGTAGAAAGAGTGTGGAAAGGGCTTGGTGGTTGTGGCAACGAAGAGAAGCAGCTCAGTCTCAGCAGAAGCTGGGCTGGGATAAAGCAGAGAAATGAGTAAAGTGCTGATGGACTTAGGAGATATCTGGGAAGTAATAGGGTTTGGTGATTAAATGGGTGCATGGAAGAATGAGGATGGAGAGTAAGATGGTGTGATGGCTCCTTGGGCTCTAGTTTGTATGACTGGGAAGACAGTAAAGGGTCAGGTGAGAAGGAAAGATGCAAAGCTTTGGTAGAGTGCCTCTGAGTTATACATCCTAGTAGAGTTTGGATAAAGGAAACTGCAATCTGTTTCATGGTGAACGTGTCTGGATCCCCCATGAGGATGTGGACAGACTGACCCAGAGGAAGAGAAGAGAACAGATCTCAATGTTCTTTCAAGTTCTAATACTGTTCTTCCATTGTATTAATTACAAGCTGTTTGGCTTATGGCTCAGGCTCATTATTTGCTAACTCTTTTAACTTAACTCAACCCATTTTCATTAACCTGTGGCTTGCCACATGGCTAGTGGCTTATCTGTGTTTCTTTACATCTTGCTTCCTTGAGTAGAAGCTTGCAGCATCTCTTTTAACTCTAACCTCCTTCTCTTCTATCTATGCTTGGATTTCCCCGCCTGCCTCTAAGCTAATTTGCCATAGGCCAAAACAATTCCTTTATTATTCAATGGTAATTCACAGAGTACAGAAAGACATCCCACAATATTTCCCCTTGTTTGTCTAGTCAAAAAGGAAGATTTCAATTTCAACATAGCAAAATTACATATAACAAAACAGCCATCAAGCAGATTTACAGTTATAATATCTAGTCTATTTCTATTTATCAAATTTAAAGGAAATATTCTTTCATCTACCTTATCCGTATAAGTCCAAAGTTTTATATCTAATGTATCTTTTATTATAATTAAGGAAAACTGTAACTATCTAATCTTCAACTTCATCAAAGACCACAGAAAGATATAATATTATCTGAGTAAACTGGTATTGTATTGCAAGCAATCTCCAAATTCTAAAACTGACAGAGATGACATCTGGCTGCCTGGACAGTCACTCAAAATTCCTCAAAATTCCTTTGTAATGTTGGAGCATTTATCTTCAGCCTATAGGCCTAGAGTCTCTTGTATACCTTTTAGTGAAGCAGGAAATTGAAGAACTGCTCTATCCATTCTGGCATAGTTCAGTGCTCATTTTCCCATGGGTCTTGCATGTCCAGTCTATGCAGCATAGTGTCAGACAGTCAAGGCAAGAACAGTTTCTTGTCCAGTGGCTTACTTTTGCCATAAGGAAGGTAAACTCCACATAGAGTCTCCTCAATGCCCATTATTCTCCTGTAGTAGACTGGTGTTGCCAGGAGAAGACATGTCTCACTGCCTAGAAAGTCTAAGTTCTTAAAATATTTTAAATGTCATACTCTGTAGGTCTCTGCAGTGTTTGAAGATTACCTATCTAATTGAAATATATCTTTGTATATCTAACTAGCATGACTATAAGTTTGATTATCATCAATGACTATTAATAAGTAATTCTTAATTATATATTATAATTTTAAAGGAATTATATAAACATAATATTATAAACAAAAGTAGAAATATATATACAGTATAACAAAATTGACCTTAAATTTGTATTAATAAACATACTAGTACCAATGTACAATATTTTGATATTAAAAATTATTTTGTGGATCAAAATAGATTTGATAATCTTTTTTATCATTACTATATTATATCCCCCACTTTTTCCTAGAAAGAAATTGACTATGACAATTACCCATTTATAATAAAAACAAACATTTATAAACAATATTTGGAGAATTTTGGCATAGCTTTCGATAAACTACTTTATACTGATTGATGGGCACTGGCAATCTTATGGGGGTCCTGAGGCTGAATCATCTTGTCAGCAGCTTTAAAGCTGATGTGACCATCTCTTTCCATCAGAAATTTTTCAGGGAGTCTTCCTTGATCAAACCTGGTTTTTCTTAACTGAGAATGAATCCACAGCCTCTCATTTTCTGTGGGGTGGAAAAATCTCTTCTCCAAAGTAGCATATTTTTGTATTTCAATTTTGAAGTCAAGGCATTTACAAAATATATAGATTGTATTAATCCAGCAGCATTTATAATCAAATATCTCTTAGTAGATCTTGCTCCTTTTTCAGCAATCAAATAATTCAAAGACAACATAGCATACAGTATCCAGTCTCTCTGTGTATTTAGCATCTTTATGTGATACACACATATATGTATATATATACACATATGTATATGTAAATATATATAATTATTATTTTTTAAGAACTTCATCCTTTTTTCCTTTTTTCTCCAAAGCCTATGTATATTTTTAAACACACTGTAAACTGTTCAGAGTTTTTTAAATCTGTCTTTACTGTAGTTTACTGTATATCTCTTATCTTTTTCTGACTATAACTTTAATCTACTCAATGTGGGATGCCTTTCTGAACACTGAATTACCACTGGATAATAAGGGAACTGTTTTGGCCTATAGCAAACCAGCTTATTGGCAGGTAAGAAATCTAAGCACAGATAAGGGGGAAGAAAAACAGAGTCACACAGAGATGTTGTGAACTTCCACCAAGAGAGCAAGTTGTAAAAGTACTGGTAAACCACAAGCCTCATGTGGAAAAACATAGATTAGTAAAAATGGTTTAAGATGTAAGAGCTAGCTAGTAATAAGCCTGAGCCATAGGTCAAACAATTTGTAATTACTATAAGCCTTTGTGTGATTATTTGAGCTAAGCAGCTACAGGCAGACACAAACCTTGGGACTAGGCCAGAACAGAAACTTCTTACTATATCTACTAAGGTGTGGCTAGGATTAAAAGCTAGGCTATGGCAATTTAGCAGAGGAGAGGTCCTTAAGGAACTATGTTTACCACTCTAACTCTGGGGAATTTTAGGGTCGACACTGTCACCACTACCTGCTGCTTATAAACCTCATTTAAATGTTTGTCAGCAGGGCCTCTTAAATGAGCCTTGTGTAGGTTTTTGCCAGTAAGGCTGAGTCAGGAATATTCTTTTTAAAAAGTTGTGCCTTTTCTTGCTGCCAGCAAACAGAGTTCCCCCAAGAAAATTCTGCTACTAAGAAGCCATCTTGGACTCTGTTCCCATTTTGTCTGTAAAAACAGTAACTTTAAATTCGTCACAAGCCCCTCATGTTTCTATTGAGACTTCCATAAGACTATGAGAACACACCATGTTGCAGTTCAGGCTGCAAGCAGCAAACTCACCATTTTGTAACTCAAGTCTGAATGCAACTCTGTACTCTGTCCCATTTGAAAGACACAACTCAGAAGCTGTTTTTGGCTCCATTTCTGTGCTCTAGAACTCTTCTTAAGCTTCCTCAGACTTTATGTAGATATAAGCGCACCATGTTGGATCATCATTTGTAGTCTGGAGTTTCTGCCTCTGCTGGCCCAAAGTCTGGACTGCAGTTCAGTAGCTGCTTGGCCCCAAATAATGACTCAGAAGCTTATATTAATTACAAATGATTTGGTCTATGGTTCAGGCTTATTATCAGCTAGCTCTTACAACTTAACCCATTTCTATTGATCCATGTTTTGCCATGTGTCTCATGGCTTTAGCTGTGTTTCTTTACCTCTTGCTTCCTTGAGTGGCAGCTTGCAACATCTCTCCTGACTCTCTCTCCTAACCCTAACCCTAACCCTAACCCTAACCCTAACCCTAACCCTAACCCTAACCCTAACCCTAACCCTCCTTCCCATTTATCTATGCTTGGAATTCCTGCCTGCCTAGGCTTACCATGGCCTAAACAGTTCCTTTATTATTCAATGATAATTCAGAGCATTCAGAAAGACATCCCACATCATTCCATACATTCAAGAGCCCTAGAGACAGAGATAACTCTACAGGAGTAACCAGCCTTTAAGAAGAGGGGAAATGGCACATTATTTTGTTGTTCCCATACAAATGAATAAACCTTTTAGTGACACAGTCTCCAGATTATACTTTCCCCCACTCTAAGGAAAGCTCATAATAATTCTCATAACCCTATTATTTTATAGGCTTTTATACAACACACACACACACACACACACACACACACTGTTCAAAGGAAGCATGTGTGTGTACAGCAGATACAAATGAAGGTTTGAAAAAAGTTGGGGGAGCATACAATGAGCATAATTTAAAATCCAGCATTAGATACTCTCATTAGGAGCTTCTCTGCCCCATTCCAGTGTGGAGATTTTGTGGTTCTATATCCTACAGAATGTTGATCCTTTTTCCTCATGTGAACTTCTCTTCACAATTCATCTTTCCCTTCCTCTCAGAAACAAAACACACGTTTTAAAATGGTTCATCTGAGCCATTCTGTGAATCTTTACAAGTTTTGTTGAAAGTTGCTATTGAAACTATTTCCCCAGAATCTACTCCTCTACCCCTTAGTGATTTCCCTCAAAATTGGTAGTTCATCTCTAAGAGACCATGCTAGCTAGGGTGACAAATAAATAAATACATTTACTTTCTGGTGGTATGTTTAGTTTAAGCTGAATTACAACTTTAAGCTACTTTCCAGTGTTAACAAATTAGCTAAAGTTAGCTCATCAGAATAGTTGGTAAGAACAAAAACCAAGGAAACAGGCGGCAGGGGTGGGGGATGGAGCACAAATGTTGCTGGACAGGGAGAAAGTGGAGAGTCAGGCACTAAGGCTAAGAAAATTTTCAGCAGTAGAGGGATATGGATCAGACAAAATTCTACAGCAAGGAGTAGAAGCCATAGGTATGATGGAGGAAGAGTCAGAGTTCTTCATGGACCAGGAGGATAAAGAAATGAGTCTGTATGAATCTGGTGCAGCACCTAGTGTTTGGCTTTGCCTGAGTGCAGTTGAATCCTCTCAGAGAGCATACAACCATGGGGGAATTTGCCTTTGATGTGGAAATGGCTAACAAGAAACTCAGACTCCTCAGCATGAATCTCAGCTGTTTTAGATCCTGATTGGGTGCAGGGAACATACATGAGGAAAGCTGGATTGTAATTGGTTACTGAGGCCATAAGGTGCACCAGTTAGGGTGCAGGGGGCTGGGGTGTGGGACTGAGACCATTTTGTATTATTTTCCAAGACCTGCTTTGGAATTTTCCCATCTGTCTCTCTATATAACAATAAGCATTAGCATTTGCATATGTCTTGAAAGTTAAAGCAAGATGTGGGAAATTCAATTGTTGAAGAGTTCTCTAATTGTACTCTTCAGAGATTTCCAGTCCTTTTGGAAAATCTGCACTGACTAAGGGCTTAACTTAATTATAGGTGGTGTGTCAATTCCAGGGATGGCCTGATTTCCAAGCCATACCCCGCCCTGATGTCTCTGCCTGCTAGGGATGCTTGTGCATGTTTCAGGACAATGGAGCAAAGAGCCAAGTGGCTGAATAGAGAAAGGACCTGTGCTGGCAATTCTTAGTCATCCGTGTCAGTCTATAAACCACTAGAAAAAGCAAGCTGCTTTTGGACAATTGATGCCTCAAGAATTCTTCAAAAGAACTAGCACTAGATCTGAAATTTTGACTAGGTAGAATGTTTCATCACCAAGCATGATGTCTCTAGTTCGATGCCATGTGTCTTCTGATGCAGTAGAGACTTTACGTCACATCTGTGCTACAACGAAGTGTTAGCCTCCCCTACAGCCTCTGCAATACCCAGACCTTATATACTGCTTAGAGCTCAGCTCAACTCTCAATTCTCCTCTATTATTGTTGACTATGCCTTGGGGAAGCCTTCTGAGCACTGGATGACTTAGCTAGAGTTCTCTAGCTTTTCACAGGTAGCACTGCCTTCCAAGTGGCCCAACAGACCATGTTCTTTCCATACAGGTCTTGTAGACTTACAGATCTCATTCACAAATACAGAAGACACAATGTGGAACAATGCCAGTGAAATTAGCCAAGCTTTCCTTTAACCACGCCAATGGCTAAATGACCAGCAAACCAGAAGTCCATTTATCTCCGTGAAGCTTTTCTCAGTCATTCAACAGATGAGTCATTCGGCCATGAGATCAGAAAATGAATTAAGAAATGGGGACTGTGACTTCAGTCTAGACTTACCTGTGGTCCATCACAGCTCATGGATGGGAATTACTGAGGCATTCAGACTGGCCATTGACTAAGATGTCAGAAGGATTTTAATTTCATGCAGCAATTGGCATGATAGTAGGTGGAAATCAATACCTACAACCTAAATCTTGTGTTTGGTGTGTTGTCAGCTGAAGTCTGATGTCTGTTTCTCTTTCTTGGACTGATTTCCTTTCTGCAATCAGCATGATGAAAAAGAAAATAATGCTCATAAGTGAAGTCAGCATCTAGCCCTGGCTGAGCCTGAGGAAGTTGGCAGCTGCAGAGGCCCTGTTTTCACTTTACATTAAGTGGCATTAATTACACTGCTGTGTAACTAAGTATAGCCATACAGTCGTGGAATAATATTCTCTTCTTGTGTCAAGTACATTGAGGCACAAATGTTTGGCTGTGGAATGGGAAAACAAGGCCCTGTTGGCTGTGTCTCAGTATGGGTTATATCATGTAGGCCAAGACTACATTCTGTAATGATCAGAGGTTGTCAATGTTTTAACCAAAAGGAGAAACAAAACCTTGCAGCCCTGAGACAGCAGGTCTACCATGTAAGCCAAGGTTGTTTCTTCTGCAGCCCAAAGAGTTAGGCATATGGACTATATTTCCACTAGACACCTTTCTCTGCTGGCCTTAGGGCTGCCCTTGAAATGTGGTCACTACCACATTCAGAAATGCAGATGTCCCCATTAAATCTTGAAGCATTGCAGATCAGTGTAGCTTCCAATGAAAAGAGCCCAGTTACAGTTCCATATGTGAATGAAGTGGGTCAGCATCTAGAAATTGGGGATTTCTCAGCATATTCAGGAACAGTGCCCTTCAGCTAACCAAGATAGTGTGGCAAGAGAGAGCAAACTGCTCAGCCTTCCTCTCTACTGTTGACCCCCTGGCTGGCCCCGAGGTCTTGAACAAGATTACCTAACAGGCTTCAGAACCTTCAGTGTGCTGTTAACAGAGTGGAAATCATAGTTTAGCTGTCACAGCAGAGGGACGAGGCCTAGCATGCTAGAACTCAGAGGCAGTCTCACTCAAAGACCTGGAACTTTTTAGAGTCTAAAGAACCCTCAAGGACAATGGCCTGATTTTATTACAGTAACCTAAGTACTCAGTTCACAACAATAGAAAATGTTAAATAAAAATTTTATATATATATATATATATATATATATATATACTCACATATAACCAATTATAAAGTTTGGGGTGAGGCTTGGTTTTCTTTTTCTTTCTTTCTTTTTTTTTTGACAAATAATGTTATCTAACCAGGTAGTTCTACATACCAAGTAGCTGAGCCTAAAGCAGAGCTTTCTGAAGCAATGAGAAACCAGCAGAACTTGTCGGGACACTCCTATCATAGACCTGAGAAGAGAGTAGGATTTGACTGCCCATTAACAGAAACATAAAGCCATCATCTCCTGGACATGAGGGGGGTGTAGGGGGGAATGGTCTCGGTAGCTGGAGCAGATTGGTTTGAGGAAGTGCATAGAGACTGAAATCTGCCTGGTTTACATTCTCTAGTCATGGGCTCCTTTGCAGGGCAAATTTTCCCTGGTGGAGTACTTATGCTCAGTAACTCATCATTGGAAGTGGATCTGCCCAGGGGAGATGGCTTGCTAACTTTTCAGGTCAGGGTTTATGAGTCTACATTTCCCCCTCCCCACATCACTTACCCCCTCCACCCCTGATGCTGCATAGGATCCCAGATGATAGTCTCTACACAATGCACTTAAAGTCTCTAGTTAGGTTTGATTAACTAGATTAGAAAGGTAAGGAAAAATGAGGTCAGGTTATTGATTTTTCTCCTCTCCTCCCTTCCCCCTCAGTACTATGCTACGTGTTCTCTCCTGGCCTCACTATAATCCAGGAAGTAGTAATGGTCCTGTTGGAGAGCCCCTGCATACACTGGCTCTCACCACATGTGGGTTAATGTTGTCCCCCACTCCCTTGTTCCTCAAGCCCCGTGGTAATGATGCCTTCTATTATTGTTAGTCACTGGGTGGGCACCTGGCTGTATCTTCATGAGATAAACTTGTTCTGGCTGGTTTGCAAATGGTTCTTTCATTCCGTTCCATGTATTTAAATCCCATGGCTCTGCCATTTCCTTCTTGCTTGTGGCAGTAACATGAGAAGAACTTTTTCCTAATCTGTATAGATGAATCATGTAAAGTAGCAGAGACCCTGAATTCTGGCATCATCTGAAATCCAGGACAAATATTTGCCATGTCATTATGTCACCGAGAGAGCTAGAATTTCACACTAGGTCATTGATAAAGTCTTGATGGTTTACGAACCATGCAGTTACCCTCTCCTGACTGAGTGGCTACCCCAAGGGTTTTAACTATTCTCTCTGCTCTGGGCTGTCTCCCTACTTCTCCAAGCATTCCATTTTATCTGAAGAGATTTTTCTAGAGATTGCCTGTGATTTAGTCTAGAATAAGACCATGTGCACTGAAGTCAGAATGAACACACATTAGATTGCAGCTCTCTATTTATTACTTGTGGAATTGAATTATTGATCTCCAAAGATCATTCCTTTGACAATGATGGTACAGTCACATTCTTGTTATGACCACATGGTGAAAAGCATCAACTTCCTCACTCCTCAGGATCAGCCAGATGGCTTGTTTGAATCAATCAAATATTAGCACATATGGCATGAAAGATAATGAAATGTGCCTATGTTAGGGTTTCCTATTTTGGGGACCCTACTGGTCCCCTTGGGAACTGTGTCTTGATTGGAGGTTGGCTTATCTGGAAGCCAGACTGTAATATGAAGTTTTTGGCCCTCTCTCGTCTCAAGGTTTGGACCTGTCTGCCCTCCCTGCTCCCGAAATGGCTTAGACATTTATATTAATTATATATTGCTTGGCCTATGGCTTAGGCATATTGTTAGCTAGCTCTTGTATATTAATTTAACTTGTTTTTTATTAATATATCTTGCTATGTGGTCCATGGCTTACCTGTGTTATTTTTATATATTGACTCTTGGGCAGCTGGATGGTGTCTCTCTTGACTCTGTCCTCCTTCCCGTATCTATGCTCTGATTTCCCTGCCTACTTCTAAAATGCCTGCCATCGGCCAAGACAGTTCCTTTATTAGTGATAGTCACAGCATACAGAAAGACATCCCACTTCACTTATTTTTGTCTAATTAAAAAGTAAGGTTTTAATTTTAACATAGTAAAATTATATATAACAAAGCAGTTAATAAGTAAGAATTATAGTTATAATATTTGGTTTATTTTTATTTAGCAAAATTAAAGAAAATATTTTATCATCTCTCTTACTTTTGTGAGTCTAAGGTTTTATATCTAATATGTCTTTTATAATAACTAAAAAATTGTATTTATAATTATGTAATCTTTAACTATATTAAAGACCACAGAACATATAATATTACCCGAACTGTAAGCATTTTTTAAAATTTAGAAATGACAAAGATGACCTGTCTGCCTGCACATACACTTAAAGTTTTCTTGTAATGGTGGGGCATCTATATTTAGCCTATAGGCCTAGAGTCCTTGGCATATCTTTTAGCAAAGAAGGAAATTTGAAGGACTGCTCTAATTTGGCATAGTTTTTCAAGTTTGTTTTTGTTTTTGTTTGTATGTTTTGTGCGTGTACGTGTGCATGTGTGTGTGTGTGCTGAAGGATGTCTGGCAGTTTTTTTTGTAAAGCAAGAACCTGAGGAACCATTTCTGCTTATTTAGTCAAAGTTTAGAGGTCACTTTTTTATGGGTCTTGTTTGTTTAGTTTGTATAGCATATTGTCAATCAGTTACTATAAGAAAAGTTTCTTCTCTAGTGACTAACTGTTACTATAAACAAGGAAATTTTTATATGGAGTATTTTAATGCCTATCTTTTTTTTTTTGAAGTAGATTGGTGCTGCCAGAAGCAGACTTGTCTTACTATCTACAAAAGTCTAAGTTTTTAAAATATATTAAATGTCATGTTTTATAGGTCTTTGAAGATTGTTTATCTAATTGAAATATATCTTTAAAAACCTAACTAACATGACTATAAGTTTGCTTATCATAGATGACTATTAATCTGTATTTTTAAATTATATATTACAATTTTAAAGAAGTTATATAAACATAATATCTTAAGCAAGAGTAGAAATATACATACAGCATAACAACATTGACCTTAAATTTGTATCAATAAACCAAAATGCATACCAATGTAAAATGTTTTGATATTAACAGCTGAATTTTGGATTAAAGTAAATTTAATAATCTCTATTTTTGAACCATTCCTACACTACACCAGACCCTGGTTCCATTTCTGGAGTGGTCAGCTCTTATGTAGAAATGCCAGATGAACTTGGACAAGGGTTTTTGTGCACCTCTGTATCAGCTTTAAACAGACACAAACAAACAATGGAAAAAAGGAAAGGGGGGCCTCAGAAAGAGATAAAAAAAATCCCACACAAAAAGGGGGCCAACTCACCAAAGTTCACCAAAAGGGTCTAAATTCACACGAAGCTAAGAGAAAGGGGCAGCAGGACCAGCCAGCGATCAAGGTTGAAGAGGCACTCACTCATGTTTCAAAAACATGTTTCATGTATTTGGCCATGCCCAAAGCCTCACAATTCTGGCATCAGAGATTGCCTATGCTTTGGGCCCTGGTGGGGAGGGGGCAAGAAAGTGTGTAATCAAAGACTCAGACTCTGGGAACTAGGTTGAAAAAAACATGTTCAGTTTATTGAGGAAGGGGCAAGCCTTATATGCCCTTGACCCAGTCAGGGGGAAATGGCTTTGATTTGTTAGCATCTGCTGCTGTGTTGTGGTCATCTCCCACTGGTTCAGGTGATCTCACATCAGGACTCTGCCTCTGTTGCCAAGACCTCAGGCAGACCCCAGGCTGGCTTATGAGGAAGTGCCCACTCAAGGGGCCCTTATGGCTATACGGAAGTTCTAGGAGCATTTGTTTTAAGGTGCCAGTTATAATCAGGTTTGAACTGTCTAAGGCCAGGGCCTCTGGGCCCTTAGAAGCCTCTAGAGCCCACATGGTTATATAGCTGTACTTGTCCATTGATGCACCCAAGTACACAGTGACAGGAACATATGCTAATCAAGAGTGAAATTAATGGTGGTCCTTTAAGCTCCTGAAACATTCATGGAAAAAGATGCCATGTTCCAGGTTCCCACTGGTCCAGGAAGGATATGACAAGTTTGTAGCTGGTGCTGAAGATGCAGAGTCTGGAGAAGAGCCTAGACCTGCTGTGTTATAGGCAACTTGCAGGCCTGCGCTGACAAGAATTAGTGATCAATCCATGGGCGAGTTTTTGTGCCATTTACTACTCTGATTTCCTTATACCCTTAAATGACCAATATGTTGCTTAAGTAAACTAAAAAAATATTTAGCTTACCTAAGTTTTTTTCCTGCAAAATAGCAGTAATTATAATAATACTGCTTGTTGTTACTATGAAAATTAAATGATATGTATTGTTGTCTGCATAGAAGTTGGCACAAAATAGATGCTCAGTAAATGGTAGGTAGCTTCCTTAACTTGCTACCACGCAGGAAATTTTTGATGAGCACGAGAAGCCTGTAATGGCTTTGTCTGAACTTCCTTCTTGTTTGTCTGGTTATTTAATTTGATTTTGTATATTTGTAAAAACCTATTATATGCAGGGTTATGCAATCTATATTTTTTCCTTTAATATATGAGGCACAGATATAGAAAACAAGAAGTGTCAAATTTGTGTGGCTTCTTAACTCTGTTAGACACTTTTCATGCTGCTTGACTTCATTACAATTCTTGTGCTATTTCCATGAAACGCCAAAGTTCCAAGTTCCTTAGCCAGAATCCAAGCACTTATAATTTTTTCTATAAAACACCATGAAGCCATAAGCATATTAGAAGTAAAACATATATCTCAGTAGTTGTGGTCATCAGGAAAATGGTATTTTGCAGGTATAAGAAAGGTATATAAGACTTGCCACCATATGTGTGTTCTATTTCATTCAAAGTTGTGAGGCCCTGGGAGCTGATGACCATTATCAATTCTTGCTTGTGGGAATGCAGATTCTCCTAACATAGTCAGCCCTGTTTTAATAATCTTTTGAGCACAGTCTGGTGAGCTCTCCATTCATCTGAAGCTTCCTAGAGAGGAGACTTTAAAGTTACCTATAATTGATGATCCAAGTCAGCTGACTGAAGCCTTGAGAGGAGGTTTTTCTAAAGACAGAGGCAACATAAACAAAAATCCATATGCATAATTACATCTGTGCATGTAGAGCTGATGTGTTCTCATGTCCCCGGGTTGAGGCCCAGAGCTCTTTCCAGTCCTAGATATACCTTCGCTCACAGAGCAGGAGGTATAGAAAAACCCAGAAAATTCCTTTTAGATGCTTGAACAAATGTCTCCTACTCTCTCCTAGGAGACTGTGGTTCCTTGATTTCAAGGCCAATGCTAAGTAACTGCACATTTCTTAAGCAGCACTGATGTGGCTGCATATGGAACTAAGCTGGCTGGAACTTGACTGAAGTTTTCACACTGTGTCTCAATATCATGTGATCTTGAAGCTTGAGAGTCTCTTGACACTAACTAATGTTCAGAAGACAATGTCAGCACAATACATGAGGGGCGGGAAGGTGCTCTATTGACTTCTAGAGGAGCAAACAGGGGCTGAGACATATCATATAACCATCTTATAGATCTTATCCCTCCCCTGAAGATGTTTTATAATGAGAACCTCGGTTACCCACATAGCAGACATTCTCTTGAATTGTGCTTGAATATTTCTTCCAATGTAGAGCCTTGTTATGGGATAATCCTTCTGTACACCGTGAAAGTGTGTTGCTCTTATTGTTAGTTAAAAAAACAAAAAAACAAAAATCAAAAAAACTGATTGGCCAATAGCTAGACAGAATTTTGGGAGCAAAGAGAATACTGGGAAGAAGAAAGGCAGAATCTGGGGAGTTGCTAGTCAGACCTAGAAGAAGCAAGAGGGGAAGTTCATAGATCAGGTTAAAAAAGCCTCATAGCAGAACATGGATTAATAGAAATGAGTTAATTTAAGTTATAGGAGCCATTTAAAAACAAGTCTAAGCTCTGGACTGAGTATTTATAATTAATAAGAAGCTCCTTTGTGGTTATTAGAGGAGTGGCTGGCAGACAGAAAAGCCAGCCTATAGAGCCTCTTCTGGTTTGCTATTGTGCATTGCTCCTGGTTCTAGGCTTTCACTGCTGAGCTGTGCTCACAGGAGATTACTCCATAAGTGTTCTCACTGCCAAGCAAAACTAAAGTTCTTATCAGCTGTAAAATGATAATTCAATTCACTTTCAAATGACATCTTCAGAGTTGCATCTGTTATATATCAAAACTATCTACAAAACACGCATCCAATAACAACTGGTAAAAAAAGAGGCAAGAATTTGAAGAGGGATGAGGAGTGTATATGGGAGGATTTGCAGAAAGGACAAGAAAGGGAAAATGCTGTCATAAAAATATCAAAAATAAACAAAATAAATAAGTGACATTAAAAAATAGGACCTAGGACCTCTTGAGGGCCCTTATACATAATCTGTATCTACTTTGCAGTTTTTGAAGATTGAAGTCATGTTCTAATGTTGTTTACTGTTTAAAGTACTAGTGTCTCATACAAGTGGCAATCAATGACTAATCTCCAGTAAAGCCTCTTGTATGTATTTCTTGCCAATGTTAATTATGAACAAGAAAATGTTACAAGGTTTCTTAGGAAATCAATACTTTATTATGTAATAATTGCATCTGCAAATCTAATGCTCTCCATGAGCCCCAGCAGAATGAAAGAGGCCACTGGGTGAGATGGTGCATGGGGCCCTCTCCTGACCTGGAAAATCTTCTAGAATTTGAGGGCTAATAAAGAGTCAAGATGTCATTAAAATATTTTCACAAGTACAACATTTATTATGGAAACCAAACTGCAAGAACATATGTCTGGTCGACATTTTGGCCCAAAGTTATATCTAAACCTGGTAATGGTTATAATTGAAACTGTGGCTTCATTTCTTTTCTCCCAAGATCTTTGGTTTTCCTTGGCTTGGTGGAGAAATTTATTTCTCAAAGTTAGAACAGTTAACTTTTGTTTCCCTGAACCTTCGTTGTCAAAAATCCAAGCAGTTCCAACTTCTTACCGAAGCACAATGGTAAAGCAGAAGGCAGGGAAGGAGCCGGTAAGGAGCCAGAAAGGAACTCAAAAATCACTCCAAGGATTTCCAGGTCACTGTCTAATTGAAATGCCTATTGGCAAGCCTTGAATTTAAGCCTCTTCTGACTTCACAGGCAGTTCTTATTCTGTACCCAGCCATGTGTGAAGACCCGAGGCATTGTACATGGACCCCCTCCCTCAAAAAAGGAAAAAACCCTCAGCCAAGTTCACTTAACGCACTCAGGCTGAGGAACCGTACCATAGCAAAACACCCCAAACAGTTGTTTTTCCATTATGATCCCCAGTCTGGCATTTATTATCATTTTTTATTGCACACTCTTAAAGGCAATGGTCCATTTTACTTAGATCATTAATTTGCAAAAATCATGAGATATGAGCAGCAATGGTGTTTTTTATGGACCATGCTACACCTCTATAGGACCTCAAAGGAAATGAAGTGTAGGTCTTAGCACATTATAGCAAAATGCCCGGGGACTGGGGACTCTATATTCTTCGACAAATAAAAAAGACTGGAGTGCTTCCCAAGAAATAATACAAATGAATCAAAGTTAACATTCTCAAATAATTGATAGGAGGCAAATAACTAAATGGACCAGTAGTAGAAAAGAAATTCTAGCCAGCTGTGGACCTATCCAAAAGGATCCTAGCAATTAGTCTGCAGATCTTGAGTGCACTATGCTACTTTGAACTAGCGGAACAGTTAGTATTGTGGAACCTCTCTGAACATACCTCATCTCTGCTTCCATAAAGTGGTAACAATAGTAACAGTAATAAAATAAAAACAATAACTATTTTACATAATTGGCATGGATCCAGAGCCTCAGAGATCAATTATGGGTTACAGACCAACACCAAGGTTCAAATTCAAATTCTTCTCCCTGTGTGAGTTTACTATGTGAGTTTAGGCATCGTATCATCTTTACATATATGTTTTTCATCTTTAAATATGGATAATATGGATAGTAACAAATTCCTAACAGTAGAATTGATCTATCAATACATGTAAAATATTTAGGAAACTGCTTCTATATAAGCCATAAGCATTATAATAATGTCATTACTATTTGGACTATAGAATGAGTGATGTTAATGTAAAACAGAAGACAGCATAAACTACTACTATTGTTGTTATTGATAAGATTATGTAATCTTAGTAACACTCAAAAGTCAAGTTTAACTCACTTGAGCAGAAAGGAAAGTTAAATAGACATTACAATGACTGTAAGTTCTACAGCACAATCAGAGCTAAGCTTCCTTGTTACCTAGAACCCAGCTATACTCCAGGAATATTAGAGTCACCTTTGCCTGTATCTATATACTGGCTATTGGTCATCACTAACTCAAGAAAGACTTTTCCACACAGAAGTTACCATTTCTCTTTACACAGCTCTTCCTTCTTATTTCTTCAAGTAAGAGATGAGATGATTCCAATTGGTATAATCAAATTGAGTCAGTTTACCAATGTGCTAGCTGCAAGAGAGTCTGACAATGCTCTTTTCCTCTACCGACCTGTACCTCAAAAAAAAAATAGTAAAAGAAAGCTGAAGTAGGAGGGTTAGGGTTAATCTAAGCAGCAATGGCTACTTTACGGATTATTAAGAAAGCATAATCAAATGAACATAACAGACATCTACAGAACATTCCACCCAAATACCAAAAAATATATATTCTTTGCAGTACTCCATAAAACCTTCTCTAAAATACATCACATATTAGAAAGCTTTAACAAATACATGAATATTAAAACATCATCCTATGTTGCTACAATGAGATAAAGCTAGAAATCAACAGCAAAAGAAACTACAGAAAATATGCAAACTCAAAGAGATTAAAAAGTATACTATTATACAGTGAACAGTCTCTGCAAAAATCAAAAAATTAGAGAAAACTTTCTATATTTAAACAAAAATTAAAACATGACACTCCAAAATCTATGGGGTACAATGAAAAAAGTCCTAAGAGGAAAGTTTAGCCCCAAGGAATCCACATTAATAGCAAAGGGACCTTAAATAAACAACCTGATAATGAGCTGTAAGGCACTGGAAAAACAAGAACAAACAAATCCCCAAAGCAGTAGATGAAAAAAAAACAATAAAGGTCAAGATAATAAAAATATTTAAGGCAGAGACTAATGAAATAGAAATATATGAAAAATCTCAATAAAACAAAAATTTAGTTTTTCAAAGAGATAAATAAAATTGACAAACTCTTAGTCAAATTATCCAAAGGAAAAGATGACCCAAGTTAATAAAATTAGGGGTAAAAGGGGTACATTACAACGGACACTTAGGAAATTCAAAGAACCATGAAAGCAGGCTTTACATTTTTATATTTTACTAAATTGGAAAATCTAAAAAAAACATGTGAATTTCTAGATGCATATAACCCATCAAAGTTAAACCAAGATTTATTTAATTCTTTATTTTTTATTAAAATTATAATTAATTTAATTAAATAAAAATCAGTGGGATAAAATAAGTAATTTAAAATTTCCCAGCTATTAAGAAAAATCTCAGGATAAGATGGATTTAATTCAGAATTTTAATAGACTTTCAAAGAACTAACAGCAACACTAACTTATTCTATAAGATAGAAAAAAGATAAAATTATAGGTCAATCTCCTTGATACAAATAAAGTCAAAAATTCTCAATAAAGGCATTTAGAAATTATATTCAGGAACACATCCAAAAAATTCTTCAACATTATTAGTTTAGTTTCATTCCTGGAATGCAGGGATAGTTCATCATATGTAAATAATAAACATAATTCACCACATAAATGGACTGAAGAACAGAAACCACACCATCCTTTCAATTGATGTAGATCTTTTAACAAAATCTTTATGATAAAGCAACAAAAACAAAACATGAAACATAACCCCTGGATAGACTTGAGATGGAGGGAACATATCTCAACATAGTCAAGGCTATCAATGTCAAACAAATAGTTACCATCATGTTAACTGGAGAAAAACTTGAAGCATTCCCACTAGAATCAGGAGCAACAAAATAGCTATTGAAGTCATAGCTAGATCAGTAAGACCAAAAAGAAGGGAAATAAAAGGATACAGATAAAAAAGAAAAAAATCGGGGCTGAAGAGATGGCTCAGCAGTTGAGAACACTGACTGCTCTCCCCGAGGACCGGGGTTCGATTCCCAGCACCCACAAGGCAACTCACAACTGTCTGTACATCCAGTTCCAAGCAAACACCAAGGCAAACAAAAAAAAAGTTTAAAAAAAAAAGAAAAAATCAAATTATTTCCACTTGTAGATGGCATGATTGTATTTATGATAGACCCTCTAAAGATTCCACTAGGAAATTCCTAGAGCTGATAAACACTTTCATTAGAGTGACAATTTATAAAACCATGCTCCCCCCAAAAAAATCTCCACAAAATAATAAATTCTATTCTATTTTGTGCTATTCAGCTACTCCAGATCATGGGGTCTGCCCATGTTTTTCTTCTAGCAGCAGGTATCAATTGTAAATTCTTTGGTTAAGGGTGGAACTTGGTGCATATCTTAGCTTCTTTATGCTGACATTTTGTCTGGCTTAGATTTGTGCAGGTTTTGTGTAGGCTGTCAGTCTCAGTGAATTCATTTGTACATCAGCCTTTTTGTGTCTGAAAGATATTGCTTTCTTGGAATCATTCAACACATCCAGCTCTTACAACCTTTCTGCCTCTTCTTTTACATATATTCATGAGCCATGATGGAAGGGATTTAATAAAGTTGTTCTATTTAGGGCCAGGTGCTCCTAGGTCTCTCACTGTCTGTGCACTGTCCAGTTGCGAATCTCTGTGTTAATTAATGTCTTCTGTAAAAAGAAGCTTTCCTGGTGAGGACTAAGTGATGCAATGATCTATGGGTAGAGCAATTATGTCATTATTATTTTTATGTTCATTTAACAGAATGATAGTAGTAGGTTTACCCTAGAGGACATGACCCATCTATTCTCTACTTTCAGGTTCTTGGCCTTATTAACAGTGCCAGGTGTGGTTTCTACTTCATTGGGTGAACCTTAATTCCAAGCAAAAGGTTGTTGATGACTTCTATAACATTTGAGTCACTATTTTACCAGCATATAGTAATGACTGCTTTTATTCTGCAGTGGCATGTACAATACCTCGTATGACCATGAACACTAGACAGTAGTGATAAAGCTTCTAGATTCCAGCTCAGTCTCTCCATGTTGATGACATAAGTGATGTCTTCACCAATTAGGCCTTACTGTCAGGTGAAGGCTAACTAATAGCCTTGACAACTGACTGTAAATTTTGAAGGGAACCTATTAAATTCCTTTGGCCAAAGAATCAACAAAATATAACACATTCCTAGTTCTTGGGGTCTTGGTAGCATATGATGTCTAGTCATAGCATTGTCTCTACCATTATATGGTAACTCCATTTGAATTCATTTTATGTGTTTTGGGAAGCTTTTATAGTAGTAGGTTTTCATGCCAATGAGTTAAAGTATATTCTCTATTTTCTCCTCTATTAACATTCAGGGTATATGGTCTTATGTTGCGATCCTTGAACTATTTGAAATTGAATTTTTTGCAGGGTGACAGATATGGACCTATTTTTATTTTTGATATGCAGCTATCTAATTTGGTTAAGACAAAATTTTAAAAGAGTTCACCATCACTGGCCATGAGGAAAATGCAAATTAAAACTAGAAGTTCATCTTACCAGTCAGAATGTTTAAGATAAAAGTAACAAATACTGATGAGGATGTGTAGAGCAGGAAATTTTCATGGTGGCCAGTGTGCAAATTAGTACAATCAATGTGAGATTCAGTGTGATGGTTCCTCAAAAACAAAACAAAACAAACAACAAAAACAAGAAGCAAATCTATGAACAGGTCTGCCACAAGACCCAGGTATTCTACTTCTGGACTTAGGTACAAAGGAATGTATTTCCCATTACAGAATCACATGCTTATTCACGTTCAAAGCTGTTCTAGTTACAATAGCTAGGGCACAGAAACAGCCTAGATAAATCAACATTTGTTTGCTCCATAGCTAATCAACAGCCCTGTGTGGTTGGATCAATTCTCATACATGGCTTTTTTAGGTGGGAAGCTGAGTCAACAGCTCAGAAGTTCCTATAACAGGCGGTGTGTGTGAATCTCCATGGAGACTTGTGAAACTACCAACTCCCAGGCCCTCCTCCATAGCTTGGAAGATCAAAATATCTACAAATGTCTTCTTCAAAAACTTGGCTGGTTCATAGCAGCTGCCTTGGGGCACCCTAGAGAGTGGTTCTGGAAGACTAGAACACCTTCCAGCAGCCTAAATGGAATCACTCGTTAGCAATGTGGAGTCCCGGTACCCACTTGAGTCTTTCTGAGTAAAATCCAGCTTCAGAAAACCTTCCAGAGAGCCTTGTGCACACCCAGGCTTACAAAATGAAGACAACAGTTTCCCCTTTAGGGTTTTTATAAGGAACAAATGAGTTGAAATTAGTAGAAAACTAAAAACAGAATTTTACATAGAGTAAGAGCTTATATGAAAATGAAGGTTCTTGGCAAGCATTAAAATCGTGAATGAAATGAGAGGAAAGAATGTTCCAGGCATCAAAACCCTTGGGCTGAAGTATCTCCAAACCAGAATCCTTCTGGAGGGTAATCATGAGGAGCTGAGGTCTAGGCTGCTGGGCCAGCTCTTCTCATCTCTTATAAAGGACCTTGGGAGAGTACAAATATGGTCTGAGCAAGCAACTGAAGCTGCTGAAGCATGCTCTCACTCTTGCTTGGGAGCCTCTATCTCTGTTGATAAAAAGCATTATATCAACATAGCTGAGTGGCCTCAGATAAGTTCCTCAACCCTTCAGGGCTTTAGTTCTCTTACTCAAACTATTAGAATAATAATACTGACCTGCCATCCTCCTTGGAATTGTTCAGAGAATCAAGTGCAGATATTAGCTGTCATTATAGTTTTAAGAGTGGAAAAATGCTTAGGCAGGTGTTCAGGATTATTACCTTACTATCATTTCTCTTAATCTAAGCATCTTTTGACATTGTGTTCACACATTCCAGCCTGGAACACTAAGACAACTCAGCACAGGAGAATAAAGAAAACTGGCTGGCACTCCGAAGACTGTTACCTCAACCTCAGAGTGTCAGAAGCCAGTCCTCAGCACATCCTGGGTGGCCTGGACACTGACCTCGAAGAGCTGTGCATTATAGATGTGGGCAAGTGTGACAAAGGCTCCTGATTCCATTGTAGAACCAGCATAAGCAGATAATTCATAATCACAGCTGCAAAGAACAGCCATGCTTGTAGATATCTAGGGAACTTTATAATTTGACCCAAATTCTGATGATCAGATCTATCTCTGTGACATTTTTGGGATGGAATAGGCAGACAAAGCTGGAAGAGACAGTTGCTGCCACAAATACTTGTTCTATCAGTGACAATGTTAGAGAACATTCTGTCTACTAATGACCTTTGAAGTAAAGCACTTCCTAGGATGGGTCTCTCTCCGGAGGAGACTGCTGTTGTGTGCCACCTCCTCCTCTTCCTCCTCCTCTTCATCCTCCTTCTGCTCCTTCTTCTTCATCTTACCCATGAGCCATTGCTGGCCACCAGCACTTCTGCACTTGACCAGAATGTTCTGTATATTTTGATCACACTCTGATACTCCTGAGACCACGGGTAAAGTTAATCCTTTACTCAGAGGCAGAGTCAACATCCAGCTGGCCAGAATTAACTATAGAGTATTTGGTGGACCCAGATTAGAACAGAGAGACTCGGGAAGGAAGAGGGAGGGGCTTAGAGAGATTCACCTGCCTTTTTGATCTGAAAGGCACAGTCAGCTGATCATGCCTCTCTTTGGATCTATCAGATTTTTACCCCAATGTCTGACTTCCAAGTTTTATTTAATAATAGAACAATGCAAGCAATCACATCACCAGAGACATTTTTTTCTGCAGTCACTTGAGGACCACACCTGGCCTGGATCCCGTAGTGAACTTCTGGCATAAGTACAAAAGTCACACCTTCTGGAAAGAGCTAGTTCACTACAGGTTGCCAAACATCACTCTGCACCATAAATGTGCCAAGTCTCAGTGGCCACTCCAGGATCACCTCTTCCTTCACTTATTTACATAGGGACCAAGCTAAGGTCCCCGTTTGCAGAGGCAGTCAGGCCCTTCTGTCTGTCTTTCCAGTTTAAGTATGTTTTTAACTTGTTACCTTGAAAATTATTCAACAGTCTAGTTTGGCTGGGTCGATTTACTCAGTGGAAATGCTTTTCAATTCCTGAAACACTCATTAAATGTCTAGGATCATAGTAGCCCATAAGGTGCTAATGATAACTGCAGAAACCATCCAGCTCCCAACATCCCATCTGACCCTTCCAAAATCACTTACACCACACTTGGGCTCAGCATCATGAAGCCCAAGCTAGTAATCCCAGTGTTAAAGAAGCAGAATTCTAACTCAAGACTCTACTATGCAACAATTGGTCATATTTTCTCAAGGTAGGAAATTTGACTTTCCTGTCTAAATTCTTCAAACTAGGTCCAGGTTTTGGGGGAGCCCTTAAAGCATTTGGTAGATAAAACATAGAATGTGCCTCTGAGTTCGAATTTTAAGATAGGTGTTTCTCACACAGGTTTGAGGCATATCACACTAAAATTAATATTAAAATTATCATGTTGATCTGCGAGTTTAAATTTTACTGGCTCCCTATATTTCTGTGTAATAACTTAAGCACAGGCCAGCTCCATCCATCCCTATGGAGATCTGACTATGTGTCCACCACAGAAAAGACTGGTGTGATCACGAACTTCCTGTTGCTGCAATTCCTGGTGTTACTGAATTTGCTATCCTGTCTCTCAACCGCTTTCTCTACTTTGTATCTTCCCATCCCTGAGCACACTTCCCACAGCAAACACAGTATCTAGTCTTGTGTCCCTGGGGTGAATAGGCAGTTGCAATCATCTCCAATGGTACCATGTGTGTCAATTTTGGTTTTCTGGTTCAGGGTAGCAGCAGGGAAGCCTCTGCTTCTGCTTCCTCTACGTTCTCCATGCTCTCCTTCCTCCACACCTGCATCCCACAGCATAAAGGTTCCTCTCCACACAAGGACAAAATTTATAAATGGGAGTGTACAAAAACAAAAGAACCCCTTGAACAACTAAATCTTGCTGTCTTACTCCCGATGCATGCTAAGAATGAGTAACAGGGATACACATCAGCGAGGCTGTTAGCCTGCCAGCTCTAAGCACAGCGCTTCTTCACCCAGCTCCCCATCATTGTCTGTGCTGTGCACAGTGGCTGACTGTGCAGTTGTTCTCAGGGAACAGGTCAGTGAACTAAGAAGAAAGGAAGCCGCTGAATACAGTGCCTTGTGACGGGAGTTGCCAGTGGTTTAGAGGCTGTGTCCAGCACGGTCTCTCCACCCCTGCACTAGCAAGTGTAAGCAATGAAGTCCAGCTGTTGTTCCAGGAGAGATGTTTCCTAGTCAAAGGGAATGTGTCAAAAATCAACATCCATATCAAGCCAAAATCTACAGTAAGTTGCTTCCTATATTTCTAGAGAGAGAGTCTCAAAAGAAAAAGAAATGTAACTATTGTGTCTGGATATATGATCTTCAACAAGGTGATAATCACTCCAGCCTTTTGACTTCACATCTGTAAAACATCAAAGTAGTTAAAAAAGAAAATAAAGGTTATCTCATCATGTCCGCCACCATCTCCCAGCTTACATACCGCTTTTCGGAGGTCTGTCTTCTTAGATAGCAGGAGGCTTGGGGGGGTTAATTTTTAAAATGTTCTTTTAAATTAAGTGTATATTTATGTGTGCAAGCTGGGTTTGTGCATACAAGTGCAGTGACCTGGTGTGACCTGAAGAGAGTATTAGATCTCTCTTGGAACAGAGGTTAGAAACAAATGTGAGCTACCGGACCTGAGTACTAGAAATGGAACTTGAGTCCTCTATGGGTGCAGTATAATGCTTTTAACCATGTGTCCATCTCTCTAGTCTCCTTGTCTTTGTTCATTTGGTTGCTTGGTTTGGTTTGTGTATTTTGGAGTTTTTTTTTTTTTTTCCATCCCTGTATATCTTTATTGAAGGTCTCTTCCCCCTCCCACCACATCCGATCATTTTTCTTCTCTGCAACTCCCCATCCCCTCCCTTGGCAGGGAGCAGACAGTCCTCTGGTCACACTGGCCCAATAATGCTTGGATCAGTCTTCACTCCCGGCCAAATCCAGTTTTGTCCCCCCTCCCTCAAGAGTGAGTCAGGTGTTCCTATAGATGGACTGGGGTTTGAAGGGTCAGTCCAGGGTGTTTCTGATCCCAAGCTGTTCCGTGGTTGTGATTTGCCGCTTGGGCATGTTTGGCTTTTTTTCTTGTTTGTTTGTTTAGAGACCACTAGTGAGTGAGTACATCCCCTGCTTATCTCTCTGAGTTTGTGATACTTCGCTCAGGAGGATATTCTCCAAATCCATCCATTTGCCTGTGAATTTTAGGATATCATTTTTTCTTACTGCTGAGTAGTATTCCATTGTGTAGATGTA
>PVIH01002498.1:50202-187911 GCA_004025045.1 Sigmodon hispidus | reverse complement strand
TTTGTTCATCTCTTCCAATTTTTTGTTTGTATTTTCTTCTATTTCTTTAAGGCTTCTTTTCATATCTTCTTTCAGAGCTTCGATGATCATCAAAAAGGAATTTTTGGTGTTGCTTCCTTCTGTTTCCTCTTCATTGCTCAGTTCAGGTCTTGTATTTGTAAGATCACCACTCTCTTCTGGAGTTACCATGTTGTCCTTTGTAGTATTATGTAATTTTTTGCACTGACGTTTGCCCATGGCTTCAGTGGTTCACGATTAGATGGGTCCTGGTCGGTTGTGGCACTTGGATTTGTGTGCCTCCTTTCACCCCTCTGGTCAGGGTCTGAGTCTGTCCTTCAGAGACCCCTGCAGATGTTGGCTTGCTCAGTTTTAGGTGGCGGCGGATAGCCATGCAGCTTCCCTCAGCAGGAGCTGCGGGTCTGGTGACCTGCAGAGTTTATCCGCTCCTGCTCCAGAGTGCGCTGGGACTCTGCAGACAGCACTTGTCCTGGGAGCGGAACCGGAAGCTATGGGAGCTCGACTCTCCCTCCCAGGCTGGGATATAAGCGCTTAGGCCTGGTGACCCCTCCTCACCTCTGGGTGGTCTGAGTTTGTCCTTCAGAGACCCCTGCAGATGTTGGCTTGCTCTGTTCGAGGTGGCGGTGGGTAGCCTTCTTCTTTTTCTTTCTTTCTTTCTTTCTTTCTTCCTCTCTTCCTTTCTTTTTTTTGAAGTGGAGAATGGGTAATGCTAATAACTGGTCAAAATAATGAGAACAAGTAACTGTAGAGTGACCATCCCTAAAAGGGACAGATATAGACCCTCCTCATTCCAGTCTCAGGGAACATCATAGAAGGGGGTGAGAGAATGTAAGAGCCGGAGGATGGAAGAAGCTATGAAATGCTGTCTTCTAAATATGCCGTGGCTATCACACTCAGGAACTCACTGCAGCTGTGGTCACCTGCAGAAAACTTGCACTAAGTAAAGCCAGTCAACATTCCAGGATGGGTGGAGGAGGGACTCTGGGAGCTCCACCCCGACTGGGATGCAGGATGACTGGAGAGGGGTGTCTTTTAACTCTGAGGAGCATAGGCACTGACAGGTTGCATGTACTCCAGTAGATGACCACACAGCTATATGCATACTGGAAGCACTAATGTGAATGGCTATAAAACAAGAAGGGAAAGAAGAGAATGTGAAGGTAGGAGGGGCATGTCAGAGCAGGAAGAGTGTGCATGTGCAGTTGGGGTGGATATAATGAAGATATAGTGTATACAAGTATAAAAACATCAAAAATAAGCTAAAACGTTACTTAAAGATTTTAGAACATTGAGGCTGAGAGGCAGCATGGAATCCTTTCTTTCTCAATTCCTTCAATGAAGAGGGAGCTGAGCACCCTAAGGGAATTGAACCCATGCCCAGACTCCAGGGGATTTCTGGTAGAGTTGGAGGTAGAACTCAGGCCCACTGGTAGGTTTGCTGGTAGCTTCTGTCTTTGTCCTCACTGGTCCAGATTCCTTCAGAGGCGCTGAGCCGAATGCAGAAAGTATATAATGCAAAGCTTAGCACATGACCCAGGTACATGTCCTATAAATGGTTGTCATTATGCTAAAACAACAAGAGAAATAACACCATGGAGGAGCAAGATATTGGTGCCCTTGAGACACTTAGAGTTTTGTTGAGAACTCATAAAACTCAAAGTCATACACTAACAGAACAGCTGACTATTGTTTTGTGTTTGGAAAGATCTCTGTCTTCATTTTGTATTTATGCTATTTACTTCTTCCTCCTGGAAATCTTGTGACAACATTTATGTTTAACATCTCAATGGAGTGCAATATAAAAATGAAAATAGGTGGATGGTGGTACACAAGGGTTTCTGATTGGAGATCATCCTGTGCACAGAATGAGAGGCATCTTCTGCAACAGTGAATTTGCTCTTTACCAGCTCCTGTTCCTAGAAATGGATGGAATGAGGCAATGAAAGCTATTTGAATCACTTTCTTTTAACTACTTTACAAATTATAGTTGTTTCCATTTCACAGATGAAAATACAAAGGCAAAGGAAACAAACCTCTCTGATAAAGGCAGAAGGAGCACTCATTATTCCATGCATACAGTATGGTTCACCTCATGTCACCCAAGTCACATCTCAAGGCCTGAGGCCTGTGCTGGGCTATTCTGGGGTTTCACCACCATATGGAGAGGAACAAGGCCAATAGATCCAGGGAGAAGGTGAGAGTGAGGAAGACTTTGACATGTCCTTAGGAATCAAGAGAAACCTAAAGATGTTTGGTAAATTTTGTTATTTGTGTGTATATGTGTCTGGGGACCTCTTACCAAAACTAAAGTCATTTCTGCATATTTGTCTGCTGAATATGAAATATCTCAATGATGACTTTTCATATTTGTTAAATTTGAAATGGGAGTTACTCAGTAGAGAGGAAAAACAAGTCTTGAATGTCCTCCAGTGTCCTCTGAGTTCATTATGTGAATGCCATTCCACCTCACCAAAGCCTAATCTTCCACGAATGTACACATAGCTGCTATACAGTGTCATCTGTACCTATGTGCCTGTGCCAGACTGACTGAAGTCCTTTATCTCATTTCTTCCCATATCTTGGACTTCCCAGGGATGTGGACAGAGCTGATTTTCTAGGAGTGCATCACTTCCTCTGTGGTGCCTGACACAGGCTTCATCAAGGGCCTTGAAAGAGATCGGTAGACCCTGATTCTTCACCAAAGCCAGCATCATCTCAGGTTGTTTCTAGCTATAGGTTCTGGGACAATGGACAGGTTTGGAAGAAGGGATACCGGATAAACCCAGACATACTCTGTTTGGAACATAAGCCACATAACTTAACAGTTGGTTATAAACTGGAGTTTAGTGCATCGAATCATATTTTGAATGCACTGAATAGATTTGTTGTTTAAGGGTGCCTAGTCCCGAGTCCTTTAGCAGTGTTGGCTGCTCATGCAATGATTTACAGCTTTGATAAGTAGATCAAATACTTTTAAAAGACCAAATTTTATTTTAAATGTGCTGTGTAGGATTGATTATTCAAAACAATTTGGCTAAGTTCTTTTGAAAGACAGTTTTCATTACAACAAAATAAAACTTTGCTTCATGATCTCAAAAAAAAAGAAAAAACTATTTTTTTCATGGGGCTAAGCATTTAATTATTTTTGTATTAAGTAAGCCCACACATTTCTCAAAGTGGGATGAATATAGCTCTAGTTTTGCTTTGGAGAAAAAGATGGTTTTGCTGATATTCACATACAAACTCTATCATTTGTGAGTTTTGCTCTCTTTGGGGGGCTTGGGAAGAGCAGAGCTGTTTAAATGCATTTTCTTTTTTTTAAGTTTACCTATGTATATGGATGCTCTCTCTGTATGTATAGTTTTATGCAAAAGAGGACATCAGATTCCACTATAGATGGTTGTGAGCTACCACGTGGTTGATGGGAATTGAACACAGGACTTGTGGAAGAGCAGCCAGTGCTCTTAACCACTGAGCCATCTCTCCAATCCGAGCAGAGCTGTTTAAGCTTTCCATTTTGTTATGCCAAAAGACCCCAAGGATTGCCTGATGTGACTATTCTTCACATTATGATAGGTTGGTAATAAGCGGTAATTTAAAAAATTAATACTAATATTATAGTTATGTATATGAAGGGATTTCTGCTTATATTTATATGAATATCACATCTAAATCTGATTATTTACCTCCCTACCTGTCTTCTACATGTCATCTATTTTAATTTTATCTATCTTCTCTTTTATTACCCACTTATCTGTCATCTATCATTTTATCTATCTACATTTTACTTATCTATCAACCATCTACCAATTTATTTTTTATCATCCATCATTTACTATCATCTATCAGTCAACATGTATTATCTATCTATTTATCTGTCTATCTATCTATTTATCTATCTATTCATCTACCCATTCATTATCAATTATCTACCTGCTATTTTTCTATATACCTATGTGTCAATCAAAATTTATCATATATCTATTGATTCATCTATCATCTATTATCTTTCTCTATCACCTATCAACCAACATTTATCACTTATTTATCAATCATCTACATATATATGTATGTGTCTTTATATCTATCTATCTATCTATCTATCATCTATTCATCTATCCACCCACCTATTTCATCTACTATCCGTTACATGTATTTAGCTCTATAGTGAAGAACAGATTTTGTAGTGAGGCTTGTGGCTTGGATGGCCAAAGAATATTGTCTCCACCATCATAGGTAGCCCAACGTTGCTCTGAGATCACAGAGCACGTGACTAAGATGAGATGGTGACATTAGCTTTCTGCTTACTCAGAAGCTTGATACTAATTTCAGCACTGTCTCTTAAGGCTCTTGGTTCTCTCTCCTACCTGATCTCTGCTGTGAAGCTTGTTCCATGGAAAGTGCTCTGACTTACAGACAGTTGTGAGAGAGAGACAAGTGTGGCCTCAGGGTTGGATAATCCTTGGGTTAGGGTGCCTTGGGACTGTCTAAGAGTGAGCCATCTCGTGAGAGCCTTCTATAGCACAGGCTTGACCCTTCTCTATGAAGTGGCTGGCCTCGACTGTGGTTGAGAGAGGCTTTTGTAAGCTCCTCTGAGTACAGAGCTAATTAGTGAGAAGTTTAACTTACCATACTCTTGTATTTTTTCCCTTCTGAAGAGTTATTTATTTCTGGGTGTGGCTGCCACACTCCCACCTGACCCCCCATTTATCTTCCTGACTTCCTAGTATGTGTAAATACTGATGTGGACCATTCAGAGGTAGAGAGCCAATAATCTTCCATAAGATCTTGAAGAGTTTATGGGAAGTCCTGAGCTGTGGATTCCTTTATGTTCAATTAGGAGTACTCATAGAACATGGGAAGGGAAGAGGATTCTGAGTAGGAAGAGAGGGAAAAATGGGATTCTTTAACTCTCTTTTCTTTGAACCACGTGTTCACTGATGTTCCTTGGAAAGTGTTGGGCACTGGGCAGATAAATGCTGACTTTGGCATTAGGGTAATAAATCAATGTTAACTGTCTTTCCTTCTAACTTAATGGCCCAGGACAGTAGAACATCAACTTCCTGTTGAAGAAGGAAAAGCAGGATCCCTGATCTTAGATGACTCATAGTCTGACTTAGTATTCAAGACAGATGGGAAACAACAGCCAGACCAAGTGAGACTGTCCAGGCTGTGGGTGAAGCAGCTGTGCTTTCCAGCTTTGTAGGAGGAAAATGGTGATTTTCCTGCACGTGATTGTGAGAACCATGACTGGTACATTTGGAAAGGACTTCACATTCTAAGGGAGAAAGATACAAGATGACCCTTAAGCATTTTCTGCTCCCAAATACTAGATGTACAGATCAATACTATTTCTGAGTAGTCCAAGTGACTCTTGGAGGTACAGGCCATGTTACCCCAACAACTTCCATTCTGGAATATACAGGATTGTCTGGAAAGCATCTTGATATCTGATAGCCTGATGCCAGGAATAATGTTTTCATATTTTTGTTAGAAAAGCTATTATAAGCGTCATTAACCAAGAACATACTCTCCTTTTTAAAATCAAGTGATGGGCTGGGAATATGGCTCAGAGGATAAAAGGCTTGTTATAGAAATGTAAAGATTGAAGTTTGGATCTCCACAATCCCAACAGAGCCAGGTGGCTGTGGCATCCTGCCTGAAATCTCAGTGCATACAGAGAATTCCTGGAGAAAGCTGGCTAGTCAGACTAGCTGCATCACTGAACTCCTATTCAATGTGAGAGTCTGCCTCAGTAAATAAAGAAAAGAATGACCTAAAAAGACAGTTGATGTCAATATCTGTTCTCTACACACAGTACAAACACATGTATATACATACACATGTGCATTTTTGTAATGCAAACACTTATACATATAAATATGCACATACACCACATACACATAGACACAAAACAATAGAATTATTATGAATAAGACAGTCTCCACATGGCAGTCATTCACAAGCCTTTTTGCTGAAATCTGCACTGTATCTCCTATCTCCAGCTGTGAGGGAATCACTGCTACCAACATGGTGATTTACCTTTCAGATTTTCTATGAACATGTAAATGTGTGTGTTCATAAAAGCACATGGTGTGCCTCATAGAGACTTTGCAGCCTTCTTGTTCACCTAAAAACCCATCACAAGTGGTAAGCCACATGACCACACATAGCTGCAATTCATTCTTTTTATTTTAAAGATTTACTTACTTTGTGTGTATCTGGGTTTGCCTGCGTGTATATGTACCCCATATGTGTAGTGCCCACACCAGCCAGAAGAGGGCACTGGATCCCCTAGGACTGGAGCTACAATGGACTGTGAGTTGTTAGTGAGTGCTGGGAGATAAACCTGAGTACTTTGTAAGAGCAGTGTGTGCTGTTATGTGCCTCTCAAATTCAGTCTTTTCACCATCATAAAGTATCTTATAGTTAGGAACAGACTAGTTTATAGCATCCCTCTGTTGATAGACATTTTCCCAAGGTTTTGTTACTTAGAAAACAAACTGCAAAGCACTTATTTGTACACATACATTGGATTTACATGCAACTCTTTCTCTAGGTTAAGTAACGAGGATTTGTGGTGCATTTTTAGCTAAGTTATCTTCTAAATCCTGAACACTGGCTGAGTGTGGATCATGCATTTCACCACATCATTGTCAAATCTCACATCAGCACACTTGACAAGCGTGTGAGACTGACTCAGTCACTGCTTTCTCTGATGCTTTCTGACTTTTTGAGTTGGAATATTTTCTGAGGCAGTATGCTGTTCTCTGGTGTCAACTGTTTTCTATTTACGTGGCCCATATTTCTTGTGTTTTTTTTTCTATAATAGAAGTTGTTTTTGTTTCCTAGTTTTCAATATTTACCTTTGTTCACTGTTTAGTTGTAAGTTTATAATATCTTTTTTTTAATTCCTAGGACATTTTGAATTTTTATGGAAAATATTATCGTTTCTTTTTCAAATCTGCTTTCCATATTTTTTCATGCAAGTCTTTAATTCCTTTAGTTTATAGCAAATTAATGTACTTTTTGAGGTTTTTCTTCTTCTTCTTTTTTTTTTCTGAGACAAGATTTTTCTGTGTAACCCTTGCTGTCCTGGAACTCTCTCTGTAGACCAGGCTAGACTGGCCTCAAACTTATAGAGCTGTGTCTGCCTCTGCCTCCCAACTGTGGAGATTATTGTTCTGTCTTTATATTTTTGGATCTTAACTTTGTGTGAGGTTTGGACACGTTGGCTTTTACTTTTGAAAAGGCCATTGAATGACTAGAAACTTGCTGACTTTCTATGTCCCTTTTTCTCAGATTCTTATTTGTCAAATGCTTATTTAGTCATGAATGGCTTCTGGCTCCCCAGCCTCTCCACTGCTTTGCCTGCCTGTCTGTCTGTGAGCCTCTTGCACACTCAGAGGAACTTACTGTACACTTTACTGGAACAGCTCACCCACAGCTGCAGTGCTCAGTCTTGTTTTTCTCTACCTTGCAGAAATCCTCTCCTCACCTCAGAATGTCATGTTTATTATGAGACTGCAAGAGGAAGGAATGATTTAGAGCATTTGGCCTGTCAGTTGCTGCCTGTATATCTTTTTATGTTTTTATTATTTAATTGTTTGTTTACTATCAGCACTATGATGATGGCAATCTTGTGTGGCTTGTTTATTTTTATGTGTATGTTCACACATGTTTTTGTGAAGACCAGAGGTCAGTGTTACATACTGTCCTTGATCACACTTCACCCTGTGATTCTGCATCAGGGTTTCTCACTGAGTACAGAGCTCTCAGACTTGGATCTGGACCTCTTCTCTTTGCCTCCAGTGCTGGAAGGAAGGCACAGCTGTGTCAGTGTCTTTTAGTGACATGGATTCTGGGAGGTCTGACTCAGGTCCTCATGCTTCTGCAGAGTATATTGCTGTCTAAGTCATCCCCCAGCCCTTCTCCGACATTTAAGATGTATGTATTCCACATGAGGAGACATTTACAAAATAATCAATAAATAAATGAGTTAAAGGCAATACTCTAACTAGGAGCATTTACATTTTAAATTTTATTTTTTTCAGACCTGAATAAATTGTCAAAGAAGTTCATATTGTTAGTCACAAAAGCTCATAGAGAAGAATTTTTCCAATTCCTAATATTCCTACACTTGCTTTGAGCTCTTTGCACATACCTCATGGCTAAGTACTGAATCCTGAGACCATTCATTCACAGGGCTTTGTCTCCTCATAGGAATCCTTGAAAAAAAAAGTTCATTTTAGGGCAAAAACTTCAGATTACCGAGATATAATCACTGAGTGTTTGGGTCAGCGATGGCATGTATCAGGCCTCTCTGTTGAGTGTTTTACACACAGTGACACTGAGAGTATATCTGGAGCCACCAGAAAGGACACTAAATAGTCACAGTAACTACAAAGATGAAGCTATAATCATTACTGTGTAGAAAACTATGCTTTCAGGGCATAGCAACCAAACCAGAACACTTTGATGCAGAAGTGATTGTTGACTACAGACTTGGGCAAGCAAAGAGAAAAAAGCTTGGCAGAGGCTCATAGGCAAAAGAACATAGAAGAGCTGTGTCACTCAACTATGTTCCACTGCAGCTTACATGATGATATGTCTCTCTCCAGTTTTCTTTCTTCTCTTAAATTTTATTGGGGTGGAGAGGAGAGTGCCACAGGGCAGAGTGCAGCTACACAGGGATGGAAAATGAATGGGATTGAGATGCATGATGCAAAAGACGCTAAGAATAAATAAAAAAGAAAATTTAAAAAAATCATAAGGGTGTAAAACTAAAAACAAAATGAAGAAATAAATGAGAAGCCTCATTGTGACTGAGCTAGAAAGGAAGGCAGAGGCTGGACAAAGGAAATGATGGCAATAACGGTGACACTGGGTGGGCCCTGGAGTCATGGGGCCCTAGACCCACATGCTTACTGTGCCTGTCTGTGCTGTAACCTGGTAACCTCCTCCTCAGCTTCATCGTCAGTGAAAGCATACCCCACTGAGGGAACCTTAGTGACCGGTCCCTGGGACTTTAGATACATTTGCTACAAGGACAGGACATTTAGATCTGTTATGATCATTCTTGGTTTGTTAGTTAGATATTGTTCACCTTGATTTTTAAGAAAAGGGGAAAAATCCTCACTGGTTTTAGAGATTTACAGCCTACAAACAAGCAACAATACCAAAAGTGAAACTGCTATTTTTTTTTGATTACCTGGTAAATCTAATTTAGTTCAGTTCAGTTTAGATTAGTTCAGTTAAAAACTATTTCTGGCTGGTAGTGGATAGAGAAGTAGGTGTGTGGACACAGAGGCAGGTAGATCCCAGGGTTTAAGGCCAGCCAGGTCTACAGAGTGAGTTCTAGGACAGTCAGGGCTACTCAGAGAAAATCTGTCTCAAAAAACAAATAAATAAACAAAGAAAGGAAGAAAGAAAATAAACAAAACAAATCCTCTCTGAACACATAGTTTGTAGAAGAAACTAATAACACAGAGTTAAATTTGGTGGGGGAATTGTTGAAGAGAAGGAAACATGAACTGTAGGAGATAGTCTCTGTAGGATTGGGAGGGGTTATGAAGTATAGAAATATATGACCACAAACAAAGAGAGAGAGAGAGAGAGAGAGAGAGAGAGAGAGAGAGAGAGAGAGAGAGAGAACACTATAGAATCTTCTGCCAAAGTCTGCAGAAGTGAAAACACCTGAGCCTCAGCACTTCCTAGGTGGCTACACACAGGAACACAGATCTCCATGGAAGGACATTCTTATACCATGATCATGAGAAATACTTCTATGTTTTTCCTTCTGGGAGTGTTTTCTAGGAGACTATGGAAGCATATATTTTAGTGTCTGGAGTTTCTAAAAGCCCACTGAGACAGGTGTTTATTACATTCAAGTCTATGAAAGGAAAACATGCACACCATCTTTGTGACCTCTCAAGCTTTATCATACTTCACAAAGATACACTTATCTCTACTTGACTTCCTCAGACTTCATTTTCTTTAAAGAAGACTATCCAAATATCTGAGGGTTATTTACTTATTCATTTATTAAGGGCTATTGAAATGGATCAGTGGGTATAGGTGATTGCCACCAAATCTGATCATCTGAGTTTGATTCTTGGAACTCACATGGACTTCCACAAATTGTCCTCATACCGCCACATGCACTCATGGTAGCATGCACACATAATTAGTTAACTAATTAATTAATAAGTAAATGTAAACGTTTTAAAATGGCACTTTTAGGGGCTGGTGAGTTGTTGCTACCAAGTCTAATGACTTGAGTTTAAATCCTAGAATATATGTGATAGAAGGCAAGATCTGGCTTCTACAGGTTGTCCTCTTATGATGTGTGCAAATGTACATGTATACACACACACACACATACACACACTAAACAATTAAAAGTAAATAAAAAGTTTTCAAGCAGATTGAGATATTGCTGTTTAGAAATCATCAGCCCCTATCATACTCCATGTCTCTTACTACCCATTTAACCTTGTCTATCTTTCAGGAACCTACTGATCTCTTCTGAGAGTCTTCTTCACTCAGCCAGCTTACAGGGATTTCTCTTCTTGTCATTTATCAGTGTTATCTGGAGGACAGAACAGTTTTATATTTGTGGAATCTTTGTGAAGACTACATAGAATCCCTGTGCCTGACATGAGTTCATATCTCACATTACTACTGTCTGTCAAATAAGCAAGCCATTGTTGATGCTTTGCTACAGTTCACATCTTTCTGTGCCATCCTCTGTTTCTCCTGGTGTCTTTTTCAAGTCCAGGACCCCATACAGTGTGCCACTCATTACATTTTCTTTAGTCTTTGTATTGCCTTTCTTCATGTTAGCGGTGACAGTTTCTCTGGCTTTCTTGTTTTGACTGACAGCCCGGAGGATCAGTTGGGAATCTTGTAGAAATTCTCTCACTTAGTATTTATCTGTTGTTTTCCTCATGAACAGACAAAGGCCTTGGTTTGTGGGTCAAGACTATTGACCTGAAATGCCTTTCAATCAGAGACATGCCCGGTCACAGTGACTTTTCAGTGCTGATGTTTTGTAAACATAATACCTGATACTATGTAGTTTGGCAGATTTCCCAACTGCTTCCTTTCTTTCCCGGGCTCATGCTGTGCCCTTTGGAAGGGAGCCACAATGTGCAACTTATGTGTATAAAGTTGAAAGTAGAGGTGGTAAGATTCTACTTTCTTAAAAGCAGATTAGCTACGTAAACTATTTGGAATTCTTTTTCATGGGAAATAGGCTGTTCTCCCTCATTTGTTTATTCACTCATTTATTTACATAAACATGGACTTGTGGATATTTATTTTATACTCTGAGTTATAATCTAATACTCCTTTATTTGTTTTGCTGATCAAATTGTTCCAGCTTTGGTTGCTGGGAGATCTTTCAATTGACTCTTATGTTCTTTTGAGATACTTCATTGTGTGTGTGTGTGTGTGTGTGTGTGTGTGTGTGTGTGTGTGTGCAGTCAACATATATCCAGCTTCTCTTATGAATTTCCTGACCCAGTCTTAGAATCAACCATTTATTTTCTAAGGGACTCTGGTTGCTCTTATTGTGAGATGGGAGTAGAAACCAAGATCTGGGTACTTGCTTTGCATTGTCAATGAATGATCATTACCAGAATGCTTTGCCTTTAGGCCCTTTTAGCTGATGGAGTGAGGGGGTCAATAGATATGTATTATATTCATTTATGTTCATACAAATATCTATAAACATTTCCACGTGAGATTACCTATGCCTATATTGAATTAAATCTGGGTATATACTAATATGTTCATATCTAATGCATTGTCACATGGTCATTGGAAGAAACTTTAAAAAAGTAAACTACAAAGTTCTGCAAATCACTTCAAAGCTAATGGGTCAAGATAAATGTTGACCTTATAGAGCTTTAAAACAAGATTAAAGTTACTGACTTTTTGTTTTAGTGTTGGAACTAATGTTGATAATATAAAAGCTTAGATGTCATGAAACATATAAATTTTTCTCTGTTCCCATTTGATATTTGCCTCAGTAATATGTTGTCACATATGTATAGTTTTGCTGATTTTATTTCCAAGAATGTGTGTATAATCTAATAGAATTGGAAAATTCTTGCATTAGATAATTCCTGGGTATATTGAAGTTTTAAATATGAAAATAAACACTGAAAGAATCCCAAATTATCTCTAAAGATGGTTTTCGTGTATGCTGGTGAAATATGCTTTACTCATTTATTTTCCTTCTCTTTCTGTTTCCTTGCATTATTGGCGGGCTGCAGATGCCAGATCCAACTCCATCTTCTGAAATGACTCTGACACCCAGAATGCCCATGGTGCTGTTCCTGCTCTTGCCCATCCTGAGTTCTGCAAAAGCTCAGGTTAATCCAGGTAACACAGCCCCTACCCAGTTGGATGCTGAAGACTAGGTTCATTCCCATGCCTGTCAGTGGTTATCTTGGAGAGACTTCTGTCAAGGGAACCCATAGTGTCAGTTGTTTCCACCTGTGTGGCGACACATGGCCAAGTCAGGAACAGAAAGCCTTATCTGTTCACCATCTATATAGAATGTGTTGGGTGTTATATATGAGGTTTTATGTAGAGCGGAGCAGTTTAAATGTCATTTTTTTTTTAATGGGAGAAGAAATGGCTATTTGCTGTTGTGTCTTTTGGGGAAAATGGGAGAGAAATTTTAGATGCATCAGGGAACTTCTTTTGGTTAGCTTATCTACTGGATGCTAAACCTGGGCTTTGATTATCCTGTTATACTTTTTGAACACTGACTCTATGGGATGCTGGGTTCCCAGGATCCCAGGTAGTGTCTCTTTCTCACAGGATGTGACTATGCTCAAAACAGAGAAGTAAGATGAATCTTTCAAGTCAGTTGTGTGTGTTGTTGTTGTTCCGGTTCATGTATCTTTTAGCTTTAACCTAAGGTACAGGATTATGACATTTGTCTGTTACACAATCATGTTAACAATCTTCAACAGCTCAGTGACTTAAAATGAGTGTTTGTTCTGCTCACAAGCTTATACTTTGATGGTATGTGCTATGCTTGGTTGTACTGTACTTTGATCTGTCTTAGTGCATTTACCTCTCTGGGAGTCAGCTGGCTATTAGTGCATCCAGGCTTACCTAGATGATGGGCAGTTGGGCTATTTCTTGGTGGACTCCTCTGGAAGATTAGCCTGGTTATGTTTTCTTGGAAATCGCACAAAAGCATGAGTGGAAGCAGGAATGTGCAAACCGTCTTTCAATCTACTGCTCAAATTATGTTTGTAAGAATATACTGGCAGAAATGAGGGCTGTCGCTTGGTGGTCCTTGTCCATTCAGACCTTGTTTCAACTCCCAGGACTGGGGAGGGGGGACCTTATTGGTCAAAGCAAGTCATATAGCTATAAGAGTCCATAAGAGCAAAAAAATGTACAAAGTAAAGAGAAATGTAAATATTTTAAGTAATATTTTTGTTCTCCAACAAATATAGACATATAAAAGTACACACATCTTATGTGTTAAATTTAATAGATTTTTACAAATCCAGATTATCCATTCAGAGATGCCTAGCTATGAATGTGGGTTAACACAAAAGTGTCCACTCATATAAAACATGCTTTATGTAATCCTTTTGACTGTGCAGCTCTTGAATGTGAATTTTATAGATGATGGCATTGTTTGGAAATATCAAAGGGCTAGACAGCCCTGGCAGTAAGCTACATTTTTACATATAAGAAATAGAGGCATCATGGAGTTCGTTTCCCCAGTCCACCCCAGTGGCATCCATTATGTTGCTTTCTAGAAAGAAAGACTTGTTTTGTCTGTTTGTATTTTATATAAATAGAGGAATATACTACATGGATACTGTGCCTAGCTTCTTTAAATGAACATTTTCTGTATGACATTTATTCCATGGCAACATGGTTGATGGCCCATCCTTGCTGTTGTATAATATTACTTTGTTTGCACACTTCATTTACATGGTCTACTATGGATGCAAACTTGAAGAGTTGAAAGTTTGGGCCTGTTGTGAAAACAAATCTTCCATATTCTTGCATAGAGTTTGTGGTAAGGATATATACTCATTTTTTTGAGTTTATATCCAGAAGTGGAATTCTTGGTTCACTTGTAACATGTTATTTAATGTTCTTCATAATGCCATAGAGTTTTCCAAAGTGATTTTTACCCACTTAGCCTCCCACAATAGTATGTAGAGTGCAGTTTCTTAACTAGCTATAATTACATTCTCAAGGGCACATTCATTTTGTCATTTTACTAGCATAATGGTACATTTGTGAGAGTGCTTCCCCCAACCAATTCCATGGTCAAGGACTATTCTTTATACCCTTAATAGGAAACATTGACCAAAACGCTTTTTGAAAAAAAATCAAAGAATTATTGGTTGAATGAGTTCAATGCTTTTTTCATTATTATAATGAATTTAGTGAGAAGGACTGAGGACTTTGAAATTCAGACCCCGTCCAGAGCTGAGGTGAGCAGGTTCCAGCGCCTGTTTCCCTGCTCAGAACATTGCGTTCCACGACCAGGATCAATCTGTAGTGCCTGATCCCAGACTCTCCTTAGCAAACTGGACTAGGGTATGGCTCCTCCAGCTGCACCTACCTAAAGAGGGGGTATTGCACGGTGACCCCACCTCCAGGGCAAACTGTGTCATCAGAGAAGGACTGAGGCCTTGAAATTCAGACACCTGCCCAGAGCAGAGTCAGAGACTGAGCAGACCCCTTGCTCAGAGGCGACAGGAGACACACAAGCCCTCTTGCCACAACTGACTAGGAACAGGCTAATCGTGAACCACTGAAGCCATGGGCAGACGCCAGTGCAAAAATATATATAACAATATAAAGAACAACAAGGCAACTTCAGAAGAAACTAGTGGTTATATAGCTACAAGACCTGAACAGAGCAATGAAGAGGAAACAGAAGAAAACAACACCAAAATCACCTTTATGATGATTATTGAAGCTTTCAAAGAAGATATAAAAAATTCCCTTAAAGAAATATGTGGCAAGCTGCTTTCTGGCCTGCAGAATGACGAGTCACCACACGCACGATTCTTCTTGGATCACACTTTATTGGAGTACAGCTCAGTTGAGAATGGTGGAAAGAAGATCCCAAGCCTGAATTGCAGCCGGCTTATATAGGGAAGCTGGGATGCGTGATTGGTACCCAACGTAATGCCTCATTAGCATATAGCTGGTGATAGGTCCAAAGTAATAGTTGGTGATTGGTCCAAAGTAATACCTCATTAGCATATTCAGGGATCACATCGGATAGGTCACTACTCGGTGCCTAATTAGCATAAGCGGCACAGATGCAATAGCTGGGGAACATGATGCAATGTTCCAGCAAGTTGTGCAAGGGCCAACCGCGCCCTACATCTCCCCCTTTTTGTTTTTCTAATGGCACAGACAGGATATAGCCCGTACAGGTGTTCACCTCATGATGTGCCCACTGCTCGAAGCTGTTTCCTGCTGCCAGGATCCCTGAGACGCCTTCCTGTGTGCAAGGCCAGTGAGAGCGGCAGGGTGCAAAGGCCGTCTCAGAGTAGAATGATTCCCTATAGAGGTGCAAGGGCAATCATTATAAGTCATTAAGGGCGGAGAGCCAGGCTGCGGGGGAATGCCCTGCATCAACAGCCAAGAGTGCCTGAGTGAGTAGGATCTTTTCACAACGAGCTCTGATGCGAATATGGCAAACCAGCCAGAGGCAAAAAAACAATCCTAAATAAACAGCAGACTGCAAAGATTCCCACTCCCACCCACTCCTTGAAAAAGGAAAGGGCAGAAGTGAGCCAAGAAGTAAAGTCCCCAAGTGTAACAGGCTCCAATCTTGTAGCATTCAAACAGGCGATCTGGAACTTTTGCTTGAGGATTATCTTCTCGGCTTCCATAGACCAACTTCCACTTTCCGCCTGAATCAGGGGGAAGGCGGTCAGGAGTGTCCATATCAGCATCATCCTTAGAGTCGTCCTCAATGCATCTCGTCAATCTTGATGGCACCCAGACTGGCTCCTGATTCTGTGGAGAAACACATAAAGATCCCCTGGATCGAACAATAACACGATCCGGGCCTCGCCATTGATTAGAAAGTACATCCTTCCACATAACTTTGCCTTGATTGTTGGGTTCTGACGTCATATGACGTTTGGCAACGGTTTCATTTTTACCATTTAAATTTAGATAATTTATAGTGAATAAAGCAAGAGAGAGCCTTTGTTTGGGGGTGCAATTCTCTGCTATTCCCCCTTTTTGTTTTTGCAGGAAGTCCTTGAGCGTACGATGCGCATGCTCTATTATCCCTTGCCCTTGTGGATTATAGCGCAGGCCTGTGATATGTTTCATTTGCATTTTGTGACAAAATGAGGCAAAACTCTTAGATGCATAGACTGGCCCGTTGTCTGTTTTCAGTGTATCGGGCTTGCCCCAAGTGGCCCAAGCTTCAAGGCAGTGGGAAATGACATTGTGAACCCTTTCCCCAGAAAGAGGTGTAGCGTGCATTACCCCAGAACATGTATCAATGGGGACATGCACATACTGAAGCTTTCCAAAGGATGGAACATGGGTAACATCCATTTGCCAAATTTCAAGTAGAAAAACGCCTCTGGGATTAACCCCTATTTTTTGAACAGGCAAGAATTGCACACAAGCAGAACAGCTTTTCACAATATTCCTATCTATCTCCCTAGAAATTTTAAATTTAGTTCTTAAAACAGCAGATGAAACATGGTATAAGCTATGAAACTCTTGCACTTGTGTTTCAGAGTCCAATGCCACAAAAGCACACGTTGCCAGATCAACTTGTTCATTGGCTTTTGCCATAGGACCAGGTAACAAAGAGTGAACTCAGATATGAGTAATATAAAAGGGATTGGATCGATGCAAAATCTCACCTCTTATTCCTGCTAAAACTGAGGCTACCATACTAGAGGGTTTAATATAGAAAACAATTTCTAAATTTTTAACAGCATTCACCACATATGATGAATCAGATACCAAATTAAAAGACTCAGGAAAACATTTAAAAACCTCTAAAACTACTTGGCATTCTACTATTTGGGGAGCATTTGGACAGCACTCAACAGTTACAGGTGAGCCTCCTTGCACCATGTAGGCTCCCTTCCCAGGCTTAGACCCATCCGTGTAGATGGTTAAGGCATTGCTCAATGGTTGCTTCCTTGTGATCCAAAGGGAACACCACAGGCTGCTGAACTACGAATCTTAAAAGTTGACTGTTGGGCAAATGATTATCAATTGTACCAGAAAAGGCACAAACCAATACAGCCCATTCTGAGGTAGTGGCAGCCAATATCTCTATTTGTTCTTTTGTATAAGGGACTATAAGTCGATCAGGTGTCTTGGCAAAAGATGTCAGTCAGGAATGATTTCCAGTCTAAATACTGCCCAGGATTGAGACACGCTTTTGCTAAGCTACTCCAGTCACTAGGCGTCATGGCAGATCTACTCAATGCCTCAACCTGTGCTACTGTAAAAGATGCAGTAGTGCCATAAGTGCAGACAGACTCTGCCAGGGATTTCACTGTCTTAAAAATCTAAAAGCTTGTGAACCTTTGCCCCTGGTTATCTTGAAAAACTGGAAAAACCAGCGGCACGCTAGGACGCAGCTCACGCTGGGCTCTCTTCCACACTTTTGTGTTGTCTGGTGGCTTAGAACAGATGTCCCCACCAGGCTGGCAATACAGAGGGGGGGCAATAGGCGCAGTAGGGGAATTGCTGACTCCACCCCTCTTGGCTGCTTTTAACCCATCTATCTCTTCCACTGCTAGCAAGCAGAGCAGACTCAGAAAAAACCTTAATGAAGCAGCTCCTTAAGAGCCAAAAAAAATTGGACATGAGGTTGAAAACCCCATCCTTGTATAACCTTTAATTTCTACCTTAATTTAACGCTGACACCATTACTCTTCCACAGCTCTTTCAAAGCTGTGGCAATCGGGTGAGAGAAACTTACATCCATATCCTTGCCTATTTAAACCCTTTTTATCCTAAACAACCCAAATTACCAACGGGTTAGATCAGCAGATGCCCCGTTCTCTGCTTTTTTTCTACAAGCAGAGTTTTCCTGCTTAACGCAGGTCCCACTATTTTCCTGTGAGACTTACTGGTTAACCCCCCTGATTACTGCAGTTCTAAATCTCCTTCAGATTATTCTGCAGCAACCTCACTGACAGTCCACTCTGTGTGTCGAGTTCTGAATCGGTCTTCTCTGCGGGCCGCGAAGGTTCCCGGGTTTTGGCACCACTTGTGGTGAGCCGCTTTCTGGCCTGCAGAATGACGAGTCACCACACGCACGATTCTTCTTGGATCACACTTTATTGGAGTACAGCTCAGCTGAGAATGATGGAAAGAAGATCCCAAGCCTGAAATGCAGCCTGCTTATATAGGGAAGCTGGGATGCGTGATTGGTACCCAACGTAATGCCTCATTAGCATATAGCTGGTGATAGGTCCAAAGTAATGGTTGGTGATTGGTCCAAAGTAATACCTCATTAGCATATTCAGGGATCACATCGAATAGGTCACTACTCAACGCCTAATTAGCATAAGCGGCACAGATGCAATAGCTGGGGAACATGATGCAATGTTCCAGCAAGTTGTGCAAGGGCCAACCACGCCCTACAGAAATAAAAGAAAATACAAATAAAAAATTGGAAGAGATGAACAAATACTTGAAAGAAAACCATGAAAAGGTAAAGCAAAAAATGAAAGAAACATTCCAGGAACTAAAAAATGAAATAGAAGCAATAGCAAAGGCACAAAATGAGGCAAAGATGGAAATAGAAAACCTGAAGAAAAGAGCTGGAACTACAGATACAAGCATAAGTGACAGAATCTAAGAGATGAAAGATAGAATCTCTGAAGTGGAAGACTCAGTAGCTGAAATAGATTCATTGGTCAAAGAAAATACTAAAACAAAAAAAAGCCACAACAAATTGTTCAGAAAATCTGGGACACCATGAAAAGGCCTAACTTGAGAATAATAGGAATAGAAGAAGGAGAATACCAGCTCAAAGGCACAGATTATGTTTTCAATAAAAATCATAGAAGAAAATTTTCCTAACTTAAAGAAGGAAATGCCTATAAAGATACAAGAAGCTTACAGAACACCAAAAAAATATGACCCCCAAAAAAGTCAGCTTGCTACATAATAATCAAGCCACAAAATATATAGAACAAAGAAAAATTTTAAGAGCTGCAAAAGAAAAGGGCCAACTTACTTATAAAGACAGATCCATCAAAATAACACCTGACTATTCAATAAAAATGATGAAATCTAGAAGGGCTTGGTCGGAAGCTATACAGACACTAAAAGAGCATGGCTGCCAACCTAGAATACTATACCCAGAAAAATTATCAGTCACCATAGATGGAGTAAACAAGATATTTCATGACAAAGTCAGACTGAAACAATACCTATCTACCAATCCGGCCCTCCAGAAAGCATTAGAGGGAAAACTCCAACCTAAGAATCCCATGAAACCACAGACAATCAATAATCCCACAGAAGAATAGCCCAGAGAAAGGAAATACATACAAGCTACCACCAAAAATAGCAGGAAATATCAATCGGTGGTCACTAATATCCCTTAATATCAATGGACTTAACTCACCTATAAAATGTCACACACTAACATGATGGATACAAAAACAGAAACCATCCTTCTGCTGCATACAAGTGACACACCTCAACCACAAAGACAGACACAGGCTCAGAGTAAAAGGTTGGGAAAAGATTTTCCAATCAAATGGTCCTAAGAAACAAGCTGGGGTTGCCATCCTAATATCTAACAAAGTAGACTTTAAGCTAAAAGCAATTAAAAGGGACATAGATGGTCATTACTTAGTCATCACAGAAAAAATTGGTCAAGAGGCGATTTCAATCCTGAATATTTATGCCCCTGATGTAAGGGCACCTACCTATGTAAAAGATACACTGCTAAAGCTCGAATCCCACATCAATACTCACACCCTAATAGTGGGAGACTTTAATACTCCACTTTCACCACTGGACAGGTCAACCAGACAGGGACTCAACAGAGAAATAAGGAGTCTAACAGAGGTTATGATGCAAATGGATTTAATAGATATTTACAGAAGCTTCCACCCAAATGCAAAAGAATATACATATTTCTCAGCTCCTCATGGAACTTTCTCTAAAATTGACCACATAACTGGTCATAAAACAAATATCAACAGATACAAAAAAATGGAAATAATCCCTTGTATCATATTGGACCACCAGGCCTGAAGTTAGAGTTCAACAACATCAAAAATCACAGAAAACACACCAACTCAAGGAAACTAAACATCACTCAGCTGAAGCACCTCTGGGTCAAGGAAGAAATTAAGAAAGAAATCAAAGTCTTCCTAGAACTTAATAAAAGTGAATCCACAACGTATCCAAATTTGTGGGACACAATGAAAGCAGTCTTTAGAGGAAAATTCATAGCACTAGATGCCTATATGAAAAACCTAGAGAAATCCCACACTAGAGAACTAACAGCACAGCTGAAAGCCTTAGAACAATTAGAAGTGAACTCACCTAGAAGGAGTAGATGGCAGGAAATAATCAAACATAGAGCTGAAATCAATAAAACTGCAGCAAAAAGAACAATACAAAGAATCAATGAATCAAAGAGTTGGTTCTTTGAGAAAGTAAGCATGATAGATAAACCCGTATCCAAACTAATCAAAAAGCAGAGAGAGTATCCAAATCAACAAAATCAGAAATGAAAAGGGGGACATAACAACAGACCCCCAGGAAATCCAGAGAATTATCAGATCATATTTTGAAAATCTATATTCCACAAAAATGGAAAACCTAGAAGAAATGAGCAGCTTTTTGAACAGGTACCATTTATCAAAATTAAATGAAGAACAGATAAATTACCTAAACAGACCTATAACCCTTAAGGAAATTGAAGCTGTCATTAAAAGCCTCCCAAGAAAAAAAAGCCCAGGTCCAGAAAGTTTCAGTGCAGAATTCTACCAGACATTCAAGGAAGAATTACTGCCATTACTCCTCAAACTATTTCACACAGTAGAAACTGAAGGAATATTGCCAAATTCCTTTTATGAGGCCACAATTACCCTAATACTCAAGCTACTCAAAGACACAAAAAGAAGGAGAATTACAGAACAATTTCCCTCAAGAATATTGATGCCAAAATTCTCAACAAAATCTTGGCAAACCGTATACAATAATATATAAAAAATATCATCCACCCTGACCAAGTAGGCTTCATTCCAGAAATACAGGGATGGTTCAATATACTAAAAACTGTAAACATCATCCATCATATAAACAAACTAAAGGGAAAAAAAATACATGATTACTTTCTTAGATGCTGAAAAAGCCTTTGACAAAATTCAACACTACTTTATGATAAAAGCTCAGGAGGGATCAGGAATACAGGGAAAATATCTCAATATAAAAAGGCAATTTACAAGAAGCTGACAGCCAACATCAAACTGAATGGAGAAAAACTCAAAGCAATCCCACTAAAATCGGGAACTAGACAAGGATGTCCTCTGTCCCTTATGTATTCAATATAGTCCTTTAAGTTTTAGCTAAAGCAATAAGAAAACGAAAGGAGATTAAGGGACTACAAATAGGAAAAGAAGAAGTAAAACTATCTCTATTTGCAGATGATATGATTGTATACATGAGTGACCCACAAAATTCTACCACGAAACTTCTACACCTGATAAACACCTTCAGTAATGTAGCAAGATACAAGATGAACTCAAAGAAATCAGTAGTCCTCCTATACACTAAAGATAAAAGGTCTGAAAAAGAAATAAAGGAAATATCACCCTTTATGATAGCTGCAAGTAACATTAAATACCTTGGAGTAACTATAACTATAAAGAAGTAACAGATATCTATTTGACAAAAATTTTAAATCACTGAAGAAAGAAATTGAAGAGGATATTAGAAAATGGAAAGCTCTCCCATGTTCCTTGATAGGTAGGATCAACATAGTAAAAATGGCAATTCTACCAAAAGCAATCTATAGATTAAATGCACTGCCCATGAAAATCCCAACACAATATTTTACAAACCTTGACAGAACAATACTCAACTTCATTTGGAATAACAGGAAATCCAGGATTGCCAAAACAATTTTGCTCAACAAAAGAACCTCACGAGGCATCACCATCCCTGACTTCAAGTTATACTATAGAGGTACAGTAATAAAAACAGCCTGGTACCAGCATAAAAACAGACTTTTGGATCAATAGAATCGAATGAGGATCCGGGCATTAACCCTAAAACCTATGAACACCTGATCTTTGACAAAGAGGCCCAAAATATTCAATGGAAAAAACATAGTATCTTTAACAAATGGTGTTGGCATAGCTGGTTGGTAGTGTGTAGAAAAATGCAAATAGATCCAAGCCTGTCACCCTGCACTAAACTCAAATCCAAGTGGATCAAGCCCTCAACATAAACCCAGCCATATTGAACCTGATAGAAAAAAAAGTGGGAAATACCCTTCAACACATTGGCACAAGTGACCACTTCCTAAATATAACACCAGTTGCACAGACACTAAGAACGACAATCAATAAGTGGGACCTCCTAAAACTGAGAAATTTCTGTAAAGCCAAGGACACTGTCAATAAGACAAAACGACAGCCTACAAAATGGGAAAAAATTTTTTACCAACCCTATAAGTGATAGAGGATTGATCTCTAAGATATATAAAGAACTCAAGAATCTAGAGCCCAAAACCTTGAATAACCCATTCAAAAAATGAGGTTCAGAACTAAAAATGGAATTCTCAGCAGAAGAATTACAAATGACTGAAAGGCACTTGAAAAAATTCTCATCATCTTTAGACATCAGAGAAATGCAAATCAAAACAACTTTGAGATACCACCTGACACCTGTCAGATTGGCTAAGATAAAAGACACAGATGACAGCCTATGCTGGAGAGGTTGCAGAGCAATGGGAACTCTCCTCTATTGTTGGTGGGAGTGTAAGCATGTTCAGCCACTCTGGAATGCAGTATGGCGGTTTCTCAGAAAACTGAGAACCAATCTCCCCAAGGACCCAGCAATACCACTTTTGGGTATATACCCTAAAGATGCACATCCACACTCCAATGGCATCAGCTCAACTATGTTCATAGCAACATTATTTGTAATAGCAAGAACCTGGAAACAACCTAGATGCCCCTCAACTGAAGAATGGATTAACAAACTGTGATATATCTCCACAATGGAGTGTTACTCAGCAGTAAGAAAAAAATTATATCCTAAAATTTGCAGGCAAATGGGTTGATTTGGAGAATATCCTCCTGAGCGAGGTATCTCAAACCCAGAAAGATAAGCAGGGGATGTACTCACTCATTAGTGGACTCTAAACAAAAAAGCAAAAAGCAAAGCATGTCCAAGCTGCAAACCACAACCACTCTACAGCTTGGGATCTGAAACACCTTGGATTGACACCTTGGATCCCACTTCCTCTGGAGAAATACCTGACTCAGTCTTGTTTTTGGGGGAAGGAAACTGTATCTGCCAGGAATGGAGGCTGAACTGGGGAATATTGGGACCTTGGGACCTCCTGCCCTTGCTGGGGAGGAGATGGGGAGATGTGGAGAAGAGAGAGTGACTTGATGGGGTGGTAGGGGGAAGAGACCTTGAATAAGGATACACACGGATAGAAAATGTGACTTTATTTATAATAAAGAATTTTAAATATTAAAAAAAATAATGAACTTAGTGGGGGCATCTCAGATCTTAACTTGACACCTTTTTATTTTTATGTGTTATATCTCTCTTACCACCTATACAGTTTGGTTGTCTCGTACATGGTCTTTCTGTTTTGATCTTCAAAGAGGAGAGTGAGTGCACACAATGTCTAGGTGCTGGGTGTCATGATGGAGGTTGGTGTACCTGGGGGCATTTAAGAAAAGAAACTAAGAAAACCAACTTCCAGTGGTAGCATACAAGCTGTAGTCCTTGGGCAGGAAACAGGCTGCCTGAAGGCAATTTTACTCCCTGTTCTGTTATTAGGTATTCCTGTTGGGTCTTTCCACCAGCACAAAAAGATAGATGTCTTACTTTTAATAGGTTTTCCTAGGAACATGGTACATATCAAAAGACTAACCCTTCTCTAGGCCACTACCTTCCATTTTACCAAATTAAATCAGAGATGATGTAAAAGCAGACAGGTAATTTCCAGTTCTCCTCAGTTTTAAACACTCATCGTGAAATTTGGCACTCATGGAGTTGCATGGTTTAGCCACTGTCTAATGCAGAGTAGATACATCACAAATAGTAGCTGCTTTAGAGAGATTTTCAAGAGTCTCTACTAGTATTTCCCAAAAGACTGAGCAGCAAAAGTACTGATTGTAACTGTAAGAACTTAGTGATAATTAAGTTCTGTGCTTTAGATTTTTTCACATAGCTTAGCCACATTGTATAGCAGAGAGACTTTGGCTATCAACAAATATTACATAGCTAACTCTTAACAGAAATAGGTTTAAAGACATGTCAGAAAATACCAGAAATTCTATCCTAACCAGTCACAAGCCAAATTTCAATTGATTGTTAAAAAAATGAAACTGAACTCAGAAACTCAAATAGCAATGTAAAAACTCAAACTTTCTAACATAATACTAACTGAAGAGACACTGATTTGATATGTGTACACTGAGGAGTAATGGGAAAAATGTCAAGGCTCTCCCCATGATTAAATTGTTATGTTTCTGAAAGTGCAGAAGACTTTAATCCAGTAAAAACACTATAGTTTATAGTAGACGATAGTCTGGAATCTGAGCCCTGTGACTTTAGGCAGAGTTTGTTGGCACTAGGGTCCTGACAGCATACTCAGTGCTAGGTGCATGGGCTGTGGCTAAGGAGTAAGGTTCGGGTAATGACTCATGGTGCAACATGAATGGCACTTCTAGAAACAAACAACTGTTATGTGTTTGATTTTTTTAATTGATCTTGTCATTGCACTTTCAAAGCCCTTCATTTTGGCCAAAACTTTTACAGTTTCTGTGTTCAGTTATGCTGCCATCTCCAATATGAGATTGTGACCAATGATTTAAAGCTTTGGTCTCTAAAGTAGCTGAGCTTTGGCAAAGGAATGGGTAAGTTGAGTGATACCACTGATATTTCCAGAGATGGCAGTGTTCAAAGTGGCTGGAGAGGTGGCAGCGTAGGGCTCTGGAGGTCTCCATGAGAAACACTGACATGCAGTATGCTCCATCCCTGCAGTATGGGCGGTGTGCTAGAAACCTTTAAGTTCTGATGGTGCTTTAGAAACTCAACCCTAATAATTGCCAGTCTGATGTAGGAAGTACAGCAGAATCATAATTCAGAAGTTGGCTAATGGCAATCCACACCCAATAAACAACTATACTAACAATTTCATAACAATCATTTTTATAAGTCAGCAAGTCAATTTGGGGTGGATTGAAAAATTCTGATGAATGATTTGAAGTTTATTTATAAAAATATTTAGCTTTATTATTTATGTATTCTAACAATTTAGTTAGTTTGCTTTTAACTATAAGTTAATTAAGATTGAGGCTCAACTTGAAGGCAAAGAATAGCACAAGGCTAAAAAAGAGGCCTCAGAGCTCAGACCTGAACTTCAATTTCCTCATCTTGCTAAATGAGGAAGTGATGAGGCAGAAGCCCTCAGGGCAAAGGAGCAGGAGCAGTGGGGATGCTCAAGGTCCCTTCAGTACCAAGTTGTCAGCTTACTCCCAGTTTCTTGACTTCCATCAGGGCTGATGCATATTATCTTTTCAAATATTTCCAAAATGAAAAATTATTTTCATTTGTCTGGATTCCCACCACTTGTGTCTCAAGGGAACGCTGAGAATTTAACTAAAGGTCTTTCTTTCTGTCTCTGTTCCTCTCTCCCTCCCCGCCTCGCCTCCTCTTTTCCTTTCTCCATCCCCTCCTCTCTCCCTGGGAGGGAGGAATATAAACATCAAGGAGGAGCTAGATGGCTCTTTATTTCTTGCATGTTTGTTTGCCAAATCCTGGGTGGCCTCTTGTATCCTTTCTTCCAGTAAAAGAACCTTCCTCTGGGACATCAGAAACTCAACGGCCCCTTGAGTTCTCTTGATTAGACCAAGCAGAGAAAAAGAGGCTAAACTGCAGAGCTCAACAAAAGTACCAACTGACAGTCGAAGGCCATGCTGTATTTTCCTAGTATCATTTGAACTAGTGTTAACATTGTAAATTTTCAGAGTGAGATAATGGATATGCAATATTATTATTCTAGTTTTACAGAGGTGAGGTGAAGGTCCACAAATGTTGGATGATCACTAAAGGTTACACATAAGCAGAGTAGCCTGGATAGGATCCCAACTTGTGCTAGCAAAATGATAGGCCTTGACCTTCAAGTTCCTCAGCTTCTTGCAGATGAGACCATGGAGCATCAATGCAGAGGAGCCTGGGAGTCATGGGCCAGCTGTGTGTGCATGAATATCAGGGCCTGAGAAGCCACTGACATTGAATTGCAAGCTTGATTTGGGGAGGCAAAACTATGTTTTGTTTAAAAAAGTCCGCTGTTACTGGATATTTTGAGGACTTTGTGACCAGTTCTTAGAAAGCTCAGGAAAGACTGGTTTAATCTAGTCTTTTACAAATGAGGAAACAGAGTTGTGGCTGTGCCATTTCTGTGGCTCTGATTAAATGCTTCGTATAACAGGAACACAGAAGACAAAGTCTGGTTTCTGGTTGTAGGTTATAGTCCACCACTGAAAGAAAATAAAGGCAAGAACTCAGACAGCTAGTCCCCTAACACCCACAATCAAGAGAAATACATGCAGCTTGATGTTTCCTTTTGCTTGGCTAGTTTCTGTAATCAGGACCCACTGCCTAGCGAATGGTGTAACTCATATTGGACTGGGTTAATTAACAAATAAGACAATCCCTTGCACACATGCCTGCAGGCCACCCTGATCTAAGAAATCCTGGTGATTCTAGATTATAGCAAGTTGACGTTTAAAGTTCATTAGTACACGAGCTCACAGAAACAAATGATTGGAGAAAACACACATTCAAAAGGGAATTGCCACATCTCACTATGGATCCAGGCCAGCAGTTCTCAATCTGTGTGGTTCATGATTCCTTCAGGGGTCAAATGAACCATTCACAGAGGTTGCCTAAGACCTATGTGCACATCAGATATTTACATTAGAGCTCTAACAATTCTTGTAACAAAATTACAGTTATGAAGTAAGAACAAAAATAATTTTATGGTTGGGGGATCACTACAACATGAGAAACTGTGGCAAGGAGTTGCAACATTAGAAAGGCTGTGATCTAACTATGTGAGTGAGCTTGGCAGGTTTTCAACTTTTCTTTAAACGTTCTCAGTCTTCCTCTCTATCATTGGTCACTACCTAAGGGCTGTTATGAAGAACACAATAATGCAGGGAAGGGACCTGGAATAACACCCAACATATCAGATGTGTGGTAAAGATGCCAGGTCTTCTTTTCCTTAATTTTACTTATTATATTATGATGGTTGTACATTTCACTGATAACTTTATTATTCTACACTGTCTTCTGTAATCAAAATTATGTAGAATATACTTTCCTTTTTGGTAGTTCATGGTTCTTATATCTTAGGATGAAGGAGCTCCTAGTGCATTTGTTACAAAAACACAGCTTTTGGGTATCCGCTGGATTCTTGTCTCTACTCTGAAGCTTTGCTTGCATTTTGTTATTTTACACTCTTGGGTCTCACATCTCAAGCTTTCAGGAGGCAGACAGCTGTCTGAGTGTGCAGAGATAGAACTTCTCTTCCTCTGACCAGTGGCATCAGAGCCCTTAGAGCTAAGACTAAGCCTCAGAGCCAGAGTTACAGTCATGTGATTGTAATCAGAGTACTGCACAAAGTTCCTCTCTTTGGCCTCTGAGTTTTTGCCACTGCTTGCAAATTCAGGGTTTCTTAGGACTCCTGTGTTGAGAGACCAAGACACTACAGGCAGCCCCTCTATCCTGGCAGGGTCAAACAAAATATTGGTGTCTCTGGTTACCATAGAGACCTAGCACTGAAGTGTCTAGGGCCAAGTATCACTACTATACAACATTCTTGCTTTTATCAGAGCTGACAAAAGTTCCAAGCCCTTGAAGCCGGTACTATTAAAATATATAGTAGGTGTAGGGGGGTGTGCATGAGTGACCTTGATATTAAATTTAAGACCTTGTGCATACTAGCAAATGCTCATCCACTGACTAAAATCTTAATGTTTTGATGAAAGGCCTTATTAAATTGCTTAGACTGACCCCAAGCTCACTCCATAGCCCAGGTTAGCTTTGACCTTGAGATCTATCTTCCTCAGCTTGGAATTATATGTATATACCACCATGCCCAGCTAACTTATTTTTATATTTATAATCATGTTTACATGTTGCTCAAATAAATTAAATATCCAGTGTCTTGCTGGATTAAGGTCTGTGCTGTACTGTCCTCCCGAGGAGGCAGATTTCTTGTGCTATTATATTTCAATGTCTCTGAGACCAGGACATTGTAAAGTATAGATCAGTATGAGCCTTAAGACCTTTGTTCCAGATTGTTCTTCTACTTGAAGGTCTTCCTGACCTTTGAGATTATGCTTTGAACAGTGTGGCAACTGTTTGCTATCAGCAGTGTGTGATAAAGTAATGAATAGATGGTGACCATGGAGATGAAGGGTCGGGATTCTACTTCTGCTTCTGTCATTGTTCAATGTTATGACCTTAAATATTAAAGTAAATATTTGTACCTCAGCTGGCGATTATAATCACCAGCTATTTGTTGGTATAGTGAAATACCAGGACAGGACGAATGTCATAAAGAAGACATTTTTGTTTACTCACTGTTTGAGAGGCCCAAGAGTATGGTTGATGGATGACAATGGCAGAAGTTCGTGCAAGAAGAGAGATGGTTGGGGCCAGTTTGGGGCTTTGATAACAACTTACAATGAGGTCCTGTGAGTTACCTTCTGAGGGCAGGGTCCTCAGTGAACTAAGGACTTCCCAGAATCCTTATCTCTTTAAGGTTTCATCCATTTCCAGATTTCCACACTGGGGCAAGTTTCATTCACATTACATGGACATCTGGGGAGCAAACAAAACCTAAACAGCACCAGCATTGCTCAGTTATAAGGTGAGGGATGTTACTTTCCTATCTACACTTACAAGGTAACCCTCAGGGGGCATGGAAGATAATATTGAATATAGTAAGCAAAGACAAAAGGGCTTTGCAAAGTTATATGAAAATATGAATTGCCATTTGTTACTTTGAGACGAGAAGGAAGCTTAAATAATCTAAACACTGTACACATAGTTTCTACCTAGTAGATATCAGCGTAGAAAAAGGAGTTACAAGCAACCGCTGCTTTCCCATGGTTTTTAAGAAAGACTTGAGTTGTTAGTGAATGAGGCTTCTGCCTGCCCTTGGGCTGTGGTCGTCCTGACCCCAAAGGTCAGAGCATATGCAGTATATTTGTGCTAGGATAGGGTGAGTGTTGATTTAGTTCTTGCCTTCAGCAAGTCTCTGGAGAGCATGGATGTAGCAAAATAAGCCATTCAGAGGTTTTGGTGGTTTGGACACATAAAGTTTAAGTAAAACAAAAGTTACAATAGTTGAATGTTTGAGGTGTGTGTGTGTGTGTTTTATGGGCTTATGTGAGTGGTGATAAATTGTTAAATGGTATGAAACTTTTTCTTCTGTTTGGGAGATGTTTCTGGCTTTGGCCTTTATCTGTTTTTCTGTGATGATGGTCTCCCACACACTCATGACCATGAGGGAGATCTGTCACCGTTGTGCTTGGCTTATGAAGACAGTCAGTAAATCCTTGAGTAATGAGGACAGGGAAGGTAGAATGAAAGACATGGGACTTTGAGGCATCTCTGTGTTTTACTGCAGAAAAAACAGAAATTGTGTCATGTGATGCTTGATTTGGAAAAGATGCCGGGGAAGCTGAGGTGGAGGCCATGAGAATGTGATTCCTTTAGCAGTGGGATGCTAAGTGTAGAGGGAGTAAATCAGAAAGGGAAAGGGGAAGTGAGGTTCCTCCAGCTGGAGCCAATGCCCAGTCTCCTCAGGTCTGAATGGGGATAGACCCTTCCCACTTGCAGAGGTAGAGCAACCTTGACCTTGCAGAAGTGAGAGAGAGGGTCTGCTTATTCTTAAATGCCTGAGTTCCACCTCCTACAGTCTAGGCAGAATATTTGGAGGATTATAAATAAAGGAGGTTGTGGTATCATTTATTGTGCATCTATTCCTTTCAGCATTTCTAAGGATAAATTCAGACTCTTTCTTGTTGTTTTTTGCTGTTGTTTTTTAATTTTGGAAATTTTTCTAAAATTAAATTGGTGAAAATCCATTATTTTCCAGAGAAACAACAATAAATAAATTTAGTTGACAATCAACAACCTAATGGCAGCACTGACCAAGAAAGACAAAAAGACACACCTACAAATATATATATCACGGTGCCTTACACAATAATAACAAGACTATAACCAAAATTAAACCATAATAAATCACTGGGCAGCACTCATCCTGTGCACACCAGTTGTATTCTTTGCTAATAATAGAAAATGGATTGGTCAGGGACAGCTGTTCCACCAAAATGGGAGAAATTCGCTTTAAACTTTATGATATTTTAACTTTGTAGAAAATAGTTTTGGTTAGTAAAAGGATTTTACCCTCTAATAATAAAGAAAAGAATTGTTAGGATCACTTAGGAACCATTTTGTTCCCTATGATTGCTTATTGTCTGTAAGTCTGTATCAGAGTGAGAAAATAAAACCTTTTTCTTTTTTTTAATAAAAAGTCTTATTTTTCATGTATCCCTCTGCCCCTCCTTCCTTCCTTCCAATCTTTCTCAGTCAGCCTTCAGCTTCTCCCCTCCCTATCCCCCTAATTCCCTCCCCAAAACAGGCCTGAGGTCCCAAGGTGGGTCAACTCAGCTTGGTGCATCATCTCCAGGCAGGTCCAATTTCCTCATCCCAATGTCAACACTGGGTTAGGGGCTCCTCTTCAGGGAATGGGCTCCACATTGCCAGCACAAAAACACAGTCTGATCCCACCCCTCGTGGCTCTACATACTGCCCATGTCAATAGACAGTTGCCTACCCTTGGAGGGCCTAGCTCCTTTTTCCGATGTTTCCCCAGTGGCTGTTCTTGATTCAGTGAGCTCCCCAGAGCTCCAGCAGGCCATAGGCCATCACTGTGGGAATTCTCCTCTCCTCATAATCCCTATCCCCTTGCTCTTATAGGACTCCCCACCACCACTAGACCTGGAGCTCTGCCCAGTGCTCAGCCATGGATCTTTGCCTCCATCTCTATTCATTGTTGGATGTAGGTTCTGTGATGGCACTTAGGATGGTTATTCATTTGATTACAGGGGAAGTCCTGTGTAAGCACCCCTTTCACCATTGGTTGGAGACCTAGCCAGGGGCATCCTGTGAGTTCTTGGAGGTTTCCCTAGCACCCGGTCTCCTTCCAACCACATATTGGCTTCCTCTATCAAGATATCCATCTCTTTTTTTCTCCCTCTTTGTTGTTCATCTCACTCAACCATCTCCTTTTCCACCTCTTCTTGGTTGCAACTCTTTATGCTCCCAATTAGCTAAAGAGATCTTCTCTATTTTCTCTTCCTAGTGGAATCCCTGGATGTCTCTCTTTAAGTTCCTTCTGATCCCAAGCTGTTCAGAGGTTGTGGTTTGCTTTGCTTTTTGTCTAAAATCTACTTTTCAGTGAGTACATCCCATGCCTATCTTTCTGGGCTTGTGACGCCTCGCTCAGGAGGATATCCTCCAAATCCATCCATTTGCCTACAAATTTTAGGATGTCATTTTTTTCTTACTGCTGATTAATACTCCATTGTGTAGATGTACCACTATTTGTTAATCCATTCTTCAGTTGAGGGGCATCTAGGTTGTTCCTAGGTTCTTGCTATTACAAATAATGCTGCTATGAACATAGTTGAGCTAATGCCTTTGAGGTACAAATGTGCATCCTTTGGGTATATGCCCAATCATACTCTCTCTTTCAAGTAAAGGTACAAGGCATCCTGGTGTGGCCTAAGCCCTGTCTGTAGAGATAAGGCAAATGTAATTTAGAAAAGCTGTGGTCTTAATATGCTCTCTCTTAGCATGTTTGATCAATATTTAAGACTGGTAATAGATTTTCATGTTGGAAACTTTCCGAATAGTGATAGATGGACCTTCCTCCACCCTCCAACTAAGTTAATAAAGGCAGCATGTTCTGTCTTTGGCTAACATCTGTGCTTCTTTCCTTTGTCTTTTTGGGTTTTTGTTTTGTTTGTTTTGAGACAGGGTCAAACTATAGAGCCAGGAATATCTTGGAATTGCTGTGTAACCCAGACTGGCCTCAAATAAAAGCCATCCAGTCTTAGCCTCTCAGATGCTCAGTCTTCAGGTGTCAGCCTGTCTGTCTATATGTCTTTTACTCCTTCTCACCTCTTGCCTGCTGCTTATCTTCACTTTTTCTTTTTGATTTTGTTTTTGATACAGTGTCTCATATAGTTTGGGTTGGGTTTGAACTCCAGCTTCCACCACGTGCTAGCATTATCGGTGTGAACCATCATGCCTGACTCTGATGGGTTTCTTGATTAAATAAAACAAATGTTCAATTTCTGTCCCTAGAAAACAACTTTTTTGTAGTTAGTATGTTTATATACAGAAAATGCATGCCTTACAAGCACGTTATAGCACCAAAAAGATTGAACTGGAATTCCTTCCTCTGTATGACCACAGTAAATGATTCACGAATATTTGGGCCCATTTCTGCACCTTATTCATTAAGAGCAGCTACTAAAAACCCTGTGCTGTAGTAAGTAGAACTGGTATGGCCTGCTTCTTCTTGAAGCTGGCTGGATAGCTCTTGGAGCATGTTGGTGAATTTTTGGCTTCTGTACGAGGTTGTTGTCCCAAATCCAGGTTGGCTATTGATGAGGGAATTGAATCAGCCTGTATTTGGCGGAGCAGCATATCATCTGTCTGCATGGTTGGTAGGCTAACTTCCTGGTCACTAAGAGTGTCTCCAGAACCTCCGTGAGTTCTCTGCCTGGAAAGTCTTGAGTTCTTTGGCTTTCACATTCTTGTTCTACTAGGCCCAGCAAAGGCACATGGCTGAGTGGAAGTGCTTTGTGCACAGTTCACCCCAGATTCTCATCAGCACTGCTATTTCTTCCACATGGCAACCCTCAGCATTAGCATCTTGTCCCTGTCTCAGTCTGATGGAGGCTACAAGGATTCTTTCTCCTTGCTGAGACTGCTCTTTTTTCTGAGGCCTTAGTGGCTCTCCTCTTCCTGCCTCATCAATCAGGAATTTTTGAGTAGACCATTTATGAAGTATCCAACTTTTCAAAGTGCTCTTGTGGGGACAATTGATTATGACAAGCTCCCTTACCCCATCTTGAGGACAGGAGTCAGAAGCTAGCTTCTCCTCTTCCATCACTATGATTTTTCTTAAATGATTGTGTTTCACTTAAAATGTATTTTATTACTATTTTGCTATCATCAGCATCAGTGTGTTGGATGTTATGCACATGTCATGACACACATGTGGAGATCAGAGAACTTTGTGAAGTTGATTTTCTCCATCCACTTTCAGCTGGGTTCTGGGAATCAAACTCAGGTAACCAAGCCTGCGCAACAAGTGACTTTACCCATGAGCCATCTCACGTGGCTGTGCCATTATTTGAGTTGACTTCTAAATAGCTCACCAAAGTGAAAAAAGGCTCCTACCAGTGCAAGTTATAAGACAAAGTGTGGTTGAAATTACACTCAGTGTTAGAGTGTTTTCTTTGCATGCATAAAAAGCCTAGTCTTGATACCTAACATACAAAAGAAAAAGTAACTTTGGATATTAACTTTACCTTATTATTATTCTCTTTTCCCACCTCTTATTTATTTTATTTGTTTTTGCCTTATGCAACTCTTGAGGCCAACTGAAATCTTTTATTAGAAAGAGTCATAATAAAATAGAGAATCAAGAATACCTAAATTATACTACACATTATTACTCTAAGGTTTGAAGGTTGCTAACTGATTGGTTTCTTATACATTCCCATAAACATGTACTATTATTATGATTAAGCAGAGAATACAAGCCTAAAAGGTCACAAAACCTCCACATTTCTTAAGAAGGAAAATATGTGATATTTAAAACATACAATCTCCTTTCTTTTCCCTTTTGGATATCATTTATTATACACTATTAGCTCCCATAGAATATGCTAAGTTATTTGTATTTTATAGAAAAATGTCTGTAATAACAATGCTTATAATTACGGATGAGAATTATTAAGGATTATGAAGAAAATGTTTATTTTTATGTTGTTGGCACTAATATCTGACATAATCAACTTGAAAGGGAAAGCATTACTTTTGACTCATGGTTTTGTGGGTTCTGTCCATCATTCAGGGGAAGGCATGGCAGAGTTCATGGCAGTGGGAACATATATGGAAGATGCTCCTTATATCTTGTGGAATCAAGAAGCAAAAGGCTCTGGCTGGAGCTAGAAGTTGATACTACCTTTGAGGTCTAACAACACACTTCTCCTAGCTAGGCCACAGTCCCCAAAGTTCTACAACTTACCAAAACAGGGTTACCAGCCTGGGAACAAATGTTCAAATATAAGAGGCTGTGAGGGACATTTCACGTTCAAATCATAGCAAAAGACAAGGAAACTGGAGTTCCAAAGGGGTGGGATGTAGTAACCAGTCTTGCAATCCCTCATATTAGAAGAACAGAATTAAGTTTGAAACATTGATTTTTAAAAATTTATTCTTTTCTCGTATAGTGCATCCTGATCACAGTTTCCCCTCTCTCCATTCCCCTCAGTTTTCTCCTACTCCTCCCCAAGATCCACTTTTCCCCAGATCCATTCCTTCTCCATTACCCTTCAGAAAAGAGCAGGCCTCCCAGGGATATCAACCTAACATAGCAAAACAAGTTACAACAAGACAAGACCCAAACCCTCATGTCAAGGCTGATGAGGCAATGCTATAGGAGGAAAAGAGTCCCAAGAGCAGGCAAAAGAGTCAGAGATACCCCCATTCCAGCTGTTAGGAGTCCCACCAGAGCACCAGGCTACACAACCATAGCATGTATGTAGAGGACCGAGCTCAGACTCTGATAGGGTCCGTGATTGTCACTTCAGTCCCTGTAGGGCCTCATGAGCCCTGCTTAGTTGGTTTTGTAGGCCATATTCTCATAATGTTCTTGACCCCTCTGGTTCCTATAATTCTTCCTCCCTTCTTCTGTGAGATTCTACAAGTTCTGCCAAATGAAACAATAATTATATGCTGAACCACATGCCATATTCCATATAAACTTCCAATCTCCATGTTGTTTCTACCCAGTTATATCTTCTGAGATTATCTCCTTGTTGGGGCAAACCCACACTTCTTTCCCATCCCCTGACCCATGTATGTAACCAGGAAGGGTATGTCATCCAATCTGTACCTGTACCCTGAAGCCCATACATTCACATTATCTTTCCTGAAATCTTTAACACTTGTTTTTGGGAACTATTTTGAATTCTCAGAGCACTCACAAACAGTTATTTCTAACGAGGTGTCAATTGGGGAAAAGTGGTCTTCATGAAAGAGACCTATGTACCAAAAGAGAACAAGCCCACAGCCTGAAGAAGGCAATTCTAACAGTCTTGTCTGGACCCTGGCAGGGTCTCAGTGTGAATAAGCTGTGTGAAGTCTGTGGAAAACAGGGCTCAGGTGACATTTTTGACTGTGGTTATCTTTTCTAGAACTGGAAGGAATGGATTAAGGGGGTCTGAGGAAGGTCAGAGCTGAGAACACTGGCTTTCAGTCACTGTCACACTGATGGTTATCTGTGAGTCTCTGAGAAGCTCAGTTCACCGTTCTGAGACTCTCAGGTTCTGATATCAAATATAGAGTTCTAGGGTTCAGTTCTTGGCTCAAGGGTTTTTCAGTTATTGATATTTTTTTAGATCATAGACTAGTTTACCTCACCTCGACCCTGGTAGTATCTGTCAAGTATATGTGCCTGGAGAGAGCCAGGGGTCATACCTCTGTGTGCAGGCCTTTTATGTGCTGTTTTCCTGGAAGCTGCTTATAGAATACTCATTGATGGAGAGCCCGCAGGCTGGAGCTGGCTGAGCGGTAACTATCTTGGAACAAGCGACATTTTCAAGCTTACAGCCTTGGCAGGAGAGTATGAAAAATAATTCTTGGGAAGCTGGGGCCTGGTGGCAGCTGCTTTTCCTCAGCCTGCCTGCCAACACTTACTGGAGTTTGGGATGGACAGAGTTCTCAGCTGGGCCTATTGTAGCGGATGCTGGTAGTTTTCCACTCTGGGAAACTGGAAGAGTCCATTGGCGTCTCTGTCAGGAGATTGGTGGGTAGTGGAAGCATCCAGAAACCACCACGACAACTAAGCAATCTTTACTGCAGAGACTCTTGCTTCCTGTGACAGGCTGCCTTCTATACATGTTCCTTAACATTTCAAGATACTGCATGAACAAGGGAATGGGATCTGGGGAATGAGGCTTGGGGGGAAAAAAGGGAGGCAGATGTCTAGGACTGGAGCTGATGTTGCGGTCTGAGTCTTCCCTAGCAGCTGGCATCCCTTACGAGAGTTACCCAAAATAGGCACGTTCAATAGGAAAACCACACGGGGCTGCAGAGAAGTGCCACGTTGGGTTGCCTGGGCCAAGGCTTGGTTCCAAAGACCCAGCGGGATGAGAAAGGCCGTCCAAGATCAGCTCATCCTTTTCCTCTGCCCTTCCTGTGGGCCCCTGGGAACTCTGAGTCTCAGAGAGGCCCTGCTTCCATATTTTATTGCTCCTTTACTATCTTTGTTTCTGAATTCCTTCTTTTCAGCCTTATGTTCTTTGTTCCCTATTATCCCTAGCCTAGTTCCCATTGTCTGAGGATGGCTGATACGTTAGCCATTTCTTATCAGTGGTTTTTATTTCCTTGGCTTCAGTCAGTGTTTGTAGTCAATCATTGCCTGAAAATGCTAGATGGACAAAGTCCGAAATAACTTACAAATTTTAAATGCAGTGATTAGGACTCACATGCTAAAATCCTGACTCCTCTCCCTCCCTCACACCCAGTGCCTGCCATTTCCCTCACATCATGTTCTTGAAGGAGCACTGAGAGCACTGTGTCATCATGGGACGAGTGAGTGCAGTTCGGTAAGATGGGAGAGTGAATGGAGAGATGCTCAGAGGTGAAGGGGCCTTGCTGTGTACCATGAAGATCTGTATTCAGATCCCAGCACAAACATAGGAAGCATAGCATCTCACAGCTGTCTGTAACTCTAGCTCAGAGGGATTAAGCACCCTTTCAGACCTTAGTGCATACAAGTACACATAACTGCACACACATGTGAGCACACAGACATGTACACATAAACAAAATGAGCATTTTAGAAAAAGATGTGAGAGAGCTTCATTCATATAACTTTTACCATGGACTATTATATATTCCATGGTAAAAGCAATATAAGAGATAATTATTATTTATATCTTAGTAAATAGTAAGATTTATATCTTACTATACTTAATTTCTAAGTTAAACTTTATTATAAGTATGCACACATGCGTGCACATACACATATGTATAGGGCTTGCTACTTTTGGCTCTTGCAGTATTCCACTGGAAAATATCATATTCTAATAAATAGTAATCTACTGTGACACGTAGGGTCCAGCATGTACTCTGGCATTGATTGGAGGGTTCATATCGTGACAGAACCACAGATTTCTGTCATCCCTTGGGTTTATAGTCACTGGAGTCTCATCAAATCAAACTCCAGAAAATCTTCCTCAGTGGATCTTGGTGACTAGTTATTCCATTGACTAAGACCTGTGCTGTGGCTTTTCTTCCTCTCCTACCCATAATGCACTTCCTCTGATGAACTTTGATCCTGTGTACTGAGAGGCATCTGGGCAAACTGCTGCTTCAGAAAAACTTGTTGAAACCCCACAGATGGTGACTCACTTGCGAGGTTCTGAGGTAGACATTAACCCTCTATTGCACTCCAAGATCTAAAGTCTAGTTCTTCATCTCCATTCTCCTCTGCGGGTATTCATCCTTTTATACATCTACCTGTTTGCCCAGTATATGCTGAACACCTAGCCAGTGCTGTGTATCTGCAGGTGTTGAAAGGGGCAAGGAATCTGCCATGATTGCTATGTTCAAAAATGGCTTGCGGTCTCAACAAGGAGATCAAGAGGGGCAATATCTTAGAATATCCATGATGAAAGTTATTTCTTAATCTCTGTTACTTTTATCCTGACACCATATTTTAGTATTTTTAAAGCTCTGCCAGACTCTGATGTTGCATAGGCAGCTTGTCATCTTACCTTTGTCCTTGGACCAGATGGAGGTCCATGAGAGAAATCATTTCCTGTGTCTTAATCACTACTGACCAGCTATATAAATGCTGGGACACTTGCTAATGGGCACATTTGTTAATACAATACACAAATAAGTGATGACTAGACTTACATGGAAGGCTTTTTTTATTTGTTGTCAGCATGCACATTATGACTTGAGGTTTCCCTTGACTGAATCTCCAGGGCTTTGCCTTTAAGCCTCTGGAAGAAATTGGGAGTTCTCTGACATCTCACAGCAGAGAATTCTGCATGTTCTTTCTCTGTCACTCCCCTCTGTCTGCCTGTTAGAAATACTTCAAATCTCTTTTACTTCATTTTCTTTATCTGTTCAATAAAGAAAAGTTCTTGTATGGAATCAATTGGGATATGCCATATAAAGGATTTACAGGAAATACAGTCCTACTGAGTTGTGTTGTAGAGGTAGCTTAAAAGGTCTTGGTTGTTGTCTCAAGGACTAGAAGACCCCTTAGTGGGAAGTTATTTATGATAACATCATGATTCACCTTGTTGGTTCTGCCTTGCCCATGTCTGGCTTACCTCACATGTCCCGGAGTGCAGAGGTTCTCATTATGTGTACAGCCCAGCATCTGGAGATGTGTGATGGATGGGCCTGAAAGCCTACTGACTGGGGATGTTCTATTCTGACTGCCAGCATATCCCCAGAGCATTGTTCTCTGTCCAGAATGGTTGTGATCTGAGATCAGAGCTCTGAACCCAAACCCACAGCAGACTACCTCTGGATCTTAACACGTTAGTTCTCAGATTTAGCTTCAAATATGCTAGAGTTAAGATTCAAAATCTTCAAATGTAGGCAATGCCACACAACGGGCTGAGTACCAAATGGACCAGACAAAGCACAGGTGGAGCTGGCTCTCACTCAGTTTGACTTTGACTTGGGCAGGTGTCCTTTTTATTGTCAGTTGTTGAGAGTGAACTTCAGGTTATTCAGGCTTTGAACACAAGGGGCTTCCAGGCCCCTTGTGAAGATGCTTCACCAGCATCTTCTTTAATGTTCTGAGACTTAGACCAAGCAGCTCCTAGGTCCCCTTTCTCTGCTGCCTGCAGATGGCCATTGAGGAACCATTCTGCCTCTGATACTGTATGCCAGTCTAACAAACTACATACATGTGTGGCTTTTTATATATAATGTAAGGGTCTAATTTCAGTCTTGTGCATATGAATGTCCAATTTTCCAGCACATTGGTTGATGAGACTATTCTCTCCCTCCTCCATGCATCTTTTGGTACCTATGTTGAAGACCAGTTGACTTTATATGTCATATTATTTCTGGATACCCCATTCTGTCTCACTGGTCTAATATATATATAATATCCAAATGTATATTAAAGCACTGGACTGTTTTAATTATTATAGCTTTGTGATATGATTTGAAATCTAGACTTCTAATATCTCTAAGTCTGTTCTTCTTTTGTAAAAATGCTCTGGTTTTGCCATTTGTGGTATCATATGAATTTTATGATTCAAAAGGTATTTCTGGAAAAAATACTGTTGAAAATCAGTTCCTTCTCTTTCCTCCTCATGATTCCTTTTACATGTTTGCCATTGTTTTATTGCACAAAGCACAATGACTTCAAAGTATTCCCATCTTACTTGTTCTGCCATTACAACTCAGGAGGTTCGTTCCCATGATCCTGCCTGAGCTCTTACTCCCCTGCTGTAACTGGGCGTTGTCAGGCAGTAGTGGGCTCATGTGAGGGACCCTTGCTTGTTTCTCAACTCTCAGAAATGGTGGTCCTTTCTTCTGGTGCTCATTGTTTGAAAGTTAGTCTGGTTCCCATGTGGATTTTCATATGTTCTATTTTATTCTCTCTTTGTTTCAAGTGAGGCCCACTCCTGAAACTGTTGTTTTTAGTCAAGATCCAGCCTTGGTTTGTTTCATAGTCTCATATAATCAGCTCATTAGAAAACCAGGGTGCTATGGATCTTAGGCGTATGTGATGGCTACAAGGACAATGCTACGTACAGGAAATCTATTCAAAATGCGTATCTGCTAGCAAAGAACTAAAGATAGGGTAGTGGGTTATTACTCAATAAAATAAGACATTTGCATATTAAATTATATTACATTAGATGCCAGAGTCTGGGCCAAAATGCAAGTTTGAATGTTGGTTAAATCTTGGGTGCCTAAAAGATATTTGAGTTAGAGTTAGGAAAAAGTTCTGTAGCACAGAACGGCTGAACTGAGGTCATGGAGAAATGCAGGAAAATTTCAGTTTTCTATTTCCTGTCCTATTGCTAGTTTCCATTTTCCTGGGGGCTCAGGCATAAAAATGGAAGTGCATTCTCTGTTTTCTCTTTGTTTCCTTCGTTCAGCCATATGTCGCTATCCTCTGGGCATGTCAGGAGGCCACATTCCAGATGAGGACATCACAGCTTCAAGTCAGTGGTCAGAATCCACAGCTGCCAGATATGGGAGGTGAGGATGGCTATATCAGGAGAGCCTGCGTTCTGGAGGAAATGGACGCGTAGCCATGATTCGAGATGCTGGGGGAAGGGATGATGTTGGTGGGTGCTCCTGAGTCTGAAAGAGAGATGTGAGGGGCTTGCACTGCTTGGAATGTTTCAGAGGGAGGCCAGGCCTTGGCTGTAGCTTCTGGCCTGGAAACCTTTGCCTAACCACAGAGGCCTCAGAGCCACACCACCCACTGTGAATGGGGTCATTGACAGACAGTGGATTTGCTTTTCCTGACCTTACTGTGGGCTGCTGCAGGAGAAAGGCCAAGGCTGAAGGTCTGGGAGGTGTAGATTATGTAGGATGCTGGCAGGAGTGAGTAAAGCCTGCTTCTCAAGAGGAACCTGGAGTGTCGCTGTCAGAGCTTCTATGGCTAAATCAGACTCTGAGGTTTCCAGTAACTTCTTTCCTCCCTCAAGAAAACCTCACACAGAAGGGCCTTATCCATAAACAGAACAAATTCTATGTGGTGTATGTAATTCCTAAAGTTCCCTAAATGAATAGATTCCCAATTCAGGAACTAGTCTGCTGACCAATACCTACTCTTTCTGCTAAAGCTTAATTATTTTGGTATAAATTTAGTACTGGTTTTGTTAAAATGGAATCACCCATAAGAAAATAAACTCTGGTAAGCCTTTCTCATTAAATTTATCTTAGTATCTGAGTGACTAGAGTGCTGGCTGGTGGAGTTATGGAGAAGCAAGAAATGAGTGGGTAACATCTGTGAGGAAAGGGATCATTCCAAGGAAGAGGGAAAAGCTCGAAGAGATTCCCAAAGGAACCTCACAGTAATTTTGTAATGCTGTTCAGTGCCAGCCCAGCCTGGGGGTAATAAATGGAGGCAGGTTATTGGCTCTTCCTTTACATGCATTTCACCCTCACCTTCATCATGGTTCCTATGACTTTTTGCTCATTCTGGTGGCTAGCATTCCACTGCATTGCATAACCCACCCTGGAGATGCTACCATTCCTCCATCCTCCCTCTCATAACTTGATATCCAAACCACTGACGACCAGCTTTGCGAGGTTAAGACTGAGAATCGAAAGCGGGGATAGTGGTGGTGAAAGAACTCCGTAAGAAAACAGAGGCAGAAAGAGTTTCATTTCTCTAGAGTTCTCTAGAAACTAAAGGTTCCATGCTCTGGAAGCCCCCAGATCCCTTGTGGTGATGTTTCCTGGCTTGCATGGTTCACTGGAGTCAGGAAACTGAGCACAAATGGGAATGGTTAGGACGAACAGACATATAGGGAGGTCCACAAAGCCCCTGAGGACTAGGCTGCTGCTTTCCACTTGCTCCTTAGGCACTGGACAGCTGCTTCCTATGAGCTGGCAGGCAGCTTTTGTTTCCACAGCTGTTCTCTTTGCCTCCTACCCTTCTTTCTCAAGGCTTGACTCTGAAGAAGGAGACGGAGCCTGGTGCCCTGAGATTCCAGTACGACCTGATGATCTAAAAGAATTTCTGCAGATTGATTTGCATACTCTACACTTTATCACTCTTGTGGGGACCCAGGGACGACATGCAGGGGGTCATGGCATTGAATTTGCACCCATGTACAAGATCAACTACAGTCGAGATGGTACTCGTTGGATTTCCTGGCGTAACCGGCATGGGAAGCAGGTAAGGAGAAAATGTCCATGTTTTGGGGGAATCTAGGACCATATGTTGACTTATAATAGAACTGCTCAAGTGAACTCTACTCAGTTATGTGTACATTCAAACCTGACACACCATTGTAAATGTGACCCAAAGTATGTGAGATAGCACAGAGGATCTATTGGTTCTTCTGGGAGAGTTGAGTGAATATATTGTGCTCATGAATGAAAAGTGAAGTCTCCATCAAATGCATGATGAGTGGAGAGAGGTGAGCACTGTTTTATACTATCTGTTCTCTTTTTCTTCTCTCTCCTAGGTGCTAGATGGGAACAGTAACCCTTATGATGTGTTCCTGAAGGACTTGGAGCCACCCATTGTAGCCAGATTTGTGCGTCTTATCCCAGTCACTGACCACTCCATGAATGTGTGCATGAGGGTTGAGCTTTATGGTTGTGTCTGGTTAGGTAAGTCTCTACCACAGAGATCTTATACACCATATGGAAACTTCGAAGGCCTGGGAACTGAAGACCATCCATCAGCTCAGAAAGGGAGGAAGTCATTCACTGTTGGAATGAAATGATTCCCCTTTGGTCAAAGAGAAAGATAATTCATCCTCATCCACCCAGGGTTTGGGGCTCTGTGCTTAGAGTGACACATTCAGAGCTACTCAGGTAACTGCCACTGAGGTGTGCTTCCAACAGGGCTAACTATGAGAACAAATTGAGCCACAATGAACATGATGCATAAGACTGTATATGTCTGGAAGCTCAAATAGCTTCATGAAGAAATTAGTCAAGCAGTAGGCACATCATCTTACCTGAGTCACTGACCACACTGTCTTTTCTTTGGCAGATGGCTTGGTGTCTTACAATGCTCCAGCTGGACAGCAGTTTGTACTCCCAGGGGGCTCCATCATTTATCTGAATGACTCTGTCTATGATGGAGCTGTTGGGTACAGGTAAAGTCTAGGGGATTTAAATAATCACCAGAATGGGGAAAATTGTCATGATGTAGTCAATAATCAACGAAGCAATCAACCTACCAGTGCTCAAGAGTGATATACTGAGAGATAACTTAGATAGGGTGAACTGTGTGGTACTTATCTCCAATTTGTAGCTTACTTTTTATAATTATAATTATATAATAATAATAATAAAATATAATATATTATATATAATAATATAATATAAATAATATAAATGTATTATTATTATAATAATAATGCAGGAGACAGGAAGAAATTACACAAAGCAAGAGATAAACTTTGTGATCTGGCTATCAGTGTGGGAGCTATATTTTTGACCCTGAAATGAGGATGTTTGTTCTGACATATGAGCTAAATTAGTTATAGAGACAACATGATGAGTATAAAAATAATCTAGGTCACAAAGTTAAGAAACAATGGACTCTATAAATATGTTAGAAGCTGTGAAAAGAAAAAACTATGAAGGTTTACAATACATAAGGAAATGTCTCATGATGAGATGGTAATGGAAGTAGGCAAGGTAGGTAGAAGGATGCAGAGGAAACTGTATGGGACATCTTATTAGACCCATTGGGATTTAGAGTTGAGTAAGACATGCACTCATCCATTCTAATCATCACATTCTTCTTATGGCCTATTCCTAATGCCTTTCTTTCTTAGTTCATTCTTCATCTGCAAGGTCTGAGCCTGGGAGAGAGATCAGAATATTGTGGAGTTCAGAGCAGACAATAGAAGATTCTAGGGGTTGAGAAAGAAATGTTTGTGAGTCTCAGGAGGCATATTGTAGAATGACAACCCATCTACTTCAGCTGCCAGCTCCTGGGTGAAGCCTGCTTCTTCCAATTCTTTGACTCCTAATTAGGTCCTTTCCATCTACTTAGCCGCCCACTTCTCCACTTTCTTGCATCATCTTGGCATCATCACTCACACCCTAGCTAGCATGTATTCCAGGCACACAGGAAACGAGATATCTTTTCAATCCAATTTAATCAACCTTTGCCATTCAGTTGTTATGATGTATGAAGAAGTTGGCTAGGGGTTTCAGGCATTCAAAAATAGGTCTTACTTTTGAGACATTCACAGTTTGAGACAGAGGCTATATGAGAAGATTAATTACTATATGTATTATTTACTTTTTTTTTATCACTGTGACCAAATACTTAATAAAGAATTTGGAATGAAGGCTTTATTGTAGTTCATGGTTCCTCAGCAGGAGAAGATATTGCATAGCAGTATTCTTGGTGCTGGTGGAGACCAGAATAACAGGACCAGGAATAGTAAGAAGGAGACCAAGAGGAGGGAGGATGGGAAGGGAGATGTTTTCTTTTTTCTCTTAGCACCATCAGTACAGTGATTCATTGAAGATTCTTCAAGTTGGGGAAGGGCATGGTTAGAGCTGTGCTTTAGACAGATCAAACAGGCAGGTGGCAAAGATTAGATTTAGTGATGTATATTTTAAAATCCCAGATTCCATCAGGTAAAATGAGTAGCCAAGGCCATAATGGCAATCTTGGGAACAAGAATAAGGAAGAAATATTCATTTTTGGATTATAAGTATCCAATCAAAGTAATGCTGTCCTAATAATGTATTCCCCCGAATCAGTGAAGTCAGATTTCACATAAACAAATATTATAAAATAGTCAGTGTCTATTGTATTAGCAGCAGAATTTTTATTTTTCTTTTTTTTCAAAATAAAAACTGTATTTTTGGTTTTTTCCAGTTTTTGCTTTTGTACAAGATTTCATAGTTCTAATAACTTATACACAGATGGGATTGACCTCTGTTCTCATGTCACCACAGGTTCACATTTTCAGGCTATTGTCCCCAACAGTATGTTCTGATCAATATATTACCACAGTTTGATCTAAATATAGATACATTATATAATATTTATCTCTGGGAAAAATCAATTGTAATATGCAAATGTTTATAGAATACAGCAATGGAAAAGCTACAGTAGGCACACAACTATGACTGAGGCAATGAGTTTTAGATGCTACTCTATGTAAGTGAACATTTAAAATGGTCAATATGAAGGTTCTATTTATATGTGCACTCATGTCCACAACAAGTTCTGTACATGTCTACTGACAAGCAGCAGAATTTTTCAGACCTGGTTTATTAGTTTATGTGGAAAACTTCTCTTAGCCATTGTGCCCTTGTCTATATTTATCAGCTTACTGATGGTTCAAGACACCATATAATGGTTCACTACTATCAAAAGCATTCTCATTAATTTATTAATGAAAGAATTAATGAATAACATAACACAAAAAGTAGCACTTGCCCTATCAGTGACTAATGCTTGTCTGAAGTATTAGCAACCCTTCTTGGACTACATGATTTAGAAAAAGAAGTCGCTAGTATAAAATGATTCTGTTCTGCTAATCCCTCCATCTCTAAGATTACTATCTCTTATAGAATCCAGTGGTGAAGCATTGGGATAAAAAGTTTTTGTGTGGATGCATAAATAACTCTAGGTTCCTCTCTTCTCTCCTCCTCCCTTGGCCTGAGCAGCATGACTGAAGGGCTAGGTCAGTTGACCGATGGGGTATCTGGCCTGGATGATTTTACCCAGACCCATGAGTACCATGTGTGGCCAGGCTATGACTACGTGGGTTGGCGGAATGAGAGCACTACCAACGGCTACATTGAGATCATGTTTGAATTTGACCGAATCAGGAATTTTACTACCATGAAGGTCAGTGGAGTGAGGTGTGATAGATTTTCTTTTAAAAATCCAAAATTATAGTGAGTATGTGGTGGGAGCGGGGTGGAGAGAAAGGGGGTGTTTGGTGAGTCTGAACTGACATCAGCAGAATTAGATTTTAATGTATATCCCACTATTACAAGTATATACAAATTCAGAGTCACATTATTTCTTTTAAAATAACTGACTATTTTAGATCTTTACTGATTCTTTGGGAATTTCACAGCATGAACCCTAATCTTGCTCACTGTCTGCCCCTGAAGCATTCTCCGAAGAGGAATCCCCCAAATTAATTAAAAGCAAAGCAAACAAAAACCCCACCTCATTCCTCCATACTTCCTGCCTCTCCAACACCTCTTTACCCATCCCAGTGGCAATGGAAACTGAGGTGTGTCATACAGTATATCCTTTTGTCCAATCAGCCCCACCTGCAAATGTTCATCGCAGTGAGTCGTTGGTCTGGTTCAAGGCCTCTAGCCCTCTGGCACACTGTCCTCACTGGACCCTCACCAAAACTCCTCTTGCACATCCTGTAGTTATTGTTCTTCAGGGCACAAACTCCAGTAGGTCATAGATGGGGTGGATGTTAGGGTAGGCTAACCCAAGACTCAGAATGTGGGCCTGTATGGTAGCTGATCTGGTCAGTCTGGGCCACCCTCCCCTTCAGGTAAGAGGTGGGGGTCATTTGTCTTAAATGTGTTGAGGGAGGCAGCTCTCCCATTGGGGGTAAAGTCAGCTCTCCTACTGTAGTGCCCAGAGAGGGGAATGACCAGTGAAGGGCAGGGCAAGCTCATCATGGCCTTTGGATTTCAATACACATTGTTCCTATGGCCCCTTTGCTAACGTGCAGCATGGACATCAACACTGCTAGCCATAGCAGAACCATTGACCCAGACATGACTCTTGGCAGCAGCTTGGGACGGGATGTCATTATGGCCCCAGTGGCAGTGTGGATCATTCATATTGGTATGGCACAGCGGCAGAATGCCATGGATATTAGCACAGACCCTGGCTGCTGTAGGACAATGGACCCAGACATGACCTTTGGCAGTAGCTCAGGCTCTGATATCATTATGGCCTTGTGGCAGTGCAGGCCACCCAGATCAGTATGGCACAGTGGCAGCATGGCCCTAATATGGATTCAGGTGGCTGACCAGATCTTGGGCATTCACATAGCTCTCAATGGTAACAAGAGCCATGGAAATCAACTAAGACCCTGTCTGCTCTAGGGCCATGGACACAGACACTACTTTTGACAGCATCCTGTGGCCAGATGTTATCATGGCCACGGGTGGCAGTGCAGGCCACTCAGATTGGCATGACTTTGGCAGCAGCACAATCTTTGGATATCAATATGGCTATAGACAGAGGCCCAGACCCCAGGCATCCTTGTGGTCTTTGGTGGCAACATGGGCCATGAATGTGAACATATACCCAAGCTGTGGTAGGATCATGAATCCACACATGGTCCTTGGCAGCATCCCAGGCCCTGATATCACCCTGGCCCCAGGTGGAAAGGAAGATACCCACATCAGCTTGTTACTCACCATCTTTGCCTCTTCAGTTCTGTCTTTTTCCACAGCACACCAGCCATTCTGCTTCTCTTTCTATTTCTCCACAATATGTTTGCTTATTATAATATAATAGCATCTAACTTCTCTGTGCCTTATGGCACCAGGTGGACCTGTGGATGTCTTCAGCCAGCCAAGACTGTGAGGACCCAGGCTGTCCTGTGGGTGTCTTTTACCTGCCTTGGTGGAGTGACTGAGTCACATTATTTTTAAAGGTTCTTTCTTCATTTGTTAAATCTGTGATAGGTTAGGTTAGGCCCATCATTATTGATTCGCTCCCCTCCTTTCTCCCTTCCTAACACTGGAGCAAACATCCCCATCCAAATAGGCAGAGCAGTCATTTTATCAGTGCATTATTATGGAATAATTAAGTGGAAATTGGTGACTACAGTTGAGTGGTTGAAAAAAAGCAAAAGGCTTGGAAAAGGCTGCCCTACAGGCTGTCATGTAAGGACCATACCAAATACACACATACAAAGAAATCTGCAGAAGGAAATGGAAGGTTTATATTTCATTTTCTCTGGAGTAAGACCCCACCAAGGAGCAGATCTTGATGAGGCTAGTGATAAAGTCTTTGTTATAACATAACATGTTTGTTTCTTGGTATGCAGCTTAAATCCTCACCCTCTTTTCCCTTATTCCACCCCAGATCTGTCTTAAAGAGAAGGGAATAGAAAAGAAGAAAAGTTCATGCAAAAAGTAACCAGATTGGATGTTAAATCTTAATTCTAAGGTTAGGGAAAAGTAGGACTCGGGGGTGTGGAGGAAAGCCCTGTGCTGAGTGTAAGATAAGACTGCTGGAAATTATATGGTTTATGCATAACTCTTAATTGTCACTGGAAGTACAAAAGAAAATCTCATTAAAGCCTCAGGAAAAGGTAGGCAAATGAATTTGGCCTGACACATGAATTTTCACTGATCTGATCTTTTTACCATGTTAATATTTATATTCATAATATTAATAATCAGTAAACTTGTTAGTCCTTACTCAGTACTCACTATATTTGTTTCTTGAGTTAAGTGGAAAATATATTAATTATATTATTACATTATATAATTAAAATTCATCTGTTCATCTGTGCTTATTGGTTTCACAACTATATTTGAAGCATAGTATGCTAGATTCTGAGTAAAGAATATTTCTTATTTTGGGACACATTGGTCTTAAGGTCAATAGAAAAGGCCATATTAATTTGCAAAGGAATGTATGCAGGGTAATATGGGACCCAGAAGAAGACAATAAGCATCACCAGTCATCATTAAGAGTTCCTCTTAATGTAAATTTGTTAGTCCTTACATAATCTAGATTTAAAAAGTACATATTTTCTATATTGCTCCCAGATATTAATAGATAGTATCTCTTAACTGAATTATTAGTTATTCATTAAATGAGCAAAACATTTCAGACGAAGAGAAGGAACAACATATGCTCACTCTATTGGCTCATTATTGGAGGAGCTTTGGCAATTGTAAAACGTAAGCGTGTGCAATTATATGCAGCACATTATTCTTCAGAGATTTCTGAGGATGGGGAGTAGGGAGAGCAAAAGAAGAATCTATGCATTGCAACAAAAATACGTTGTAAGAGAAACTTTTTTATTTGTCTTTAATGTATTGTAAACATGCATATAAAGTCTATATACCTTGGGAGGATTTGTAGTTTAACAAATAATTAAATGAACTTTAAATTATCCATGGGATTATAATACTTTATCAAAGAAACTTTGATATTCCTGAATCTCCAGGGTTATTTTCAACTAGCTTATCACAGGTCAGAATGATTAGAGACCTTAAATTAAGAAGCCAGAAGTTTCTAAGGAGAAGCTTCAGGACAGCCTTCTTAGGCAAACAGATCCTCCACATGGTTTAATTTTTCTGGACAAAAAAAAGTAAAATATGACTTCTAAGGCATTAATATCTTTTGTAGATCAGATTTCTTTCTGAGGCAAATTAATCTTCATTTCTTACTGTGAAGAAAGGTTAAAGTATACCATTAAAGCTTATTCATGCAATCAAAGTATATTGTTTTAATAAATAAATATGTAAGCCCACATGGAATGAAATCCTATGCTATTTATTTGCATTCCAGGAGAATTCTTGAAACATCTGTAGGAAAGATTGTTACCTTCCCTGCAGGGTACTTACCCAACACTTTGCAGATTTCAGAACATCTGAAAAATCTATTGAAGCTAGAGAAGGAATTTCTTTGATTTTTTTTCTTGCCCTTAGCGTTACTCTATAGACTTGGAGGTCACTAAACTAGAATGGTTACTTCACTCAAGAAAGATATGTACACATGTGTTTGTCACTAAAACCTATGGAGAAAAAAATCCAAATAGAAAAGTTAAGGTGACTGATACTTTTCTATATGGTATGATGTACAAAAGGGCCTTGGAATAAATGTCTTGGCTCTCTGTCCAATTGTGTTGTGGACTGACCATAGGTCAGGAAAACATGTGAGTGTCGATATGTTGTCAGTACATATACTTAGGCTAGAAGGTTTTTACACTGTCTAGTAGCTCTCATGGTCTACCCTCAGAATATCTCTGGTCCAGTCATTTGTCATTTTCTTCTCTGTCTAAAAATGAATCAGCCTGGTAGTCCTGCATTGATTATCTAGAAGGGATCAAAGAAATTGAACAGTATAATCGAGAACTGAAACAGACATTAAAACAGAAACAGAAAATAAATTCCATAAATGGCAGTCATACCTTTCCAACTCATGAAACTCTTGAGGGACATTGGCTAGCAAATTTATTTTTCATGTAAGACTGAGTCAGAGGAAATGGGGCTGAACTGCTGTAAGGAACCTGAGTCAGTTGCAAATATACATATTATATTTTGTGGGTTATTAAAGAACTGTTGTGGAATTTTTACTCTTGGTGACTTCACAAGCCAAATAAATATCCCACTGAAAAGGTCATTGGGTCAGGAGAATGGATGTCAGTTACCTTCTAACTGACTTTTTGTCTCATCTCAGAAATATCAATGAGAAAGATTTGATGATCCCACCTAAATGGTTTTACTTAAACTTAATTTGCTTAAATTGGTGTCTCTGGCTGAAGGTGCCAATCCATGGTATTCCAAGTAAGATTTCTATATATATAAAAAAGATGAAGTTGTATTTGTTTTTATATGATTTTCTTTCAAGTTTTCCACCTAGCCTTCCTAAAATGAATGTTCTAGCTTTGGAGGGTTCCTGGGAGGAAGTAGGGTATCAGGTTGGCTCACCATCTCAGATCAGAAAAACCTCAAATGTGGCCAGATTGCAAGTGTGATTTAAGGAGATTGCAGAGGCAAGAGAATTCCTGTGGAGGACAGACCTGGAAAGACGCGGATCTAGCTCTTCTTTAACAGGAGAGAACACTACAGCCTGGAACCACGAAGCTGTGTGGGCAGAGCACACACTCACAAATAGGAAATGGGGGCAACATCCTAGAACTTTTAAGGACTGACCTGGGATCATTGCCACCATCCAGAAGACTGACTTACGGGTAGCAGTCAGAGAAATAGTCAGGTCTGGGAGTTTCCTGGGCTAGTTGGGCTGTTGTTTTCCCGTGCAACCCAGCAGGGCTAGCCTCTCTCTCACATGCCCCTCTCTCTGCCAGGTCCACTGTAACAACATGTTTGCTAAAGGCGTGAAGATCTTTAAGGAGGTTCAGTGCTACTTCCGCTCTGAAGCCAGTGAGTGGGAACCCACTGCGGTCTCCTTTCCCCTCGTCCTGGATGATGTGAACCCCAGTGCTCGGTTTGTCACAGTGCCTCTCCACCACCGGATGGCTAGTGCCATCAAATGCCAGTACCATTTTGCCGACACATGGATGATGTTCAGCGAGATCACTTTCCAATCAGGTAGGAAACCTTGGGCCCCAGAGGGAAGAGAGTGGGTTGATGCAGGAAGTGGAAAGGGCATCCAAGCTGCCTCCTAGTAGGTCTCTGAGAGAAGTGGGGTTACCAGGTGCTTCATAGTCTTTGGAAAGAGAGAATCCTTTGTTTTTCTAGTTTTAATTTATGTAATTATAAGGAACAAAAGTGGGATAGTACAAACTTAATTACACTCTTTTTACACATTTTCTAGAAGAGATTTACGGCAAAAGATTTTTAAATGATAATAAAATGTGTCAAAAGCTATAGAAATTAAGACTATGAGTGGAAAGCATTTAAGCACTATCAGAGTAGTCAAATGGAAATCTCTAACCATTATGTACAAAGGTAAAGGGAACAATGGACTTCCTTCCATTATTCACCTTTATTAATAATCTTTGCCACATTTATTTATTTTTTTTGTAGTATTTGAAAGCAAATCTAAAACATATTTTGTTTTATTACTAGTGTTTTACAATGCATATAAGAAAATACTTTCTTGAGTATAATATCATTATAACAACTCACAACATTACCATTAAATTCTAAAAATGACTATATCATCCTCAAGGGAATATTAGAGTTCACCGAAACCCTAACTGTACTAAACCTTGAAAAGTTAAAAGAAATTTATGTTCTTGTCTATACCATTTAATTTTAGTTTGGAAGACAGAACGCTATGCAATGGTTTTTCAGAAATAATTCAAACCCAAGTATAAGCAATCAGGAAGAGAAAGGGTTCAAAGCCATGGACTTGTCATGAATAGTAGTGACAAAGGTGTGAGAGTCCCATCAGACCTGGAAGAAAGGCAGAGGAATAAAATAAAATGCTAGAGAAGTTACTAGGCTGTTAGGTTATACTAATAGGAGGAGAGGGTGTGTGTATATTTAACAAAAAAGAATGAGTACCTACATTATATCTAGTCCAATGATGTAATTTAAAAGCAAACAGACTAATTATTTCATTTAATTTATTCAGAGCCAAAACTTATATGCTCAAAAGAAGTGGCATTTTTATTGTAATAATAATTTTGGGGGAGTGACAAATAGATACCCACAATCTTTGGGAATAATCTGGGTAAGCAAAAATATGCCCACCTATCCTTGGATAATATTTAGCAGCATAATTGGTGCATTTGTCTTAGTTTGGCCAAGCAAAGCTTGGACTATGCTTTTGATTCCTGGGGAATTTCTTGAGTTTCAAATCCTCTGTCTTGATAATGTTAGTTTGTCTAGATTCTTGAGGACCTAATTTAATAAGTATAGTTGATAACAAAAGTTTTTTTCTATGTTTGAGAATGGTAAGAAGAAAAATTAGGATTTGTTGAAGGAATATCTTGTAGAAGAGAAATTCAAATTTTAATTCTTAACAAGTGAGATGTAAAAATGAATTGGCAACATCAATTTGGAAGACACAGTTGTGGGAACTGTTTTTGAAAGTTAGAGCATCGGGACTGGAGAGATGGCTCAGCGGTTAAGAGCACCGTCTGCTCTTACAGAGGACCCGGGTTCGATTCCCAGTACCCACATGGCAGCTAACAACTGTCTATAGTTCCAGTTCCAGGCAAACACCAAGGCAAATAATTAAATAAATAAAGTTTAAAAAAAAAGAAAGAACATCATAGTGAAGTATATTTCAAAGACCGTTTTCTGCCTCTAGGGATGAAGGATAATGAAGCACAGTGAAAACCTGTCAGAAAATAATTTCAGTTCTTTGAGGAATGGAGTGTCTTTGTACTAGGTCTATTCCTTGTTCATGCAGGCACTGAATTCTCTCCACATACTGTTGAATTTAGGTCCTTCTCTCCATGCATCTTCCTGCATATTTTATGATTATCTATGACCACAGCCCCTGAAACACCATGTGTTAGCCATGTGTTACTATATATTGTGACCATATATATTATTTGCAACACTTTTTTTTTTTACCAGAATAGTTACCTTTTACTTGTACTGATAGTTATATTTAATTGACTGCATTTGTGGTTTCATTTTTACTTTGTGTCTAATTGACATAATTTTTTGAGTTTTGGGCTACAGTGTGATGAACTATTTCATGTATAATGATCCAGGTTTCCTTCATGAAAAAAATTCCTATTGGTAACCCACTGTTGATTTTACAGGGTGCTAGGTCTCAGGCTACCTTTAGTTCAGTCATTGCCTGCATGGCTGCTACAAGCTCTAATTTATTCTTGTTCTGCAACAGATGCTGCGATGTATAACAACTCTGGAGCCTTGCCCACCTCTCCTATGGCACCCACAACTTATGGTGTGTATAATTAATTGTAAAATCTTAAGTTGAAGGTACCTCCTGGAAGATAAAGAAGGGTAGAAATTGCAATGACTTCAGTGTGTGTGAACAGCTTGATTCCATGTGGCTCTGGATAAAGATTAGTGTGCTTTAGAAAGAACAGTCTACCCCCAACGTGAAGGATCTAAAGTTACTTTCATTTGTGCCCACTCAGGGGTTTCTTCAGCTGAGAGGGACAGAGTCTAGTGTGTTCTAACTGATCTACGAAAGTTTAAGAAGCTTGGAAAAGAAACAAATAAGAGGACATTTCTACGTGAGACCCATAGTAGGAATCTCAATGAATGAGAGGGTCCATGGAACAAAATGCTTTTCTATCCCTCTGGAAATGAGTGTGCAAAGGTGCATTCCTTGCTTAAGGAACTCACTGGTTAGAACAGCCAGCAATCTGGAAATGTGTGACTGGGTATCTCTTGAGAGGAGTTTCAGCTACCTTGGCCTGTCACAAAGAATAAATGGAGAATGGAAGTCACTCCTTACCAATTTGTTATGAGTATTAAGAGCCTATACATACAGACTGCAATAAAGAGGAAAAAATGTGGGAATGTATAAAAAAAACTCTCAGGTATCTAGTCTGAGCACGGAGAGAGGAGAAATAGTGGTGACCCATGGAAGAGGACTGTAGAAAATGGGAGGAAAGTATTAAAGCAAGATCAGCAAACGCAGAAATATGAGGGCACCTTCTGGAATTCTCCTTAAGGAACAAGATCTATCTTCATGTTCTGCTCCAGCCACAGCTGCTTTCTTCTTGCCTTGTAAAATGATTGTTTTCTCTGCATTCTCTTCTTGGTCATAGATCCCATGCTTAAAGTTGATGATAGCAACACTCGGATCCTGATTGGCTGCTTGGTTGCCATCATCTTCATCCTGCTGGCTATCATAGTCATCATCCTGTGGAGGCAGTTCTGGCAGAAGATGCTAGAAAAGGTGAGGATGTGAAGTATGGGTAGGAGGCTGTGTCTCCATTTCCTACATTGTCATGACACCAACAGTGCCAGATTCCAAAATGTTTTAAGAGGTTAATGAGTTGCCTGAGGCTACCAAGAAGCATAGGCATGATAAAGGCTGTTGAAGTGAGCCAGAAAATAATTAGCTAAGTCTAGTTTCTCATTTTCAGAATGAAGAATTTATAATCTGCCAAAGAATCTCAGGACACTCTTCCTAATACATTAAATATTAACTTGAGCATTTCCCATGAAGAATCTGGCTTTCTGCCTTTGAGGTAGAGTGAAGGCAACTGTGTGTGTATTTTCAGTTTGGCAACAATCCTGACAGACAGCTGAGGTTGGGGATCATTCTCTTCCTGTTGAACTTTCTGACAATAGTGCTAAAGTCCTTTCTTTTCTTTGTGTTTGTCCTTTTATTTTTTTGATGTCCGATTACTCATTTTTTCTGTTGCCATGACCAAGTAGATGGCAAAAAGCAACTTAGATTTCTTTATTTTATATCATGATTTAAAAGGAGAGACAGTCTATCATGGTAGTGAAGGGTACTAACCACTAGATGATCATGGTGAGCTAGGGGGAACCTTATGGCAGGCAGGTGGGAAGCAGTTACACTGTGTCACAAGTCAGGAAATAGAGAGTGGGGAGCTCTGGTTCTCAGCTCACCAGCTTCTTTTCATTCAGCCTGGGATCCCAGTCCATAGGATGGAGCTGCCTACATTTAGAGTTGATTTTCCCTGCTCAGCTAGCCTTTCTCCAAACACCTGTTCACATCTGAATAATTATGCTTCCATGGTAACTTAAAGTCCAGTAAGCTGACAATGAAGCATAAACATCCCTCTCTCTCTCTATCTCTCTCTCTCTCTCTCTCTCTCTCTGTGTGTGTGTGTGTCTGTGTGTGTGTGTGTGTGTGTGTGTGTGCATGCGCGTATATGTGTGTAAAAACATTTAGCCTCATTAACGACCAAGTAACTTATCACTATCTTAATCCTATTTCTTTGTGTTCTTGAAGGTTATGCTTATATGTTCTTGAGTTCCTCAAGTTAATGAACAAATGACATGAATAATTTTGTCATATATCTCTAATATTTTAATATACAAAGGCTATTTTTCATGCTTGTTTTTTGTTTTGTTTCCGAGACAGTCTCCTGTGTGAGCCTGGCTAGCCTGGTATTGTAGACCACGCTAGCCTAGAACCTATCATGATACTCTTGCCATCCATTCCTCCAAGGTGTCACGATAGGCATACACTGCCACATCTAGTTCACACATGTTTCTTTCTATGAATCTCTGAGTAACAATCAGATGAACTAGATTTAGCTTGTTGTGATGAGATAATACATACTCAAGGGATGACCTACACTCCGTCTGCTGGGTTTTTTTTTTTTTTTTGATTGTTCAAAATTGATACACTTCACCAAAGATGGGGATCTATAATTTTTCTTGGTTTTTTAATAGGAAAAAAATCTTCAATGGACCCTGCTGCTAAGCGACTGTCCACCTTTGGATCTATCAAAATGTTTCTGGCTTTGGCTTTTTTGCTCAATGAGCTCCTGTCAATGGATATGGGTCATAGGATTTCTAAGCTGTGAATCTCTGCAGAGGCTAGAAGGCAGTCATAGACTTCAGAGTCCAAGGCATGTACCAGAAGAGGAGCAGGACACCATGAGAATGGTCTTGAATCTCTAGAACTCTTTGAGTGTAGGACAGGAAAGGGCTCACTTCAGATGTGAGAAGAGCAACCTAGCAAATTACCCGTGATCCCTTCTGACCTGCTCTACATTCAAGCTCCAATGTTGGTTGAGGTTTGATGACAGGAATACTTCACAGAAGAGAAAGTACCTTTACATCTCATAAAGACCTTACCATCAGACAAAATCACAAACAACGCCTTCAATTCATTAACAGAATCTACACAGTTGAAAGGAAGACTACTTGAAGGATTCACTCAGTAGTCTACATATGTTTCACGGTGCCTGTGGATGAAACTAAGCATTTTCTTCTTTCTGCGGGCTGAAATGCCCTCATGTCTAAATGGGTAACTCCAACTTGAAGGTAGCAAAGAAGAGTTGGTAGTGGAAGAAACTGGTTGATTAGTTCCACTAGGCAGCTTAAAGCTAATATATGGTCTTTTAAAATGTATTTTTATTAGTTCTTTGAGAACTTCATACAATGTGTTTTGATCATATTTATCTCCACTCCTAACTATTTATCCACCCTGTCTTTTTTCTTTATTACCTACCCTGTCCATTTTGTGCTATGTGTGTAGTCACCACGCATGTAGGACCATCTACTGGAGAGTGGTCAATCTAGCAGAAGTTATAACCTTTAAAAAAACAGACTCTCGGGGGCTGGAGAGATGGCTCAGCGGTTCAGAGCACCGTCTGCTCTTCCAGAGGACCCGGGTTCGATTCCCAGCACCCACATGGCAGCTAACAACTGTCTGTAGTTCCAGTTCCAGGCAAACACCAAGGCAAATAAATAAATAAAGTTTTTTTAAAAAAAAAAACCAAAAAAACAAAACAAAACAAAAAAAAAAAACAAAAAACAGACTCTCCCTCCCTGAGAAGCCCTCAGCTGTCAATAGCTCCTCAGTTAGAAGTGGAGGATTAGTGTATGCTCTGACTGAACAGTCTAGTAAGGCTACCTTTTACTTGAAGAAAGGAAGAGAATCTACATTCTCTGCTCTGGACTTTTTCCTCTCTCTTTATTTGACTTAGAATTTACCACGCTTCTCTGGGCTTTTCTTCTGGAAGCTGCAGGGCTGTGTTCATCATCTGGGAGATACATGCTAGTCTGGAATACTATACTCTCAAGTGTAGCATCTTTCACCTTTGGATATTTAAGTCTTTTTAAAAACTTTTTCTATAGATACTCTTTCTATAGCCCTGTATAGGCTCCCAGTACCCTGGAATGGCATTCTGGATTTCTTGCTATGATAGCATCTAATTTTTTGTTGTGTAAAAACTTTATGTATACATATACACTCCAACAACATTACTAAACATATTTTTAGTTTATAACATTTCTTATCAATTCCTGATGGTGTCCCCAACAAAACTTCTTTGCAAAAATCAACCCACATTTATGAAGAACCTACTATGTTCTGGGTTCCATGCTTGTTCTGAGTATGTTACTGAACAAAGTACTGTTCAGTCTAGTAGACAGACATCTAAGATGGTATACTGAATACTTAAAGTGTGTTTATTAAAGTGAAGCATCGTACAGATTCAAATATGACATTCATTAGAGGCTAATAATTGTCTTTTACTGGTCCAGGCAATTACATTAGACATTATGCTATAACAGCTAGTTATCTGGTGCTTTGTCTTTTTTTTATTAGATGTAACTGACCATTCTGTTTGGTGTTAGTAAAACCTAGCATATTATTCTAACCTATAATACTAGGGTGATCAAATTCACTGTTAGTTAAGGGGTCAAAGGACAAGTGAGCAAAACACATTATTTAATAGAACACACACCTCTTAACAACAAAGAAAGTATCTGGCTGCTGATCGGCTCTTGTGTAGATGATGCTGATAAATGTTTCAGTGAAAGCTAATGAATGTTGTCAGCAGAGAATTAGAAGGCTAAATTCTGCCTTGAGAAATAAGGAACTTTTCTAAGTTTCTGTAATACAGTAATTTATGGAACCAGACTACCTCTTTGTCAGATGCACTTTTCCGGGGGGTTGAAGGTGTAAACTGAGAGTGAGGGCTGGATTTAAGAAAGAAAGTGACAACTCTCCCCATCCATGACTTTCAGGCTTCACGGAGGATGCTGGATGATGAAATGACAGTCAGCCTTTCCTTGCCCAGCGAGTCCAGCATGTTCAATAACAACCGTTCCTCATCACCAAGTGTACAGGAGTCCAACTCTACTTATGATCGAATCTTTCCCCTTCGCCCTGACTACCAGGAGCCATCCAGACTGATTCGAAAGCTCCCAGAATTTGCTCCAGGGGAGGAGGAGTCAGGTGAGGATGAAATCATGGGCAGAAAACAGAGGAGAAACTTTGACTCACATGATGTAGGTATAACAGTCTCGCTATAGGTTAACCAAATCCAGTAAGTCTATGTGGCCCATTAGGGAAATCTACAGTTCATCTCTAGATTTGGTTGCTGCTGCTTCTAGCCTGTTCTGAGACCCTTACTTTTACATTTAGCATAAGATGTTCAGAGGGACCAGCAAAAAGTGCCAAAGGATCACTAAAGGTGTTTCCAGAAACAGCTGGGTGGTCTCACCTAGGTAACCTTCTTCTTCTGTATGTAATGGGAGAGAAGGTGTCCCCACTTGACACCAGACTCCACTGGGGTAAATTCTAGACTGAAAATTACTTTGAAGGAAAAAAGATAAGTGAAGCTAAAGGCATTCTATAGCTGTGGGTAGCTCTCTGAATAACTGAAGCATTTAATTTTTGTTAGCTTCTCTTTGGTAAATATTCACTACACTAGCATAAATTTTATCTTGGTGATAAATATTTTTTATCTTTTCTCAATAAAAGTATTGAATAAGGTACATAGCACCAATTGCTTCAAATGCCAGTCATCTTTAAAAAGTGCTATAGATTAACATTAAGAGTGATGCTTGATAGTCTCTGGAATTCCCAACAGCTTTCCAAAGTCATCAGCAGAAGTGAATGGGTTAGTGGCAGAGGACTTATGTGTAGGTGAGGAAGGCCTTAGCCAGCTGATAGAACTGAACAGAAGAGTAGAGACTCATCAAGGAATAACCTTTCCAAATGAAGAAAGAATCCATCCAATTTCCTAGAAATAGCAAGAGTAAAGACTTTATATAAATTCATTCCCTTGACAGAACTGAAGTAATTAATATATTTCTTAAAGGCTGAAAACATCTCCCATATCAATTATATTTTAACTTTCTAAAATTATGGTACATGTTAAACAAGTGCATATAAATTCAATCTATGATTGTTTTCTTCCCCAAATTGTGCTGTTAAATTAATGCCAACATTTTGAAATTAAGGAAATTCGCTGTTAAACCTTCAAGACTACTGTTCCAGCACAGCATATGACTTCCTAAGGCTTAGTCACACAATTCCACAGGGATAGTCAGGGAACTTGCTCATGATGATGTCTTGTAGAGTGAGAAACAAAATGGTAGCCTACATTCTGAAATTCAAAAAGAAGGTATCAGATTCTGACATTCAAAAAGAAGGTGTCACATCCTGACATTCAGAAAGAAGGTGTCACATCCTGACATTCAGAAAGAAGATATCACATTCTGACATTCAGAAAGAAGGTGTCTATAGGAAGGACAGCTGGCCCCAAGTATATATGGAGTGGGTTAGGCTGCCATGGGACTGGATTCTTGCTATCCCCTCAGATATTCCTTCTTAAAGATATGTCTATAGCTGCCCATGGGAACCAGACTCAGTACTCATGTCTTCTCAGGCTGCAGTGGTGTTGTGAAGCCAGCCCAGCCCAATGGAGCTGAGGGTGTGCCCCACTATGCAGAGGCCGACATAGTGAATCTCCAGGGGGTGACAGGTGGTAACACCTACTCGGTGCCTGCTGTCACCATGGACCTGCTCTCAGGAAAGGATGTGGCTGTGGAAGAGTTCCCCAGGAAACTGTTGACTTTCAAGGAGAAGTTGGGAGAAGGCCAGTTTGGAGAGGTGAGTTGATCTTTGGAGTGAGACACCCAGTCCTTGATGATGAGAACGAAGTAGGTGGATAAAATGATCAGTAGCGCAAGAGTCTATCTAGAAATGAATTCACGGCAGAAAGTCTCCTTTACTTGTTTATCTGTATTTCTCTCAGGATGGATAGTTAATGGTGAACTTCATCTTTGTGTGAGAGATATGGATTTCCTGGCATGTCTAATCTCTATATAAAAAATTTTAAGGCAATGTAAGTCACAATATTTCAGATATCCTGAAAAATACTCAGTGCTTTCAAAAACTGTTTAGAGTAGGTTAACAAGGGTAGAGGTCTTGGATATCATCATCTTTTATGGATTATCTAGGAACACCCTGCTGCTTGCTATCATTTTTCCTCTTAATGAGAGTTTTATGTCAGAATGGTAAAATAAGACAAGATAAAACAAAACAAAACAAAACCCAAAAAACAAAAACAACCTCATCCTGCTATTGGTTCCAGAATTAACCACTACAGAATGAATCACCACAAAGATAAGGAGGAGCCCCCTTCTGGGTTGACCTCAGAATGATGCATGAAATATTAACCTTTTCATTCTTGTATAAGTCATAGGAAACTTCAGATAATTTAGAGCGATGCTTTTTTTTTATCTGTAATAGAATCCCTTTTATCCTGTAATCTAAGTCCCAAATATAATACTTATTTTCAAGTGAATATGTTGTTGACTTTTGGTATGGATCAAATAGCTTCCTTCTGGGTAGGTTTGGTGTAAGAGGAGGCAGAGGAGTCCATGGCATCTGTCTGTGGTGTCACATGGATTCATTGTGTCCCCTGGGTTGAAATCCTATGCCCACTATATTATTACTAACATATAGGCATAATTTATAACACTTGGCTCACCCCAAGGGATTATTTTATGAAACTGCCTTATGTTTTGTTATGACCAAGGGATTAACTTCTTCAAATCAAAGTTCAACAGTTATTCCGAGTGATATTTTCCAGAGGAGTTATGCTGTGATAAAATATCATGTTGCAGATTATCATTACATGATTTATCAATATTCCATTAATGTCTATTTCTCTTACATATCATCAACATATATCAACTGGGTACATTAGCATTGTTTATTAATTTTGTTAATTACTTGAATCAAAGAAATGTCACCTAGAGCCTCTTTTTGGTCTCGGGTTATTTTGTCTGAGTTGTAAGAGTTAGTTTATCTCCAGGACATGCCTAGCAAGAGTGCTGAGACATCTTCAGGGGCAATGATGATACTGAGACTAGATGACTTTTGTCTAGGTTCATCTATGTGAAGTGGAGGGAATGGAAAAATTCAAAGACAAAGATTTTGCCCTAGATGTCAGTGCCAACCAGCCTGTCCTGGTGGCTGTGAAGATGCTCCGAGCAGATGCCAACAAAAATGCCAGGTAAGTAGTCTGAATTTTGAATTTTCCTCTACTTGTTTCACAATAAGGAAATTCTTGAGCTTCTATTTTTTTTCTTCTATTTAGATAGGAAGGTCTGTAGGCTGTCCCCACAAGCCCACAGTTACACTTTATGCTTCCAATGGAATTGGAAGTAGCCATCCTTTCCTCTATCTCTTTCAGTCACAATTGTATATAGTTATTTTATATTCACTATATTTACTTTCTCAATCCCCTCACCCAGTGCCTACAACAGCTCAAATGTGTTCTTCATTCATGATACCCAGACATACTCTTGAACTTCACTCTCTCCTCTAGCTGACCTCCCACAATGACAAACATCTTTTTGCCCAAGACTTTGTCTTCTCCTGTTTTTTCACATCTCTGTTTACATTCTCATCCTGGTTTTTCTCTTTTATGCTCCTTTTCTTCTATATTCAGCAGCCCCCCACAATGAGAAGCTACTTCTACTTGAAATGCATCACGGACCTCAGAGCAAAAAGATCCACAGTCCTTTAACAGATTTCCTAGCTGGCTAATAGTCTCTTGGATCCCTTACTACATATATTGCGGTTCCCATCTCACTGCATTGTCCTCTGACAGCCTTTCTGTTACAGTAATGGTGAGTTAATCCTCACCCAGAGGCATGCTGGTAGAAATTAGTTGTGTCCCAGAGGAACCTGAACATCTGGATACCACAAGCATCTTCCCATGTGTGTTATCTTGATCTGTCTCATTGATATTCATCCCAAGTGGAGGTTTTTTATTCCTTTTCCCCAAGTTATTGCAAATTCCAAAAAAAAAAACAATGATAAGTTTTGTTAAAAGTCTTAAAACGGACAGGATGTGAACTGAAGAGGAAGGTGAGGATGCAGAACTCTGTGGGCTTTCACATTTTAACCAGGAGCATTAACTTAAGAATATTAACATGAATGAAAAGCAAGCACCTCTGAGTCCTGCAGAGAGATGGGATATTCCCCATATCAATTTTTGCACATAGCAGGAGAAAGCAACAAGCAGAAAAAGACACTGTCTGAAATAGGACAATGCATTTCTGGGTTGATGATGTTTGATGGATCCGCTTGCACTCATTCTTATTTGTTAATGATAGATGGCCTAAACTCTGGGTCCTCAAGGTCACCAACACCCAAGGTCTAAGAGTCACAGGAAAATAAGAAGAGATTCTGAATCAGGACTGTATGGGTTCCAAGAATTTATATTGGCAGACTCTGACTTGCAGTGTAGCATTTTCATAAAACTCATTAGAGACTTCTAACTGATTTGCTCCTGGAGTTTTGAGAATGTGAGCTATTGACTCCATGTTACAACTCAAGTGTGGCTGTCACTAGGAACCCACACTGTTACAAGTTTGGGACAAATGAGGCCTTTTGAAATAATTTTAGTTTTTACCATCATGCCTTTCAAACAATTCTGTCTGAATGGACCACCAAATCCAGGTATGCTATGGCTGACTGCTGGGAAGGGGAGCAGGAGAAAAAAAGAAATGATCAAATAGATCATCAAAGGGTGGTTATCTATTTCACAAAAAGTATCTTCATTTCATTAATAGTATGATTCAGTAGCTTTTGCAGGAGGCAAATATCTTAAAGCACCTGAGTTGGATTTTTTTTAAGTTAAAAAGCCCCATTTGGAAGGTAGTTTTACCCAATACCTATTTGAGTCAGTTGTATCAATAACTTTCTATGTAGTGAGCATTTTGCCACACATGAGGAAAAGTAAGTCATCAATCTTGTCCTTGAAAACATTATTATTGATTAAATAAAGGTCCATTATGTTCAAGGATGAATTGAATATGATAGTTCTGGGTGCCAGTTTGTTATGTCAAAGATCTTCAGAGGGGAACAAGGCATGGGGTGATGGGTGGGAATGGACATGGGTGTGCACCCTTCCTTGCTCAGTTCTGATTCTGACAACCTATGACTTTACCTACAATCACATCCTCCAAAGGAATGATTTTCTTAAGGAGATAAAGATCATGTCTCGGCTCAAGGACCCAAACATCATCCGTCTCTTAGCTGTATGTATCACTGATGACCCTCTCTGCATGATCACGGAATATATGGAAAATGGAGATCTCAATCAGTTTCTTTCCCGCCACGATCCTCTGAGTTCCTGTTCTGGCAATGCTACAGTCAGGTAAACAAGTCAAGTCTTTCTTCTTTTCTCTGTGAGGAATTCTGGGGCCTGATGAAGCGTAAGGTTTCAGTTGTCCTGAGGGTAGTGTGGGAAGTCAATTTTTGTGCAGTGAATGATGGAACAGCTATCCTTAAGAGGGAAATCAAACAGATTCTTTAAGAGCAGGTTAGGATACAGATGGCTCAACCCTGATTGGTTTGTTAGAATATGCCCCCTCCACACTGCCTCCTCTTTCTTATGTGTGCTCTCAGTTACACCAGCCTGAAGTTTATGGCTACCCAGATCGCGTCTGGTATGAAGTATCTTTCATCCCTTAACTTTGTCCACCGAGATTTGGCCACACGAAACTGCTTAGTGGGTAAGAACTACACCATCAAGATAGCTGATTTTGGAATGAGCAGAAACCTGTACACTGGTGACTATTACCGGATTCAGGGCCGGGCAGTGCTCCCCATCCGCTGGATGTCATGGGAAAGCATCTTGCTGGTGAGTTTCTACATCTGTGAGCCCTGTCTCAGCAGCTCAGGTGGGAGGCTGGGACAAATGAGGTAAGGAGGCAAGCTCCACTGACCTTGATATTATCTCTAATTTGAAAGGATCATATCTGAGAATTATTATCATATTATTTTACTCAAGACTTACCTAAGTAATGCACCATTATAGAAACTTTAAGAAAAAGATTTAAAAGTATAAGCAATTTAGAATCCTTTGCCCCTCTACCCTTCTACCTATTAAATGGTCTTAATTCAGGGCATTAAGTCCCTATCTATCTGAAGCAGTGGTGTTAATCCCAGCACTTGAGAGGCTGAGGCAGGCAGATCTCTGTGAGTTCAAGGCCAGCCTGGTCCACAGAATGAGTTCCAGGACAGCTAGGGATACATAGAGAAACCCTGTCTCAACAAACAAACAAACAAAAAACAAGCATATTTCTTACCCACTGAAAACTTAGGATTCAATGTGGTTTTTTTCACATTAAATTAGTTATTTAGAATTATCTGTGTATTTTTATTTTGATGATATTTTACCATTTACTTGTTGAATCTATTATTTTTCATTTTATGATTTTTGTCTAATTCTTGATGTTCTGTAACATGAATGAATAACTTCAGATGCTTTTCTTGGAGTTTGGTTTTGCTGGTCATGTATATCTGAGCCATTTCAATGCTGATTTTATAGTCGCTCAACTCATTTAAGGGATGTGTAAATTTTCACTTCTTACAATGCTACCTAGAATGTCTTCCATAATATTCAGAGAAAAAACTGAGTCCAGTTTGATTTTGTTCATTTCTAGTTTATATGCTTATTTTGAGCAGATATTCATATAAGACTTATAGATCAAATTTGAAGTGGAAAAACGTACATTGTCTTCTCATCAAGATAAGCATAATTAATACCTTGAAATATTGCCGTTGAGATTTTTTGTGCATATATTTTTATGTGTATACATTTTAAAATATTTATTTATTTATTTATTTTTGGTTTTCAAGATAGGGTTTCTCTGTGGAACACTGGCTGTCCTGGAACTCACTTTGTAGACCAGACTGGCCTTGAACTTACAGAGATCCACCTGCCTCTGCTTTGCAAGGACTGGGATTTAAGGCATCCACTACCATCTTGCGGGTTATTTTTTTTTAATTATAGAAGTGTGTGTGTAGCAGGGCTAGGAATGTGTGTGTGAAGATAAGTGGTTGCAGAGGCCAGCAGAGGGGGTCATATCCCCAGGAGCTATGGTGACAGGTAGTTACAGAGAGTGGTGCTGGGAACTGACCTCAGGTCCTTTGGAAGAAGAATAAATGCTCACATCTATCTGTCATCTCAATATTTAGGAGGCTGAAGCAGGAGGATTGCAGTTAGTTAGATATAAGCATGGATTAGCTAGTGAGAACCTGTTTCAAACAAAGAAAGAAAAATAAACAAAAATGATGCATAATTTATGCCATTTTACAAAACCTAATGTCCTTTTTGTCTCTATATATAACCCTTTATTTTTACCAATTTCTAACATAACTAAGCATTTTTGACCTTCAAGGTGGTTTGTGGCCTTAGAAGTGATTTATTGAACTACATTCAGGGAACCGTGTTTCCTACTCTAGTTTCAGCATTATCAAAGGACTTACCAACCAGGATAATTTACTGAACAGCTCCTCTTATTTTTCTGATCTAAAAACTAATGTCCTCTACATGTTCACATCACTATCTTTATTAAATATAAGTTATATATTTAATGATAAAGTCATTTTTCAAGACTGTGGCTACCACTGAATAGGGAAGGGAGAGTCCTAGGTCTACCAGTCCTAATTCCAGGCACTTAAAATATCTTCTTTTATTCCTATCATCAAAACAATTGACTTCTCATGCTAATTTAAACTTTCCCTTGGTAGTTCTTCAAAGTGGCCCAGATCCTGTAGGTGGCTCTTCTAGTGTTCAGAGAGTCCATAGCCTGCAGGTTTTGGTTCTAGTGCCCATAGAGTCTAGTTGGATATTGTGTCCAAGAGAAACAGAACTAAGTTGAGGTCACAGGGATGGGGGAATGGACTGCTTTCCAATAAGGTCAAACTGCCACTTCCATCTCTTCCATGCGTATCTTGCCTGTTGCTGCATTCCTTCCTTGCCGTTGGTAGGGGAAGATTGACACAGATGATGAACATGTAACATGCTCTTTTTTAAATTGTGTGAGTGACTTGCTTTGATTTTCTCCTTTTCCTTCAATAGGGCAAATTCACCACAGCAAGTGATGTGTGGGCCTTTGGAGTTACTCTGTGGGAGACTTTTACCTTCTGCCAGGAGCAGCCCTACTCCCAGCTGTCGGATGAGCAGGTTATTGAAAATACTGGAGAGTTCTTCCGGGACCAAGGGAGGCAGGTATGAACTGTTGGGATGTGAACCTGGGTGCTCTGGAAGGAAAAAGGAAGAGTTCTGTCTTACTAGGAAGACCTCAGCTCAAGGATGGAAACAGAATCTATTTCTAGACCTAGATTATTAGGCTAGTCTGTTGGGTGGCAAAAAGTAGAGGGGAGTTAATGGTATTTGTTCAAAACAACCCCTTAGAATAAGCTGTGGTATTGCTTTGGGCTGATGAGCAATGTTTCTGCACTATCCACAAACAGACTGGTGTACCCTGGTCCTTTTCTGGAGAGACTCATTTGAACCTTCTTATGGAGACTCTTGGGTCTTATGAACCACTGAGTGAGTCCTAAAGCCACCAAGGAGTCCTGATTCCCTGAGATAATCAAGCTTTGTTTGCTCGGCCATGTTTTTAACACTCCTGTGAGACTTAGGACTGAAAGGTTACTAATAACTAGTGCATCGTAGTCCCCCAAAGAGCCTGTCTATTACACACCTTACATCCTAGTATCTCTAATGGGCAAGATGGTAATAGCTGGAAATAGGTTTGGCAGGAGATCGAAGTAGGTCTTTTCTGGCTTAAGTAGACTTAAGCAAAAGACAAGAGAGGCACAGAATAAATAAGATAAGGTACATGATGAAAATGAGAATAGTTCTGCAGTTTAATTTGTATCTCAATATTCTTTAGTGTGGTATCCGAAATTAGGAGATTTAGTTAGTTAAGGCTTCTATTGCTGTGATGAAACACCATGATCAAAAGCAAGTTGGGGAGGGAAGGATTTATTTGGCTTATGCTTCAACATCGTAGTCCATCAATGAAGGAAGTCAGGGTAGAACCTGGAGGCAGGAGCTGATGCAGAGGTCATGGAGGAGTACCACTACTGGCTTGTTCCTCATAGCTTGCTCAGCCTGCTTTTTTAAAGACTCCAGGGCCACTTGCCCAGGGATGGCCTCACCCACAACAGGCTGGGCCCTTCTTGATCATTCACTCATTAAGGAAATATCTACTGGCTTGCCTACAGCCAGATCTTGTGGAGATTCTTTCTTACTTGTGGTTTTTCAGGTTTCTTAGTTGTGGTTCTCTCAGATGACTTTAGCTCATATCAGGGTGACATAAAACTTTCCAGCACAACAGGCAACTTCTCTCTTATTGTGATAAAACAAAAAGTTGCCCTTGTCTTTAAGAAATATGCAATGACCCAAGAAAAAAAGCTTATCTTCCTAGATTAGTGTATTCAGACCTCCCTTTAGGGGACATATGGCCATTTAAGAGCTATGTGTTCAATTAGAAAGTGGATCTTACTCATTAAAGTAATGATTTTAATTTGAGTGTATCCTAGAATTATAGGCAAAGGTAGAGTTATGGAAAGCCTCTTAGCTTTCTTCAAATTATTATTTATCCACAAAAATCCTGATGAGTTTTTATACAAAGGCAAAATTAAATTATCATCTATGTCCCCAGAGGAAGGCCTCTAAGTCCTCCCATGTGCACTGTTCACTTTACATCAGTGTCTGTGATACTAACAATTATCTCTAAGCATCCAAACATTATTCCAGCTCTCTGTTATTCAATTTCACAAGAACATTTTTTTCTTTTCTTTTAAATTTTTTATTATGAATAAAGTCACGTTTTCTATCTGTGTATATCCTTGTTCAAGGTTCCTTCCCTTCCCACTCCCTCCAGTCACTCTCTCTTCTCCACATCTCTCCATCTCCTCCCCAGCAAGGGCAGGAGGGCCCAAGGACCCAATATTGCTCAGTTCAGCATCCACTCCTGGCAGATCCAGTTTCCTCCCCTCAACATCAAGACTGAGTCAGGTGTTCCTCTAGAGGGAGTGGAATCCAAGGTGCCCATCCAAGGTGCTTCAGATCCCAAGCTGTTCAGTGGTTGTGGTTTGCAGCTTGGACATGCTTTGCTTTTTGCTTTTTTATTTAGAGTCCACTAATGAGTGAGTACATCCCCTGCTTATCTTTCTGGGTTTGTGATACCTCGCTCAGGAGAATATTCTCCAAATCCATCCATTTGTCTGCTAATTTTAGGATATCATTTTTTCTTACTGCTGAGTAGTATTCCATTGTGTAGATGTACCACAGTTTGAAGAACACAATTTTTTTTTAAAAAAAAACTTTATTTATTTGCCTTGGTGTTTGCCTGGAACTGGAACTACAGACAGTTGTTAGCTGCCATGTGGGTGCTGGGAATCGAACCCGGGTCCTCTGGAAGAGCAGACGGTGCTCTTAACCGATGAGCCATCTCTCCAGCCCCGAAGAACACAATTTTTTTAAACCATCTGATCGTGATATAAATTCTCATCTCTAATATGCTTCAGAATTTTGTACAGTCAGTGTAAAAGGCCCACTATTTTTTCTTATACAAGATACCACAGTGCATCAAATATACATTTTGACCAAAAGATCAAGCACTTAAGTCAGATATTTGATTGAGTTCAGACCACAAGTAAATATTATCATCATATACTAAGTCACTTCTCAGTTACAACCAGAAATTTTGATAGAAAATTGACTAAATTTGCCATATCAAATGTAAATAACTGATTAAATGTAATTTACTAAATTGGTAAAAGTTTAATTGCTATTGTGTTTATCACTGAAATTTCAGAATTCATGTTTAGAGTTTGATTGACATGAGAACATTTGGACAGCATTGTCTTTCTCAGCATCTCATGGCTTCTGTGGTCACTGAACTCCACACATGTCTTGAACTCATTTTCCAGGAGTTCATCAAACCTATTGGACTCAGAAGATACAAGGAATAGAAACTTTGGGTTCAAAGCTTAAGCAAATTTTAAACATTTTATCTTCAATTTAAAATGCTTAGACATCTATAGCAAAAATTTCAACCACTAAAATGTATTTGACATTTTTTACTTTCAATTTACAGTCACAAGATGTGAAGAAATTTCAAATAGCATTTTTCTTAGATGCTCACAATATAAATAAAACTAAGTCACTAAAATTAGATAGTTTTAATTTTTACTTTGTTGTTCCAAGAGGTAACAAAATTGTTCATATGACATGAAGTATTATAAAATGTAATTTTAATTTGCCAAGTTTATACAATTTTGAAGGGGTCTTAATAATTCTGATATTTACTATTGCAATCTTATTGATATGCATTGGCTTAGAATGGATTTATTGTTAATGTTGTTGTTGCTTTTGACACTGAGTCTTGCTACATCCCAAGGGTGACCTTGAACTCAGATGCTCTTCCCCAAGCCTCCCAAGTACTAGGATTACAGGCCTGCCACTACCATACCTGGCATTCTTCTATAATAATTTTTCTAAAGTTCTATAGTGAGCATCTCACCAAGAGATCAGCAATTTTAAGTTTTTCCAGTAATATACAAGAATGCCTGTTATGCTGTACCCTTTTTGTTAACAGAGTCTTGCAAATACTTGGTATTTTATAGCCTTCATTTTATAGCTCACAGAATTAAATTTTGTTATATTTTCTAATTTTCTACTTTAACAGAAGTCAAAGATTTTTGCCTATTGGCTGTGAATTAGGAATTGATGGGCATATGTGATTATTTGACTCTGGGTAAAGCCTAGCTCCTATGACACATGATACAGGCTGGTGCTGCATGGGGTAAGGCAGGGCCATGGGAAATAATTAACTATAAGTAGGTACAGATACTGTGTTCAGCAAAGGAAATGACAATTTGATGGTTCAGGGAACATGGAAAGTTGAAGCATGGTACAGTAATCTATCAATATAGCAGGGTATTAAAGCAGGATAAGGAGATGATAGTCATAATATATAGAAGACGACAAAAAGTGGTCTGGGAGTTAGCAGAGTGGCAGCTTCACAAGGAAGATGGTACCTGGCAACTTCACAATAGCATCCTAGGCTGGGATTAGGGCACAGTAACCATCCCTGCTAGTGCAATCTAATCCCTTTTAAATGAGGCCACTACAGAGGAGAGGAAACAGAGAACAATGGTAGGCATTACAAGGATGCAGCCTGCATCCTGGCTGAAATATTATTTCAATCAAAATTAGAATAAAACTTCAAATACTTTATATCTTTTGTATTGGTTCAACCAAGATACATGTTCAGAAATTGAGGATCTGAGCTCTCTTGGCATTGGTTTCCTCTTCAGTGTGAGTGCAGGGTTCACAGAATGGTTCACCATGAAATACTGCTTGAGAAAACTAGAAAAGACCAAGGTAACGAGCAAGGAGCTGATGAGCTAGAAGTCCATGAATGGGAAGAAGATAGAACATCCATCTCAGGTGCTGAGTTCAACAAAGTGGTTAGGATACAAATCAAGGTACAATACAATTCATTCTCTGCCTTCCTCTTAATATATATTTTCTCTTTTTAAAATTTTATTCCCAAAGACTTATCTCCCTCAACCAGCCATTTGTCCTGACTCTGTGTATAAGTTGATGCTCAGCTGCTGGAGAAGAGATACCAAGCACAGACCATCATTCCAAGAAATACACCTTCTGCTTCTTCAACAAGAAGATGAGTGATGCCATCAAAGCTTTCCAATGTTCCTGTGGCCCAGGTTCTCCCCAAAAGATCTGCCGCTCACCCATGTCTAAGCCACTCCATCTGGACATTAATGGACCCGAGAGACAGAGAATGGTCACCTTTCCCTCTCGCTGCCCTTTGCCTCCTCCACTACACTTCCCGACTCCCCACTGCTAGCTCATATATACTTTTTTTTACATGAAATAATTAAAAAAGAAAAATAGAGCAGATAAAATTTAGTAAAATAAATATTACTTGATATAGCAAAGTGTTAGATTATAAAGGCTAGAGACTCAGATAATTTATAAGGGTTATGCTTATGTTTATACGTGTGCAGATCCTACAATATTTTTTCATGTCACTTTTTATAAGATACCTTTAGAAAGAAACACTTGAAGAATACAAATGTCTTGGGAAGCATGAGATTGGGCTTAAGAAAAATACTTGTTAGCCGTGAAGAATTGTAGGAATGGGCACTCTCCAACCAATGGATGTTCTGACTTGGCCTCTGGACAATCTATCATCTATCTATCATCATCTCTCTCTTTCCTGCCAAAGTGAATGATGTATACTTAAAACTTAAAAATCTCTACCTTGTTTCTTGGAATGAATGTTTTCTTCATTCATGGGCACAGATCAGAGCATATGGGCAGGAAAAAGTGTCTGTTGTAAGGCTTGAAGGACAGTAGATTTACACAGAAAGAAAAGATTGCCCAGGATTCTCAGTAGACAGGGTCATAGGAAAGGAGGTCTATGGAAGATGTATAGCTGATATACTATTTGTTGTTCACTTGTTAACCAGTTTCACCTGTGTGTTTTAGTTACAACTTGACTTTTTAATATGTAGAATCTCGATGTTTTGATATTTTAATGGCTGTTCCTTTGGTTCATCTTACCCAGTTTTATTTCAATGTGTAATGCCTCTGTGGGACCTATAGGCTAGGATTTGAACTTCTCAGGCTTAAATATTTAATACCATGTACAACATACAATAGATCCATTCTGAGCATTCCCAAAAGGTTGGTCTAGACCACTAAAAGGAAGGTATAGGAAAACTGATTTCCACTCTTTATTTGGGAAAAATACAGAGAGAATCAGAGCACACATGCATAAATGGGATCCCCCAAAGATGAGGAGTCTCTTATCTCTTTAAGTCTTTATCTCTCTTAGCTTAAGAACTATGTAAGGAAGAGGTTCTTAACCACTGGATACATATGTCTGTATGGGATAATATATGGATGACCATTCAGTTTTAATGAATGTGCTTTTGCCATAGAGATGGTAGTCAACAGCAAAGCAGGAGATTCTGGTTTCAGGATTCATGGAATCAAGCAGGAGCTACCTAAGTGCAGATCCTAAGTTTTTATGTTCTAAAGACTCTCAGATTCATCAGGAAACTACAATACAGAAACCTTAAGTCCTGTAAAGGAAAACCAAGAAAAGATTACCCAATAAGTTTCCTGGGCTGAGGTAAAATAGTCATGGTCTGCTTTTGCTGTCTATCCAGTCAGCTTCCTCTATGGTCTCTCAGAAGTCTGTTTCTTGGTTCAGCCTTTAGTATGACTCCAGGGCACAGCATAGCTGTAGCTCTAGGTCTTATAATTAATTTTGCAGATCCTTTCCAGTCATAGCAAATCCTCCTTTGCTGTGGCTTTTGTATCATGCTCTGCTTTAATCTTCTCAAGACTAACTTTGGGTCATTGATTGGAGAGGTAGGCAAGCATTTGTTTGCGAACTCTGCCCTCTTTTTGTCTCAAGCCAAGCATGCCATCTTCCCAAGTCTCATTGTATCTTTGAATTTGCTTCCTTCTCTGTCTAAAGAGTGAATTAAATTAGACAGTCTGGAAATGTGAATCTCTTGGAGTTCTCCTATGCATTGTGGTTGCTGGAGAACTACATTTGTGATTGGTATAGGCCCAGTTAATCTCCTGCTCAGAAAATTGTGGCCAGTAAAACAGCTTCTGAAAGATGGCATTTCAGTAAGATTGAAGCCTACATCATATCTGCTCCAGAGTGACCAAGTATTTCCACACATCATCTCCTTTGATATTTCTAGGGCCAGACATGTTTCGTTCACAACTCTTGACTATGTACCATTTAGGATTCTGCCCTCAAATTATTGCATCCTTTACCTGTACTTTATATCATGGAATTATTCAGTTTCAGATGGCTATCAAATATCTATCATCATGTACAGAGACAGTTTTTATCTTTTTTCTTTTTTGTATGAAGAAGGCTCCACCTTCTGGCACTGAGACCTTTGTATTATAGGCACAGGTTTAGTTTCTATTTACACTTGTAGAGTTGAGCTGTACCAACTTGAGTAGCCCAGCATGGTAGGTGGTAAGGGCTTACCATAGAGACTTAACAGGTATCTCAGATCTAAATGAGAGAAATAGAGATAGGTGAAGAAAGCAGAAGCCAATGAGAAACTGTGGGTTATTATTATTTTCCAAAATTATTCATGATCATGATATATGTGGACCATTTATGTCAAGATGTCCTTTAGAGTATCATAACTCAATTTTTGCCTTTATTGATGAATGTACTGGTAGTGAGGTCCATCTATTTTTCAGTGCTGGGGAACAAACCTAGAGCTCACACATGCTGGACGGGGGTCACTGACCTATAGCCTCAGTATCTATGTTCAAATCTTTCCCTGTTGGCCAGACAAATATGTAACTAATTTATGTATGTGATCTGGAGTGGAAAGGAGTGTCCTGAGGGGAGCATACACTGTTAAGGCTACGGAAAAAACACCATTGAGTGCTCAAGAGTGTGTAACAAAAGAGGGCTGTGTGCAAGTGTGCAAGTAGTAGCTTTAGAAAGTGGTTACACAAATGTGTGTGAGTGTGACAGAATGGAGAGGATGAGGAGAAAATGAGAAAGAAGGGACCATAAAGAGAAGTAAGGAGAGCTTATGGAAAGACACAGGAAGAGGCAAGTCAGGCAAGACGGAAACAAGGCTGGCTGGAGGCCATGAAATCAACTTTGATACATGAGAGAAAACCCTGAAAGGAGATCTGAGCGAGGTTAGAAAAAGTGACTTAGAAAGAATGGAGGGTGAGAAAAAGAAGAAATGCTGAGTGAGAGCATTTTATATTTATGAAAATGAAGTCAGGTACACTGTAGGAAATGGATGGGAATTTTGCAAAGTTAAGGAAGGGGATGGTCTTCATGAATAAAGAAATCTGGAAATATGTAGCCATCAGGAAATGACCTTTTCATCTCTGGGGAAGTGGATACAGGAGGCAATTGGCTCTCCTGGTTGTTCTGGACCACATCTAATACTGGCAGCAAGTCAAAGCTGTCTGTGACGTGGACTTAGTGTTCCATGTGCAGTTTTGGTGTGAAGATCTAGGTGTTGGGAGCCTATGGTAGTTACTGAACCCACTTTCCATAATGCTCATCATTGCTGGATGCAGGGCGGCCATGGCAAACATGGAAACAATAGGTATAAGATAGACAAGACTAAATCTTGTCTGATTTTTAAACAGAGGGGTGTGTCATATTAGAAACATGTTTGTCTGGTCCCACCCAGGCATCCCACAAGAAAACAAGAATGCGGGGCTAGGCCATGTGTTTTTAAGTAAAGAAGGGAAGAGGGGAGTGTATGAGGTGAAGGGGATGGGGAAGATGTTTTGAGGACACACTCTAGAAGACAGAATATTGTCTGTTTTATCCAAAAGTACAAAACGAAGAGAATTGCAATACATTGGTTATTATGACTTTGATCCTAAGTTGAATTTATGGGTCTGGCATTTGCTGTCATAATTCTCTTTGTTTTGAAGCCTATGTGCTTGGACGCTGTGTGGGGTAAGCCCCAAATGGTTTGACAAGATGCAGATTCTGGTCTACTCTGGGAAATCCTTTTGAACTGAAGTTTCATATTCTAGGAGCAGATGAGTGTCATTGGCACTTGGTGATTTATTTGGAACCCTGAACTAAGAAGGAAGGAAACTGGGTAGACAAGCAGTTCTGAGGTCTGTCCGCTAAGGGCTCAGTAGGCTGGCAGGAAAAGACTGGGGAGTGATCACTTAGTTGTCTCATATTTTTCAGAAACTTGTTATTTTCAAATTATCTGAGACTTAAAATAAGTTACAAAGGAATCAGTACAGAGGAGCCTAACCCTGGATCTAATTTCCTCCCCCTGATGAAATTTTACTCTATTTTTATCCATCAAAACCATGCTCTACTTTGAGCCCTTTCCAAAACTGGAGTCCAGGCTGGTCTTGTATCTCACCAGGTTTTGTTCCACATCCTCATTCACTCACTGGCCATCACCTCCATTGGTGTGTCATCTGGCCTTGGTGGCACACTGCAGGAGAAGACGCTATCTGCATAGTATCCTACAAATGTTGAGAGAAAACAGTCAATTAAGAAGCTCATTTCCCAGTGAATGAAGTCCCACCCATTTTCTGACTCCACTTTCAATGAACGCTTATCACTGGGGACTCAGAATGGCCATTGCCTTACACACCAATCAAATCTAGTGAATAGTTCCTCACTTTGACATCCAGAACAATCCAGGAAAAACTTGAGAAGAGAAACAATATAAAAGGCTTTTAGACAGAAGGGAATTCTAAACAGAAGAATGGAACTTTTGTGGGCGAAAAGAGGCCTTTAGGGTAAACAAGTAATTTGGACAAGAATTCTTAAGTGGTACTGAATGGAAGTGGGGGTTCAAACTCTAGTCCATGTATCTTGGGTTTTCTGTTGGACATTTTTTTATCTGCTCTGCTTAAGGGCTACATGACAATGACTGTCGGTGGCTTATGAAGTTCCTAGTACGTGCGTGAATATTTTGTGAATTTTATGTTTTTAATGAATAAAGTGTGGAAAAATTGTTATGTATCACAAGTGTGAATTTTGGGAGAAGTGTTTTGTTAAAACATAGAGCTTCTTTTCAATTAAAAAAAAATAGGAAACAAGTATTCTACAAGCAGTGTACACCCTTGTATCTTTGTGATGGCGAAACTGAGTCCATTTCACAGGGCACCTAGATCAAAGACAGACAGAAGACTGGCCCCAAATCTAGCTCTTCTGAAACGATCTATTTATCTAGTTTTTCCTACAGACATCTTGACAGTGACTTTCCAGGTTCTATAAGCAAATAGACATAAGTTCTGAGGGTGACCTGCAGTCAGAACTGGATATCAAGAAAACATCTGCCAAGGGAAAGCACAGACAGTTGCTATCAGTGCAAATGTGTTTTCTTAAAAAGAGGCTTGGATAATGGAAATCTGGGAGCATTCCTGCAAATACGCTATGGTAACCTATACTCTTCATATGAAATCATTCTTATGGATGATTCATATGGATTCACCTCTTCTAGCCCAATGTCTGGCAACTGTTCCTAAGGACTGACCTTTTGTGGAAATATGGTGGACTCTTCTATGATGAAGCAACATCTGGGCTTTATTCAACAGGCTGTAGTGGATAATGTGCTTTGTTAAGGGTTAAACAGCAAATGGATTCAATTTCCGCTTAAAACTATCATAGTCATTCTAAAATAGAATTCATAAAAATCCTCTGTGTTAGACAAAGGAGCAGAACATTGATAATTGTATATTCTTCTTCTCTTTATTTATTCTCTGTAAGTCTGTTGAATGATACATTGTAAATAACAGTGATTAAAGAGTCATGCTGCTGCTGGCACCTTCTTTCTGTTTAAGCAGTGACAATTCTGGTGGTCTGTTATCTTTCCTCCTTACACTGTGGAGTAGTGATGAGGCGAAGGGAAAGAGCTGAAGGTACATGCAGCCTGGACATGTTTATCAGGGGCTGTCCTACATGGGGAGGGGGCATGTGAAAAGGCTTCTGATAGTGATTGCCAGCTAACATGGCTTTATCTCTGACATAACCAAACACAGCAGAAACCTTGAGTTTATAGCTTCACACTGTTGTGCCTGTCTGGGTGCCTGAGTCCAGCAATCTCATTGTTATCTGGACAGCCTTTTTTTGTTTTGGTGGAGGAGAGATAAACCAACCACTGCTAAATCCAAACATAGTCTGTCTCATGTAGTTGATCACACAAGCATAAACCAAGAAAACTGTATACAACTAGAATTCAGATTCAAACTTCTCCATAGAGATAAAGTGGAACAACTCCAAACACATTTTACGTTAGCTTGCAGAATAGGATTCCAAGGGCCATGCACACACTTCTTCCAGCAATTGTCAGAGTAGACAGGGGAATGGGTACAAATGCTCAAATAAACAGTATTCATGATTGTTCTTTCTGTTTCTGCAAAGTTGGGATTTCTGAACCCAAGGATGGAACTGGGATGGAAGAAAAGGAAACAAGGGGAGTGGAGATGTTCCGAGAAATATAATTCTGCTGTCAACACCTATTGCCAAGACTTAAAAGTCAGATACCAGTGATGAATTGCATCCACCCATGCAGAAATTCACAGACAAGTTATCATATATCTGATTCATATGTTTTTAATGAGGATGAAAATTATGCCTATTCAGTTTTTCATTAGCAACTTGCAGGGGCTTGCTTAAGTTGCAAAGAACATGAAACCTAATTTCCATGTATAGTTTCAATTTTATTTTTCACTTGAAAAAGAAGTGGTCACATATCTGTAAATTGTTCTCTTCTGTAGTCCTTGGATCCTACACAGGGCCACACATGACTATTTACCATGAATGAATCGGGTAAAATCCTGAGTTAGTTTGGTCCAGATTGAATGCATTATTTTCAGGGAAGAAGGGTGAAAATATGGAACGTTTATAAGGACCAAGAATGGAGCTTTGTTATTAGAGCAAGAGATACTTCACTCATTCTTATCTACTGTAGATAAAAAGAACCAGGGATCAGTGTCAGAGCTAAGGATAGAGGCACATTTATTATATGGAGCACAAATAATGATGAAGAGTTGCTACACCTGCTATTCAACTCATATACCAAGGCTTGTCAGTGATGTGTAGACTCACCATGTACCAAATTGTTCTGGTACCCAAGAGAAGAAGCCTCTGAACAATACAAACCCAAGATGAGTAGTTTGGAGTGATAATAAACAACCTACTCAGCTATAGATTAAATTATATTTCAATTGTTTTTGGGTTGTGTCCTCCCTATGACAAATTATTTTTAAAATAAAATAATCTAGTCTAACAGTCCAGTTCATTCCTTGAAAGTCACAGTGCCTTGGAAGCAGAAACTTCAGTAGAGCAAAAGGAAAATGACACCCATATTTCTCACTGGGCTAGGATAGAAGTGATAGATAAGAGACTTCCTCTCAAGTCTTGGGGCATCCTGTAATTCAAAGCTGGACCTACACTGATTCTCATCTGAGACTGTGGTGAGGCTGAATTCCTAGCTGACACATCCAACCTGACATTGTGCTATGAAGTTTTCATGGACAAAGTTCATGCTAAGAAGTACACAATAGAGCTTTATAAAAAAATCTCAAATCTAATAATATCTTAATTAAGTTTGCAGTTTTGTCTTGGGCCACTTTTGCAGCCACCCTAGGGTGCAGTTTGGATATACTTGCTTGTTCCTAGACTCTATGCTCTCTTGATTTCTCTGAAGAAATGGGTTTTCTTTGGCAGAGCCACATAGTTCTTTCTCCCTTCTTTTTTATGTGTGGACTCCAGGGTTTAAAAAGAGATTATTTGTCCATATCTAAACACTGGGCTGAGCTACTGGTCCAGCTGAAGAGAGGGAGGAGAGATTGCATGAGTGGAGGGATGGGGATCACGATGGGGAAGCTCATGGAGTAGGCTGTCCTGTGCTGTTGGGAGCTTGCAGACTCTGAAATAACAGCTGATGAACTTTCATGGGATGGATCTGGATCCTCTGAATGTAGGTAACAGTCTAAAGGCTTGGGCAGTTCCTGGAGCCTCTTGTACTTGGACCACAGTCTATCCTGGGCCCATGAACTGGCTTCTCAGAGCTCATGCCTAGTGGGAAAACGCCTTTCTAGCCTTGATACTTCGGGGAGGACCTCAGCCCTACCTCAATGGAAGTGACTTACACTGGGATTCCTTGCCTTCTCTGGGGAGCAAACAGGGAAGGGGGCAGTGGCTACTGGGAAAAGGGGCAGGAGAAGGAACAGTATTGGGTATGCAAAAAATTAAAAAATAAAAGAACAGATAGCAAACAGTGGAGAGTTAGAAGCTGCAGGTGGAAAGAAAGACACTACCACATGAGGCTCTTACAGCATCCAGCACAAATGATTGAAGTAACTGGATTGAGGGAGTGAGCACAAACAACATCATAAAATCAGGCACTTAGGATACACAACAGAAATGACTGGGGAAGCCCTGCTGAACTGGCCATACTGGAGCTGCTGCTAAGAAGACAGGCCAGAGGGCTGCCTCTAAGGATGGCTTTTGTTCCTACTGCAGGCATTTTTTTATGCCGTTAGATAAACAATAGTAAATGCTGTTGGAAAGGGCTTACCATTTAGCTGTTCTCGGGGGCATAATGTTTTTAATACTCTCATCTGTTTGCTGCTTTCCTTTGCTGTTGCTGTTAAGGAGCCTGTCTCAAAACAGAGAATTTTGGATGACACTTGAAATAAACACAATTGAGCTTGGGACAAATAAATAAATAAACAAACAAAAGGATCATTTGAAGCCTGGCGGTGGTGCAGCACACCTTTTATCCCAGCTCTCTAGAGGCAGAGACTGGCAGATCTCTGTGAGTTCAAGGCCAGTCTGGTCTACAGAGAAAGTTCCAGGACAGCCAAAGCTACACACACATAGCTCTGTTTCCAAAGACAAAACCAACAGAACAACAACAGAAGGTATAGAACCTCAAGATCAGGGAGAATTTTATTCCAAGGATTTTTAGGAAATATTGTCAAGATACCATCTTTGAAGAGCCAACCAAAAATCCATTTTAACTTTTAGCAGTTAGTTAGTATCATTAATCAAAACATTAAGATCAAAACCCAGGAAAGACGATTTCAACATTTAGGATTATGGCTACTCATAGTGACCACATCTTTGAAAGGGTTACGAAGTTTGTTCAGTTATACTATGTATACGTATTAGTACTTTCATTCAATGTTACTTGGGACTTTTAACCATTTATAAATAGCGAAAGCTGGTATAAGGATTTTAACAGCTGCTCAAGGTACTTTTTATAGGTACCAAATTACTAAAATTGGGGGTTGTAACTTGTATACATTTGCCCTTCTCTTGCCCTTCTCGCCCTCATTACCTAGCTTCTTCCCCACCGCACCTCTTCCAAGATACTCATCTGAGATGACTTGGAGACAAAAAAAAAAAAAAAAAAAAAAAAAAAAAAAAAAAAAAAAAAAAAAAAAAAAAAGCCCTTTACAGAGGCTTGGCAGGCATTGAAGGAGATCATAGAACACATTCTTCTAAGAGTTCTGAGATTCTCATTTCTATTACACATTCAGAGCCTGGAAAATGCTAATTTACCCGTGGCTCGACATAAATAAAATACAATAAAATTCCCGTTCCTTTTTTCAAAGATTATGCTTTAGAGAAAAATCGGAAGATGGATTTGCACATTCTAAGAAGTAACCTTGGACTTGGGTCACTAAACACCGCACCCTCTCCCGACGTCCCTCTGAAGCTTCCAGCTCTGTGCGCCTGCGCGCCCTACTCTGAACAAAGATCCGGCCCAGAGGTGACAATCGCTGCAAACTGGGGGCGAGGACTGCCTGGATTGGTTAGGACCCCTGCATCACGCGGCTCCTCCCCTCGGCCTATCTCACTCCACCCGGTCCAGGCGTGGAGAGAGGATGCCGGGCTGCAATTGGTTGGCCTAGGCGAGGACGGATGACGCAAGGAGAGGTGGAGCTTCCCCGTGCCTTGATTGGATATGGTGCGCAAGGGCGCGCTTCGTGGTGCTGGGTCTTGGCTGTGAGCTGTTGTGGTCCCAGGTGCCGGGTAGCTCGACTGCACACAGTGCAAGATGAGGAAGGTGGCTTTGATCACTGGGGCGAGCAGGTGAGGCCTCCTACGGGTCCCCGAAAGCTAAGTCCCGGGGTGCGGGGAAGCATAGGTCGGTGACCCTAGACTCACTTCTGTGGAGATTCTGCATAGACCCTGCCCTGCGTTTCTCTGGGCCTCCCTAGAAGTGCGGTCATGTTTGCCTCTGTGGATGCTGGTAACTGGCGCTTTGAATTAAACACGACAGTGGAAAGAAAAACTAGAGCGCCAGTTACTGACCACTCTGACAATGATACTGAGCCTGTGCTCTCAAGGGATCTGTGGTTCTATTCAGGCCCCGCCATCCCCCAGTCTCCAGTAGTTACTGTAGGTGCCTACAATTCACTTTAACCTTAAACACGCGGCGCCTCTTACACTTCTGGTGTTTAAATGTCAGCATCCATGAACTGTAGAACAATGGGAAGATTTCATCCCTGCAGCACATTTTGCATACTCTTCCCAGGCATATGCAGAACGATCAGTGGCTTCCTGTTGAGGCTTGTCCTAACTCAGTCACTAATTCATAGATATTCTAGGTTTGCTCAATTGACCCTTGGCCTACTTTATTGCCTACTAGACTTCTTGTTTGTCCAGAAAAGTGTGTGGAGGATGAAACTGACCAACTTTTTCCCTAGCAGGTTACATTGATATTTTTGAAGAATTAATACTGATCTATCCATGGCCATAGCCATGTAATAAGCCAGTGTAGAAGGGGTCTCTTGGGCTTTTTGTTAGCGCGTTCTCCTTTAGGTCAACTGGTTTTGGTGGTTTCTATATAGAAGCCAGGCCTGATCTTGTGTTTCTTTGATATATTGTGGTATGTGTAATTGTATATTTAATACCAAAGATCTGCTATTTTGAAGTAAGGATGAATAGGTGTATATATATGAGAGATATATATGATCCTCCTGGCAAGGCCACCAGATTATGTGAGTTCCAGACTTGTTTTAGGGTTCTTTTTGCTGACAGGCTGCATGAGAATTTACTAGTACTGTCATTGTGTTCAGAAACTGGCCCCATCTGCTGGGCACTTTGATATTGCTCTTTCGGACCTTGTAGTATCTAAAGCCTCTGTGAACTAACTACACTCAACCCTGCTTCTCCATCTAATTTGTGTTTCTACTTTCTGTCTACCTTTTCTGAAGGCTTTTCTTTCTGTTAGCTTTTCTGCTGTGATTTAGTATTGACAGAAACTTAACCTCGTGCCACACTACTATGCTTTTTCTTGGGTGGGGGGGCCGCACAAAAGCTCCTCAGTTCACTTATCAGGATTTACAGATGTCCTAATAGCAACCATACCAAGAGGAGGTAGAGCGCTTGCCTTGGAGGAACCTAGACAGCACAAGAAAATGGGGGCACAATAAACAGCTAATAAGATCCTCTTCATACCATTTGCTGGGGATGTATTAAATCATCACATAACAGGTATCCCACAAACCTTACTTTATCTATTTTAGAGAGAAACAACTGGATGTGAGCCTAATCAAATGACTTATTGGGGTTGGGGGTTCCTCCCTTCTCATAATGTTTAGACGTTTTCTGTCTGCTTGGGCTTCTCATGTGGAGCTCATGTTGACACAGTCGGATTTCTGGATTTCTGAACCAGAGGGAAATGCCTTAATTTAGGACCATTTCAATGAACTCATGTCCTGTGCCTGAACTGTCCTTTCAGTGGCATTGGGCTAGCCCTTTGCGGTCGGCTGCTGGCAGAAGATGATGAGCTTCACCTGTGCTTGGCATGTAGGAATCTGGGCAAAGCAGAAGCTGTTCGTGAGGCCCTGCTGGCCTCCCACCCCTCCGCTGAAGTCAGCATTGTGCAGATGGATGTGAGCAGCGTGCTTTCGGTGGTCCAAGGTGCAAAGCAAGTCAAGCAAAAGTATGTCTCCTTTTGACAGATTGCTTTCTCATGTGGCAGTGCAGCTTACCATTTACTCAAATGAGAAAGGACAGGGAAATATGGAAAGGTAGTGGGTATACTGTAAAATGAGTTGTGCTGAGGGAATCTATACAGAATGATTTTAGAGCCCAGAGAGCTAGGACGTACCCTTTTCAGTTGGCAAAAGCATCATTGTGTCTGATACCAGGTCTTTTCACCTTTAGTATTCTGTTTGGTTAGAATTCATAAGAAATGCTGATGCTGTTTTTATCTAGATAGAGACACTATGGCAATCCTTTTATCTTTGAGTACATTAATTATATTGTTTGATTGAAGCCAGAGCTCAATTTCCACATATTACTAAGCATTGCTTCTTCTTGTTTAGCACAATAAGTTACTTTTTTTCCTTACTGAAGTTTGTATATTAGATAATAGAATAATAATCAATTAAGGTCCCACTGGCTTCTCTTGAATGATGAGTGGTGGTTATAGTGGCAACAATGCTCTTACTTCAAATAGTCATCTTAATAGTTTGAACCATATGCTTATTAGATAGCATGATCAAGAAATGCAGGTGCATAATCCATACTGTCAACCAAGTATACTGTCAAGGTCCAGTTTTATTAGCCGTGGATCTGTCTTGGGTTACATAGAGGACACAGGATGTACCTATGATTTTTGGGAGATACTGTGGTTGCTGCCTTAGTATTATGAAGTTTCAGTGCTGAAAAAGCTCACTCAAGTCTGCATTTCTCAGCTCCTTTATGACATATATTCTGGAGCAAGCCCACTAAGAATACCTAATCCCCAAAGGGCATTTACAGTTTCAGGGTATGAGAGTGACCTTTGATCAGTTTGATACAGACCCCCTAGCCCTGAACACTAAGTGGTTTCCACTTAGGTCTTCTGTTTTGTAGATACCACACCATCCAGGGTCTAGCAAGGTAGGCCTGCTATACATTTATGTAAGTTAAACTTATCAACTATGGAAGATGTGAACTGGTAAACGGGGCAATGACTTTGTGAGGAGGAGGATTTTTTTAATAGAGGGTACTTCAGTGCCTGATTGGTGGACCACAGTTGGATTTCCTATAGAAATTTAATTTGAAAGCCTGTTGAAACCTCCTGGAGCAAAGATACACATTGTGGTTAGAAAAAGTGTTGAGGAAGACCTTTGTAACCCTGATGTTACATAGCCTGTGTGGCTATCTTAATTGCTTCCCAAAGGATTTTGCTGTCCTTGGACCTTCTGTATTCTTGTGGCAGGCTACAGTTTTGCCTCATCTTTTCTAATAATGTCATTTTGGTGTTTTGCTTGTAGGTTTCAAAGACTAGACTACTTATATCTGAATGCTGGGATCATGCCTAATCCTCAGCTAAATATCAAAGCGTTTTTCTTTGGCATCTTTTCAAGGTAATTTTCATGGTCTATATCAGTGCTTCTTAACCTGTGGGTCATGACCCATTTCGGGGGAACGACTCAAACAACCCTTTCACAGGGGTAGAATATCTGATAACCTGCATATTAGGTATTTAATATTTCAGTTCATAACATTAGCAAAATTACATTTATGTAGTAACAATGAAAATAATTTTATGGCCAGGGACATCACCACAACATGAGGAACCATATTGAAGAGTTGCAGCATTAGGAAGGTTGAGAACCACTGTTCTAGATAAACTGATTGCAAGGAAGGACATTCATTTTGCTGCCACAGTTTTTGGCTTTGGTGTGTATATTGAGTCAGGGGATGCTGAGAAGGATGAAGATATAGAAAGGAGGAGTTGGTACCATGGTAGGCAAGTCAAGTACTCATCTTCGTGGAGAACACTGCATGTTGTCATGGTTCTTATAATGTTCTGAGTCTCTGGAACATTCTATATTGTCAGATGGTTCATGTTGTCAGCTTTCATTTGGCTGAATGCACTGCTGGCAGAACCTTCTAGATAAGGCGGCATTCTTAGAGAATGTCCAGCACCAGCAGGCTGCATTGAAAGATGCCAAGCTACATGTCGGCTTCTCTGACCAGCTGAGGGGATGCAGAGAACTAAAGTCTGCCTGAGAGGTTCTCAGTACATACACATGAGTATAGTGGCTCCCAGCCATTCAGCTGTCTAACCACACACCAGAGTCTGAAATAAGTCTTGTTTGCAACCCAGTGTGCTTATTCGTAGAGATTTTGATGAGAGCCACATACTCACTTTTTTTCCATGAAAACAAAACGTGCAAATCCCACTACTGATCACATAGCAAGACAATGCTCTGTCAGCTTGTTTGATGCTCTTAGGATTCCTAGTGAAAAAGACGACCTGCTTAACTTTTTTTTTCATTAATTAAACACACTTGATATGGGTGGAGACTTTTTCCTCATTGGCATAGCTGTGATTGCCTAAGAATAGGTCACATGTAATTTGATTGGGTAGTGAGAACAGGAAAATATGTTAAGCACCCTGTGACGGGGGAGGGGGAAGCATTTAGTAACTCATTTAGTACAAATGTCCAAGAAATGGGTATTTTGTCATTATATAATCAAAGACTCTGTGTGTGTGTGTGTGTGTGTGTGTGTGTGTGTGTGTGTGTGTGTGTTTGAGACATCTTTAGTATTTTCAGTTAAAGAGGCTTAAAAAGTCGCACTTCTATCTTCTGCTATTTCAGAAATATGATTCATATGTTCACCACAGCGGATGGACTGTTGACCCAGAATGACAAGGTCACTTCTGATGGATTCCAGGAGGTGTTCGAAACCAATCTCTTTGGCCACTTTATCCTGGTAAAAAGGCTTGGGTCAGACTAATTCCATATGCATTGCTGTGATCTTGAGGGTGTGCATGGACAGACTACTGTTTTGTGAAGCTCCTTAGTTTGTAGGTAGCATTACATCTCTGAGTATTTAAGTGTGATCCCTGGCCTCTGAAATGTTGCTTACTTAGAGAATGGAGAATGTGGATTAGCAGACACCCAGTCACCATTTGAAACGGTGTAGCTAACAGCAGAGAAACATTAGTTCTGCTCTAAGTCTATAAACGGTGTAGTGTTAGATATCCTGGGATAGTAGGCATGCTGTCATTAGACACTGATACAGGGTTGACTTTTTATTATCATGGTTTCTTCTTAAGTGTCCATACTTGGAAGTATAACTCTAGGCATACATAGCAGATTCAGCATGAGATATGTCACTTCTCTGTTGTTTTCTGTGAAGTTGCCTCCTGCTCACTCTTTTTTTTTTTTAAACTTTATTTATTTGCGTTGGTGTTTGCCTGGAACTGGAACTACAGACAGTTGTTAGCTGCCATGTGGGTGCTGGGAATCAAACCCGGGTCCTCTGGAAGAGCAGATGGTGCTCTTAACCGCTGAGCCATCTCTCCAGCCCCGCCTCCTGCTCACTCTTATGGGACAGCTTTCATAATCTTTGACAAGTGTCGGTTCACACCTGTATTCCCACACCTAGGCTGAGTAAAGAGGATTACTGTAAGCTTGAGGCCATCTGGGACTACCGTGTGAGCCCCTTTTTCAGAACAAGCACACAGCAAATAAATGAACAATATTAAAATAAAGTAGTAATAATGGAGAATTAATTCATTAATAATATTAATAGTCTTAAGTTTTGATGAATTGGATGGCTACAAAGTTAAATTGTCGGGAAAGCAAATGAGGACTGTGGTCATGGACAATTATCACAGGTGTCCTGGTATGTCTTTATGTGGACAGACATGTTATCAGGGGCGTCCATAACCTACTTGGCAGATAAAACGATTCTGAAGCTGTGATTGTTGTGCCGTCCACTTCAGTTAGGTTTAGGAATCTGACCACACTTCATGAACCACAAACTTGAATTCAGGGGGTCCTGTGTAAATGAACAGACAGACCCATTACTAGTCTGACTAGCATGTAGAAATAATGACCAGACACTACGGTTGTTATAAAGAGGGGGAATTCTTTTGTGACCTCCAGATTCAGTGAGGCGTTACTGCTTAGGTGTGGGTAACTGACTTCATTTCATATATGGGGTTTTTCCTGATTGTGTTAGGTTTATTTGTCCATTGCAGCATGGGGCACATCTGGAAGCTTTGGTGGTAGATTTTTCTTTAGTGGACTAATGTTTTCCAATAGCTGTAGATTTATAAAACTTTTGCAAAGATAGTACAGAGAGTTCTTGTACATCCTATATTCAGTTTCTTCTTTTATTAGCATTTTATATCAGTACGGTACATTTGTCAAAAATAAATGATACAGTACTGATAGGTTATGAAGTAAAGTCTGTACTAACTGAATTGCCAGCTTTCAAAAGTATCATTACCAGCTTTGGGATTCAATCTAGGGTACCACATTGCATTGTATAGTCAAGGCTCCTTAGGTTCTTTGTTGTGGGAGTTTCATAGACTTGCCTTGTTTTGATGACCTTGACAGTTCCTGGGCTTGCTAGCCAGGCATTTCACAGACTGTCTCACAGTTAGGTTTCTCTGGTGTTTACATCATGGTTAGACTGCAGAATGTTTTTTGGAAAGACCATAAACATAAAATGCCTTTTTCATCACCTCATATCAAATATACATATTCTAAGGTAAGGTATGCTTGGTATATGTTTATAATTCCAGAACTTGGGAGATAGAGACAGAAAGATTGAGAATTCAGAGCCGGCTTGGGCTACGCAGTGGATGGTACATCCTGTAGAGCATAGTGAGAGGCTGGCTCAGAATGATGATGACAACTGAGTTTGTCACCTTTCCATGTTGACCTTGATCACCTGGCTTGAGGTGGCTTGTCCGGCTTCCCCACCATGAAGTCATGCTCCCTGCTCCATACTGTAGTGTTCTGAAGAAAGTTACTGTGTATAACCCGTGACAAAGAAGTTGAACTTCAACTTGTTAAAGATGGATTATCTGCAGAAATTGTTTGGAATTTTTCTTTCAGGACCATTTTTCTCTTCCATTTTTTTTTAAAAAAAAATAATTCATTTTATATTTATGTAGGTAGACTCATGGTTATATATTTTCTACATTTAAAAATGATATTTCTCAACTAAGTGATGGTGGTTCATGCTTTTAATCCCAGCACTTTAGAAGGCAGAGGCAGACAGATCTCTAAGGCCAGCCTGGTCTACACAGTGAGTTCTAAGACAGCCAGGGCTACATAGAGAAACCCTGTCTCTGGAAAAACAAAACAAACAAAAAACAAATATTTCTTTCTTTAGTTTCTGTAACAAACACTGCTTATTAAATATGGTGATTAGATGTATTTATATGATTATTCCTACAAATTTTTCTCCTTTTATTTTATATATAAGCCAAGATAAACTGTTATCAGAAATGAAGATTTGGTGCTTATTGCTGCTGAGTTGTAAATAGCTCTACACCCTCTCAACTAATAAGCCAAGGAGATAAACATGTGCATACTAACTCATGGTTGTATACATATCTATGCATGTATGTAGCCAGTCCAACATGAGGAAATACTGATGTCTCTAACCCTAATTTATTTCTGCCTGTAATCCTTTTAGCTTCTTCTTCTTGCAACAATAAGAAACCTGATTTTTTGCAACCATTTACTTGGTGAATTCCAGCATATGTGCACAGTAGTTTTAAATTGTTATCATGCACCCCTTAGTGAATTGTGATACCTTTTATTCTGTGTCCTCTTCATTCAGATTCGGGAATTAGAACCTCTTCTCTGTCACACTGACAACCCGTCTCAGCTTATCTGGACCTCCTCACGCAATGCAAAGAAGTCTAACTTCAGTCTTGAGGACATCCAGCACACCAAAGGCCAGGAACCCTACAGCTCCTCCAAATACGCTACTGACCTTCTGAATGTGGCTTTGAACAGGAATTTCAATGAGAAGGCAAGGCCTGTCCCAGAGATACAGAAGTTTACCATTAGAGTTGCATTTTCTGTTACATGACTGGCCTCTGCTTACTGTCTAACAAAAGCTGCAGGGGAGCTGTAAACCCCTCCAGTCCTTGTAGGAATCTGCAGTTTATTTGGCATTCTGCATTCTTCAGGAACTCTGACCTCTGCTAACAGAAGAGCCCCTGACTAAGTATTTCTTTCTGGTGCTCTGCTCTTCTTCTGTGCATGTTATTTAGTGTCACTGAAGCTGGGTAGTTTTCACTATTCCAGTTTTGAGTTGAGAACACTCAAGTTTGGAGAGGTCAAGTCTCAAAGGTCACGTGACTTGTGAATAGTAGCTCACAGTGGGGTGCAGGACTGGCTGACTTTTTTCCTATGAAGCTTCATGCCTTTTAGCCTCTGTCATGCTAATAACTAAAAGTCAACCAGATGTTATGAACCTTCTGGAAGGTGATGGATGATAAGACTCTATAGCTTTGTTTCTATAAGGTTACAGATTGAGGAGGGTTGACGTTACAGATAAGTTAATGCGACTCTGTCTTCGAGTCTGTCAAAATTTATTTCTAGTCTATGGCTTTTCTTTCTCATCATTCTCAAAAAAACTAGAAAGAAAAAAATTAGAAAGAATTACTTTGGGGGATTCCATTTGAAGCCTCCCTAATGATATCTTTTATGTTTTTGTTTACTTTTCCGACAAATTAATCATTGTTTTAGTGGGTTTTTTTGTTTGTTTCTTTCTTTCTTTCTTTCTTTTTTGGTGCTGGGGATCAAACCTAGGGCTTGCACTTGGTGCTGGACCACTTGAACCATGACCTTAGCTCTCCAGTGATGCCTTTCTATTTTCTCTGTCTGTCTCTCTGTCTTTTTCTTCAACATCTTATGTATCCCAGCCTGGTCTCAAACTTGGTATATAGCTGATGATGGTGTACACCACCAGACCTGACTTTGTACATACTAGGCCGGCATGCTATCAACTGAGCTACAACCCCAGAACACTATAGCTCCTGTGTTTTGAGACAGGGTGTAATTATGTAACTTTGACTGGCCTTGACTGTTATGTAGTTTAGGTGAGCCTCAAATTAAAAATTCTGCCTCTTTCCAAGGGTTATAGAAATGAGATTCTTTGTATGTTTACTTTCTACTTTTTATTTAAAAAGAAAAAAAGAGTAAGGAATTAAAAGTAACAAGAATGAGTTAAAATAGTCAATCTAACAATAATTTAAAATCTAGTAAAATTAATTCCAGATCTGTAAGCCTTACTATGGTTGGCACAGGGTAATTCTTGTTACCATAATCCCTGTGTTAATTGAGACTTTCTTTATAGAGACATATATATTGGCATTTATGCACGTGTGTCCACACACACACACACCCATATACAAAATAGATCCTTACACAGTGACCAGTTCTTTACTAAGGACCTGGCTAGAGATCTTGAGTTGAAGGTCTTTGTTCCTCCTGATACCAAGAGCTTCTAACTCAGCTATGTTCCAATAGGTCAGTGGTCTCAACCTTCTTAATACTGAGACCCCTTTAATACTTCATGTTGTGGTAAACTTCCCCCACCATAAAATTATTTTTGTTGCTACTTCATAACTATAATTTTGTTAATGTCATTAATTGTAATATACATTTTTTGGAGATAGAGGTTTGGCACACATTAAGAACGTCTACTATAGAGAAACAGCATATATTTTAAATTTAGTCACTATATTTAATTAATCAGAAGCTAGTTGAAGGCAAGAATTAAACTCAGTAAGCCTGTTATATACTTATTGGGATTGATGAATTGATCTTTAATTAAGCCAATAATAGAAAATCTTGGTAATCAGGCACTTTCCTTTCTCATCAAGATGAACCCTTCTTTAAGCTATGAATTTCTTGAGAATACACTCATCTTGCTAACTTTTGCTTCCTGTTCCTAGTAAGTGATGATAGACTTAAGTGGTTCTACTACGCAACAAAGACAATCAAGAGTGTGCAGGCTTGCTCTTCCCTGGTTTTCTGACCCATTGTGTGTGCCTTTTATTAACGAGCATCCCTGAACTGAGTCAATCTGCATCAAATTAAAGTCTTAGTGTGACTTTCCTCTGTACTGCTAGGGTCTGTATTCCAGTGTGATGTGCCCAGGGACAGTAATGACCAATCTGACATATGGAATTCTGCCTCCCTTTGTGTGGACACTGCTCCTGCCCATTATATGGCTGGTAAGTGGTAAACACTAATATTTTTTAAAAATTTCAGTTATGAAATATTAAGAATTTAACTCTAAGTAGCAGACTTCATTTTGATACTCTGTAATTATAAATGCAAATTTTCTTTTTAAATTTAAGTGAAAAAATTTACTTTTTGTTGTGGCTCTAAACAGCCACATAATAGCATTGTTTTCTTTTTGGCAGGTTCGCTTTTTTGTAAATGCTTTCACTTTGACACCATACAATGGAGCAGAAGCGCTGGTACGTTACTAGAGTTCCATAGCCTGTAAAATGGTTTAGTGATGGGAGGTGTCAGTTCACTGATGACAGTGAGCAGTGTCAAGGTAAAAAGGCTGTAAGGCAGTGGTTCTAATCTTCTGAGTCTTGACCCTTTGGGATCTAATGACCCTTCCACAAGGGTAACATCAGATATCCTGCATATCATATATTTACATTAAAATTCATAACAGAAGCAAAGTTATAGTTATGAAGTAGCAATGAAATAATTTTATAGTTGGGTCAGCACAGCATGAGGAATTAAAAGGTCGAAGTATTAGGGAGGTTGAGAACCACTGATATAAGGGAACAAGCTCTGTGGACATGTAAGTTCCATTTGGGACATAGGTAGGTGTTGTGTTATAAATAGGGTGTCAGATGTTTGACGTTTAGCGTCTATTGTGATGTTGGGTACCGTGATTATAGAAAACACACTTCTGTAGAAGCGAGGTGTACCAGGAAATGCAGGAGAGCTGGTGGAACTCTATGGAGTCAGTTAAAGCAAGGTGAGGTCAGTGAATGCCTCCCGTGGGGGAAGGTGTGTCTTGTGGGACAAACAGGGACAAGAAGGCCTGTTGTCTTAGGTAAAGATTTTTTTTTCCTGGAGCCAGAGAGGTGGCTCCGTGGTTAAGAACACTTATTCCTGTGGAAGACCTACTTTGATTCTCAGTACCCACATAGCAGTTCATAACTGTCTGCAACTCCAGCTTCAGGAGACCTAGCACCTTTTTCTGACCGCCACAGGCACCTGGTATACACGTGGTACAGACATACATGCAAACAAGACACTCATACACATAAAATAAATCTAAAGAAAAAAAACCATAAAGATTCCTTTTGGTACTAGAGGATCAAGGATCAAATTACAAGAGGATCTTATTAAAAAAATAGGATTTCCTTAACTGATGCCTGACAGTTGGGCTGTGCATGTTTCCTGAACCATGGCAGGCCTTACTAATGAGCTATAGAGCTCCAGAACTCCATAGACAACCTCTACTTATGGGTCAGAATTCTCATCTAAGAAGAGACTTGTCATCTGTTCCCTGTGCCATCAGATTGGGATCTTGTTGTCTTAGTTCTAAAGGGTGGCGCTCAATCCACCGAGTCAAGGCTTTTACCCTAGAAACTTGAGGGCAAGTCCAGACTTCACCACTTCTTAAATCTTGATTTAATTTTGAGGGAAACATGAAAGGAAGGATGAACATTAAAGAATCTCAAATACTTTTTTATGTAGATACAAACTGTGAATACAAGTGCTTTTAGACTGTATTGGTTCAGGCCCCAAAATATAAGAAGTACTAATGCATAGTCCTTTAGGGATTTCTTGTTCTGTACATCTGATGTAAAAAGTCTTGTCTTGGGGTCACATATATATTAGCATCAGTGGTAGGATGTATTCAAGAGAAAAATCCTGTGTTACTAAGTAGCTTAGAGTTGTGTTTAGAAAAGTAATGAATCTATACAATAGGCAAGAAAACAAGACACCTTGTCATTGGGTAGGCAGTGTTGGAACCCATTGGGGATGGCATAGAGCTAACTTTGACTAGAATAGAACTGGATCTAGGCTCTGAGGGACCAGGGGACTTGGATAAGCTGAGTACCATGGTCCTAGCGTCACAGTTCAAAAACCTCGTGAAGGGCTGGAGAAATAGTTTAATGGTTAATAGTACTTGCTGTCCTATTGAGGACCCTAGTTCAGTTTCCAGCACCCATATGACAGCTCACATCTATATGTAGCCCCACTTTCTAGAGTTCTAATGTCTCTTTAGGCACAAAATCCATGGTGATCTTGCTAAAATGTACATGAATAATAAGGCATCATTCCAATGTCACCCACTGATTTCTGGAGATGTTGTCATCAGTGGATGGGGTAGTAGCATATCATGTGATCAATTAGGATCTCTTTCAATCTCTGTGTAAGTTTTGCCTCCTCAGGAGGGAAGTTTGAGCTTGATCTAAAGCATAGGCCAAACATGACGATGCCACAGTTATAGTTACCATCCAAATCTAGGTTCTTTAGTTCCTGGCTTGGAACGCTTGGACATGTTTTTCACCCATGTAGGGTTTTATTACATATAAAATAAGAATCAGAGCAGCAAAGGGAAGCATGAGCATTGCAGAGGACTCACTATATTTCAGTAGTTCAGACTTTTAAAAAAGATGTAGTCAACAACAAATACAGTGAGATGCCTGGCTCAGTGCGGCCGAGTAGAAAGGTTAGAAATTGGCTATAAACAGAGTGAGTGTCCAGTAATGACCAGAGTTCAAGGCTAAGAGGAAAGGGCTTTTCAGCAAGGTTGTAGTCAAAAGGGGGTTTATGATCTGTATTTTCTACCTTCCACCAAAATCATATTCTAGATAGTTGAAGAGGTTAGAAGAAAATATGGGGACTTCGGAATTTATGTGAACTTTCAGAATGTGAAGGCTTAACTAAATGTGGAGTCTCTAAAGAGTAGAAATTAAAATAAAATTAGCATGACCCCAAGGTTCACTATAAATAAAGCACAAGGTGAGAAACAAACACCCCTCTTATATAAAGGTAAATATTTTCTCAGTAAGTCAAGAATCCTGGCACAGGGAAGCCAGCAATTGTTGGAAGCACAGGTGAAAGACAGACAAAGATTCTGAACGTTTTCAAGTCGTGTGAAAAGATGCTTGTCACACTGATGTTGGGAGAAGTGCAGATTAAATCTGTAATTCAGAGACTAGTTCAGATTAGGGAAGATTAAGACATTTGATCCAGCCTGTGGTGGCTGGTGATAAGGAAATAAGGACCCTGTACTGCATGGCCTCTGTGAGGACCCACGGCAAGAGGAGTAAATATAAAAAGCACATACCCTTCACCCAGAACTCCCATTTTTGGCACTCATCATCCAGCATAGTTTAGTTTGTAATCATAAAGACTGTAGTCCAAAAGCTGAACATATAAATTACAGCTCGTGCCCATTATGAGGTATTCTGTATTTCCAAAAGCAAATGAAACAGCTCAGTGTACACAAATTGGAAAATGTACAGTTATAACATTCAAGTGGGCACTTGTGTGTTATATTTCCACCTAAGAGAAGGATATGCGTGTCTAAATGAAGGGATATTTCTTTATGTGACTACACACTATAGAAGAGAGGGTTACACCCAGAGATGGAAGCTAAGAGACTGCAAAATTGGAAAGAGAAGAAGACATTTTTTATACTGGTACATATTTATCTTCTCACTGGCAGGATATCCCAGCGACCTGTGCTTTTCTGTGGTGTAAGAATGACACTGAGCCTGTGTATCAGACATGAGTTCATATGGGAATTAAGGAAGAAGATGGATGAAATGAGGGTTGTTTGTTTTTGCCTAGATTATCTCTCAAAGGCTACTGTGTAGTAGGCTACCTTGTACTCTTCCCTTCAAAATATGAAAGCAGTTTCCAAAGACATTTAGATTAGCTGGTGCTTTTTGAGAGAAATCTTGCGATTTCACAGGGGAGCTCTGTAAAGTACTAATCACAAATCTCACTCACTTCGGGCAGGAGTAATGTCACTGACATGCTTTTCCTTTCCAGGTGTGGCTTTTCCACCAAAAACCAGAGTCTCTCAATCCTCTGACCAAATACCTGAGTGCCACCACAGGCTTTGGGACTAATTACGTCAAGCACCAAAAGGTAAGTCTGTTTGTGTTGTCATATGGAAGATGCTTCCAGTCTGCTGCCCAGCATCTGCACCCACATCTTCACTCTGGCTTTGTCTCAGTCAGTTTCATTGCTTTCTGTTTCCTCCTGTCTCAGAGATTTGGGCATCCACGCTCTTACCTGTGTTCCTGTTCACCCTTCCTGTCTCACCTCAGCCTCTGTGGCCTTTTAGCCCAGGCTCGATGCCCTGTTGTGGGATTTCTCATACCTGTTTTGTGTAGCACTCACCCTCAGCTGCCCCTGTCAGCATATAAGCTTTTCGAGAGGGATTGTCTGTTACCCTGGTATGCTGCCCCACGTGGAGACTTTTAATAGATACATCTTTATGATGTTAACATCTCTTGGAATGTGCATTCTGTTTGAGATTAGTATCAGCATTGCTAGATGAGAGTTTTGAAGAGGCGGGATACAATAGGGACAATCAAATCGGTATTTCATCTTTTGAAGTCTAATCTTAAGAGAAATCATGTAAAATGACATGGAGTGGGGGGTGAGAACATTTACTTGGGACTACAAGAACATGCTGTCACGGCCAAGGTTCATCGCAGCCTCCTGCTTTTCTCTGCCCAGCTTACTGAGAATGTATTGGCATAAAATACAGCTGGATTGAGGCAAGGAAGTGACTATGTCAGTTTGGCAGCAGCCTGAGTCCAGTGACAGCCAACCTTGTGTCACTTGCTACTAAAAACTAGCCTTTCATGTTTTGGGAACACATTGTGTTGACATAAGTGACTTGGGAGCATTTTTGAGAAGTGGTTTCCTCAGGTAGGCAGAGTTGAGCGGTCGTTCATGCCCTCTCCCTTGCTGGGTCCCTCACATTATATTAGCCCAGGAACGGCTCTGAGATGTTGAATGTAACCAGTATAGAGCTGACACAGTTGATCTTCGTGTTTACAAGTTGTTCTTCACTCCATGAATTATTTATTTGTTGTTGTTTTATTTTAAGACAAGGTCTCGCCATGTAGCTCTGGCTTGCCTGCAATTCTGTCTTAGGGTTTCTGTTCTGTGATAAAACATGACAAAAGCAACTGGAGGAGGAAAGGACTTATTTAAGCATCTTTTTAAAATTCTTTTATTATGAATAAGGTCACGTTTTCTATCTGTGTATATCCTTGTTCAAGGTCCCTTCCCCCTCCCACACCCTCCAGTCACTCTCTCTTCTCCACATCTCCCCATCTCCTCCCCAGCAAGGGCAGGAGGGCCCAAGGTCCCAGTATTGCTCAGTTCAACATCCACTCCTGGCAGATCCAGTTTCCTCCCCCCAACATCAAGACTGGGTCAGGTGTTCCTCTAGAGGGAGTGGGATCCAAGGTGCCAGTCCAAGGTGTTTCTGATACCAAGCTGTTCAGTGGTTGAGGATTTTAGCTTAGACATGCATTGCTTTTTGCTTTTTTGTTTAGAGTTCACTAATGAGTGAGTACATCCCCTGCTTATCTTTCTGGGTTTGTGATACCACACTCAGGAGGATATTCTCCAAATCCATCCATTTGCCTGCAAATTTTAGGATATCATTTTTTCTTAATGCTGAGTAGTGCTCCATTGTGTAGATGTACCATAGTTTGTTAATCCATTCTTCAGTTGAGGAGCATCTAGGTTGCTTCCAGGTTCTTGCTATTACAACTAATGCTGCTATGAACATAGTTGAGCTAATGCCTTTGGAGTGTGAATGTGCGTCTTTAGGGTATACACCCAGAAGTGGTATTGCTGGATCGTTGGGGATTATTTAAGCATCTTACACTTCCACATTACAGTCCATCATTGAGAGAAGCCAGGGCGGGAACCTGGAGTCAGGCACTGAAGCAGAGGCCGTGGAAGTGCTGCTTGCTTCCAATGGCTTGCTCACTTTGCCTTCTGAAGACAACCCTCAGGACCATCATTCCAGGGATGGCACTGCCCACAGAGAGCGGGATTCTCCCACGTAGTCATCATCCAAGATAGTGCACCACAGGCTTGCTTGCAGGCCAATCTGATGGGATCATTTCCTCAGTTGAGGCTCTCTTTTCCAAATTGTCTATAGCTTGTGTCAAGATGATGTAAAATTAGCCAGCACAAACTGGCTATTTAATCATGCTGGCTTGCAGAGGTGGACCACAGGGATCTGCTGCTTCTGCCTTCTGAGTCCTGGGATTGAAGATAGTAAGCACCACCATGCTTCATGCTCTTGTGTTGTTTTGTTTTGTTTTTAGCTCAAATTTGAGTTAACTCATAATTTTCAACATCTAGAATGATACATTTTGAGAAACTTACAGTTTAATTTGCTCACTTTAGGGCTTTCAGAGTTTATTTAAATTTGCTATCTTACAACCGTTACAAGGAGTGATTTACTCATCAAGGGGAGAAAATGTTTAATTTTACAAACCCGAGTATTTCATATTGTTTTCTGTGAAATGCATTGAAAAACATATTTTAGCCATGGATTCACCTGGGGGAAATCCCCTGGTTAAAGGATTGGGGGAACTAGTGGCAGCTGATACATCTAGGGAGGGGGAGTCATTGCCTTCAGCTGTGTGTCCCTTGGTGAGCCCTCTGTCTTGCAGGGGACCTCCTCACCCATGCATGTAGACCACCCTGGTTACCCAGTACAAAGACAAAACCATATGAAGCAGGAAGAGGGGGGAGTGGGGGCGGGGAGGATAAGAGGGAAGAGAGGGAAGGATGAATGTAATAAGGCAGAATTGTCAAGGAATAAACTTAATTTAAAAAACAAAAGTGAGATTGAACAGGAGTGATCTGTAACATTTCCCATTTCAAAACAAAAAACTAACAATTAAATGAGGATAAATGTTCCATCCAAAATATTAAAACGTTCCCTAATCCTTAGCCTTTCAGTTTTAAGAAGATCCTATTTTGCTGACTTGGAAAAGAGAGAGCCTGATTGTAGGAATTGAAAGGTGCTTCTTATTATCAGTTTAAAGTAAGATTTTCTGTAGGAAGAACAAGAATGCAAAATAGTAGTGACTTAAGACTGAATCTCTCATTTCTTACACACAGAAGCACTTTGGAAGCAGGTATGTAACTTTGGAAGCGGGTTTCTGGCCGGCCTAGCCCCATGGTTCAGACCTGCCCGCTGCTGCTTATCTGGACCAGCAATCCCAAAGTCCCAAAGAAACACACACACACTTGTATTAATTTTATGCTGTTTGACTTATGGCTTAGGCATATTGCTAGCTCTCTCTTTCATCTTAATTCAACCCATTTCATTAATCTGTCCTGCCACATTGCCTATGGCTCACCTGTGTTACCTTACATGTTGATTCTTGGGCAGCTGGATCACGGCTCCCCTGACTTCGCCCTTCTTTCTCTATCTATGCTCCCATTTCTCCACCTACTTCTAGGGTGCCTACCATAGGCCAAAACAGTTTCTCTATTTCACAGCATACAGAAAGACATTCCCACATCAGGGGTGAGCATCTGTACAAATTCAGACTCTTAATTTCATTTCTCCTGCTTTTTTTTTAGCCATTGGTTGGGTTTTAGGAGACAGAGTAGAAAAAAAAACACATTTTATATCTTTGCCATCAGCCAGAGGTTTGGGGAGTGCCGAGTTTACATGAGCATTAATGCCCTTAGATTTTCAAGTGTTTCCCAGTGGTCCCTTGTTGTATGTTTTTCCCGGCCTGTTTGGGTCCGGAGATTTGTGACCTGGCGCACATGTGGCGCCGGTTTGGAACCTAGTTCACACGCCCGCGGCTTTTGTCCCTCAAAAGAAATGAATCACACGCTTATATACTTTACACTACTTGGCCCATATCTTAAGCACATTACTAGCTAGCTCTTTCTTCTTAAATCAACCCATTTCCATGAATCTACCCACCACGTGGCTCGCAGCCCGTGGCTCACCTGAATTCCTACATGCTTCTTCTTCGGGGGACGGATGGCGACTAGTAAACTCCACCCCTTCTTCCTACCTGGCTGCCTCTGATTCTCCACCCACTTCTACGGTGCTCTGCATGGGTCCAAACAGTTTTTATTTATATCGTACAGAGAACATTCCACCACAGTCCCTGAATGGCCCCTTCTGCCCCTTCCTAGCATCCAGTTCCCTTATCTATGTGGACGCCTTTCCTTTACTTTCCTGCAGTTTATATTATTTTTCTGTTGTGCTCATCTCTATGCTTGTTTTCCAGATGGATATAGATGAAGATACCGCTGAAAAATTTTATCAAACCTTACTAGAACTGGAAAAACGTGTCAGGATCACCATTGCAAAATCAGATCGCGCAATCTGATGGCGATCTTCTCTAGAGCATCCAGTACCTTCTGTATATCCCAGGGCATGTGGCTTTCCATCGAGCTGGATGATATGCATTTATAGTAAGCCATAAGCCATGATGATCTCTGCTCTTACCTTTCAGAATGATCTTCAAGACTCTGTGTGTGCATGTGTACAGGCATGTACATACATGTGAGAAAGGATTGGCCAAGTAGAGAAACCAAGCAAATACGCTCCAGAGTAGTGTCCTTTCAGAATTGCTAGAGGCTCTCTGCATAAGTTCTGCCACTGGGAGCCCAGTAGATCAGACTTAGTGACTGGGGCACAAGTACAACCTGAACCTCCTTTTAGTCCCAGCAAGAAAGGACAATGCCACTGAATAGTTCTAGCTTCTAGTCTTTCCTCTATAACCATTTTTTCTATTCTCTTTCTTTTCTTCTTCATATGCTGCTTTGGATAATCTTATAGGATCATCCATCCATGCAGTCCCCATGTAACGGCCCACACAGTCAGTCTTGAGGAAAGTGTGAATGTGTTTGGGCCTCAGGCACTATTTCTTCTCTTTAAAAGCATTTTGTTTTTAATCAGGTAGTGGTGCCAACAGGGAACCTGGTCTTTAGTAACATCTGCAAATATATTCATGAACAGCTTATTTTCATGACCGTATTTCACTGGAATTAATAGCAGAAAGTTATTTATTCATGTTTCAATAAAATGTAAAAAAAAAAAAAAAAAAACCTAAAAACCAGAGGAACTGCTACTAGGCCGTCTTTCAGCCTCTAGAGCACGATGGAGGAAGAAGGGAATAGTTAATTTCCATGTGTCAGATGATAAGTTTTTTAAACCTTTTCTCTATAATAAAGAGCCACACCTGAACATTCTTTGGTATGAATCAGAATGCTAAAGATGACTAGATAGTTTTTAATCATAAATAAAGCCACTCTGTCACTTGGGATATAATAAAATCAGTAAAATTTTGAATAAAAGTCCAAAAAATTATACATAAATGTGCTATGAAATTTTTCTGATTAGAGTTTTTCTACTTTTGTTGCCCAACCTGTTTTGGTGAAGAACGAGTCTGCGTACCCCCCTGCCCCCCATCTTTGGGAACTAGGGTGGAGCTAGGCATGGGGCTGTCCTTTCTTTATTCTTCATTCACTCAGAACTCTCCTTGGAAGAGTTTCCTTCTCCTTGATGAACTTACATTTCTCAGGTGTAAACAGAAACTCCTTTGCAGTGAAGAGGGGATTCTGTATAGACCGTGAACATCCTCATTTTGGTAGAGAATGATGAGGTTCATTAGAGACCAGTAACCCAGAATGCTGAGGCCAGCCATGTTAGCCCTGGCTGGCCATGATCCTCTGACAGTCAGTTTTCTTCCCCAAGGGTCTCCAGGAGGTGGCATGGGATGCAGGGACAGAATGAGGAGGATTGTGGGCCTGGGCTGGGCAGTCAAAATCTAAACGGTCCTCGAAAGACTGCAGTAGCTTGGCTTTTGGTTATTTGTGAGTTTGGAAAAACATGTCCTTTCCTAGTGTTGCCAACTTGTGAGCATCAAGTTATTCATAGAATTTCATTACATTAGTAATTTCTTTTATTCTTCATGCTTTTCATTGTCAGTAGTTCAAGAGATTTTCCATTTTGCTGGTGTTTGCAGAGAACCATGTTTCTGCCTCACTGATTTTCTTCCCTCAGTTGTTTATATATTTTTCCATGTAGATTTTAGCTCTGCTTGTTCTAATTATCTTTTCTCCACCATTGGGCTAAAATCAATTGTCTTTTCAATTTCTTGACATAAAAACTTAGGTTACTTGTTTGGAAATTTTCTTCATGGCTGGTGTATTTAATTATAAGCATTTAATAACATAAATATTTCTCTTAGCTGGTTTAGCTGCATTCCATATTTGCTGACACATTGTCTTGCTATTATTTTTTCCCTTTTAGCCCTGGATTATTTTATTAATTTCTGTTGAGGTTTCCTTTTATGAATTATTAAAAGTATTACTTAATGTTCCTATTTGTAGAGATTTAAGAGGTTGGGACTTGGCTAGGGAGATGGTTGAGAGCACTGGCTGCTCTTTCTGGCACCTCAGGTTTGATTCCCTGCACCACCTGGTGGCTCACAGGCATATGTAACTCCAGGTCCAGGTGATCCGATGCCCTTTCTGGCCACCATGTATTGCAGACATAGGCATACATGCAGACAGAATACCTATACTCATAAAAATAGGTGTAGTATGTTGGGGTTTTCTAGTTTTGTGTTGGTATAGTCAGAATACATTGAGTCCTATTTCTGTATTATGTTTTTTTTTTTTTTTGAGTTTTATTTATGGTCTAGGATCTATTCTACCTGGAGTATTCTGTGGATCTTCCTTCACAGTGTGTCTGCTCCTATTTCTAGAACACTGGAGGTTGTTCTCTGAACTTTGTACAGAGTTCATACTTGCTTTTCTGGCAGGTGCTTTGTGGAAGAGCCACACCACTCTATTGAGAGCAGTGTTTCTCATCTTTACATCAGACTTCATTTCTGCTATAATTTTACTCTTCTGTTTCTTTCCTGTGTTCAGTCAGTTTTCCTCATCTTATGCCTGTTTCTAATTCCTTTTATTCCTGATTTGTTATTATTTATTTATTTTGTGTGCTTGTGCATATTAGGTTCAGGGCTATAGAGTCTATTCCCTGTGGTTGATCAGGGAATAGATGCGATATAGTAGTTGTCAGCCTAAGCTTTAACTTCTTATTATGTTTTCTTCACTCCTCAGTGAGATCTTTGTTAGTTAATTGAATCTAAAATTTTGTCATGACCCTCAGGTTTTATCAACCTTTTGAAAAACAAAACATTGATTTGAAGGGTGGAGAGATGGCTCAGTACTTAAAAGCTCTGACTGCTCTTCCAGAGGACCTGGGTTTACTTCCCAGGATCCACATGGTGGCTCATGGTTCTCCCAAGTTCCAGGGGACCTGGTGCTCTCTTTTGGTCTCTGTGGGCACCAGACACACAAGTGGTGCATAGACGTATGTACAGGCAAAAATTAATTTGGAGAAAAATTAAGTTGCAATAAAGCTAAAATCTGTGCATACTACTAGATGATTTCCTTCTCACCCTAAAAACTCCCTGATAGACATCTAGAAGTAGGTCACTGCCAGATTTCCTTTTCCTGCTCCTCTTCCAGCTAACCTGGAGTGTACCCTCCCATCCGACCTGTAGGATCCTAGCCATATTTGAATCTCCACTGAGAAACATACTAGCATTGGATTACTTTTATTTTCTTTGTATTGACAGATGGTGCTGTAGAAATTACCTATTTTTTGTCAAGCTCTGTGTTTGTGTATTTTACCATTTCCTGTTTGATTTTTAACTTTTGATTATAAGAGATGTTATGTATGTAATAAAGAATGAAACTCTTGCCTGAAAATCATTTATTTATCTTACATTTGTATTTGTCTCTCTTGTTTATTTGTCCTCTGACAAACCAAAGGATCAGCTCCAAGACCTTTTGTTGTTGCTCATTGTATTTCTAGTGTTTAATCAATGGCTACCATTTACTAGGCTCTTGATAAACATAAACAGTTGATTGAACAAATGTTTATTTGAATAAAAGTATCATTCTATTTTGGTTTTAGGCTCCGTTTTGATTTTTTTATTATGCCAAAATTTTTAAAAGCTATAATTTATCTTAATTGGGAATAATATTCAGAATACCAAGCTAGAGTTCACCGAGGCTCTGTTACTATTTTCTAATTTTAGGACATTATGTTATACTAATAAATATGCTTCCTTCTCACGTCATTATTGTCTGTACTTGCAGTGTGACAGTGTTTATCACGAGTTAAAGTGCATATCATATGCCTTTAACAATTCAGCCTTTCTAAATTTATCCTGAAGACATAACTCAGATACATAGAGTGTTGGGTACTGTCACCTGTTGGAAACTCTTGGTGCTAAGTATGTTTCAGAAATTAAAATTGAAGGATAATGTGGTACGCACAATGCAGTGTGTTTTATAACAGCTCTGGAGGGAGTTGGAATAACAACCTATAATCAAAGCCAGTTGTATGTCAGTGAAAAAGACTTGCAAATTCACATTAAAGCACTGTAAACTATGCATACATAGCCTTACACCAGCTCAGCTATAGTTTAGCTGCCAGAGGACTGTGCCAAACATTTGAAAGATGTCCAGCATTCTAAATTGTTGGGCCTTTGGGATTGCAGTTAAGAGACTTCAGACCTACATAATGATGTTCACTGTAGCATCTGTGTCCAGCCACAGCAGGAAAATACAAAGAACTTAAAACATGTCCATTCGGTCTTCAGGGTGCTGGACAAAGAATGATGTCTGTAGTGAGATTCAGAGTTTACCCAAAAAAGTGCTTGTGACATCAAAAAATCCAAACCCTGATAGAACCAAAATCATTAAAAAAAACAAAACCCAAAATCTCCTTCCTAAAATACACTAAAAGTAAATATCACTATAAGATAGTTTTTAAAAAAGGAATGAGGTAGGTCTATATAGATTGTGAGATAAATGAGTAAAACCAGATAATGTAGAAGGCAGGGAGGTCTTTGCATGGTCACAGATAAGTGCCAGAGAACCTAGAATGTTGAGCACACAGGGCTGTTCCCTCAAGGTGGGGGATGCATAACTTGTTAACCCCCAGGAGGCTGGGAGTGGGCCTGTTTAATAGCCTGGTGACTGTGGTAAGACCACACTGGACATCCCCCATCCCCTTATCATAAACCTGTTTTCCTCAGTTAATCTACAGAACCTGTCTTTATGGAAGGTGTCACATGTACTTTACAAATCTAATCTTTATTTAGCTGACTTTATTCCTCAAGATTTATGTAAGCTTTATTGTGCACACAGGATTGAGTTAATTACGACCAGGGAATGTTTTCACAAATTGTGCTGTATTTAAATAAACTACTCAGAAAACAAAACAACAAGAAACCCAATAGAAACAGGAAAAACTGTTTTCATAGCTTTCTGCTTAGTGTAAAGGCAAAAAAAGCAAAAGAGGTGGATGTGGGAATGTCTTTCTGTATGCTGAGAATATCATTCTTTAAATAAAGGAATTGTTTTGGCCCTTGTTGGGCATGGTAGAAGGAGCCAGAGGAATGGGTAGGAGCATGGGTAGGAGATGGAGGATGGAGTCAGAGAGAGACTCTAGCCAGCTGCCAAAGAAGAACCATGTAAGGAAACACAGATGGGCCATGTGGCAGTACAGATTAATAGAAATGGACTGAATTAAGATGAAAGAGGTAGCTAGCAATATGCCTGAGCCATAGGCCAAACAAGATGAAATGAATATAAGTGTCTGAGTCATTTATGGGGAAAAGCAGCCCAGGGCAGGTCTGGGCCTCTGGCCCAATGGGGCCAGAAATCTCTTGTTACAAGAAGTGATTTTGGAAGGTGAGTTACTCATGACTCCAGATGTCTATATTCAAAGTGAAGAGGAAGGCAAGTGGAGATAAATTAAAATTTAGCCCACCAATCAAGAGATCAAGTGACCACTCTGAAACATCCACTCACAGTCCTGGAACCTGTGAGTGGTAGTGGGACTTGGGGAAAAGTCCAGGACAATAGGTGGCAGGTTCCTTTGGTACAGAGGCCCCCCTTACCCTGGGGCCTCTGGGTCAGGTGGTCTGTGGGTACCTGCAGGATTAGGACCCAGATAAGTAGGGAGAGGTAACACAGAAAGGATGGCTGAACTGTGGTTAAGAGATTGGGGTCAGTGTTAAAGCTGCTGCCTATGTTCCCTGCTGAGGAGTCCATTTCCTGTTCACCATGCCAATGATGCTCATTGGGGTGAGTAGGGGAAGAGTAGCTTTTATTAAAAATACAGGCTTCTGTGGGACAGAACTCAGCTACTTTATATGGGATATTTGCAGGCTCATTCTGACCTTCCTAGTGAAGGCAATGTCTGTGCTGATCAGCTTACTAAATCAACATATGTTATGTTTAATGCATTTGATAATGTATTTTAAGCCCATCAGAGATTTCACCTTAATGCTGGATCTTTGAAATTTCATTTCAAGATCATCAAGGACCAAGCCACTCAAATAGTCAAACAGTGTCCTTTGTGTACAGGATTTCTCTCAGTAACCTATTTTGGAATGAATCCTCAGAGCATTTTCTCCTAATCATATTTGGCAGATGGATGTTACTCATATTCCCTCCTTTGGAACTCAAACAAGAAAGATCCTGGAGGCAGGAGCTGATGCAGAGGCCATGGAGGAGTGCAGAGTGTCACTTATTGGCTTGCTCCTCATGACTTGCTCAACCTGCTTTCTTATAGAACCCAGGACCAGCAGCCAGGGATGGCACCACCCACAATAGGCTAGGCCCTCCTCCATTGGTCACTAATTGAGAAAATGCCTTACAGCTGGATCTCATGAAGTCATCTTTTCAGCTGAGGCTCCTTCCTCTCAGATGACTCCAGCTTATGTCAAGTTGACACACAAAACCAGCCAGTACAGACTCCACAAAGGAGTCCTGTGACCTCTACACATGTAGCATGCCAAAAGGGCAAGGCATGTGAGCATCTCTACACACACACACACACACACACACACACACACACACACACACACACACACAAATTGGAAATTAAACAATTATAAAATACTGAAGCAATTCTTCAGTGACTAAGAGGTCACTTAAGATCTTCAGAGAGGGACTCATGTATACCAGGGTGGCCTCCAGTTTACTATATAGTTGATTATAGCCTTGAATTTCTGATGTTCCCGGATCTACTTCCCCAGTGCTAAGATTATAACTGTGTGTCACCATGTCCTGTTTGTGCAATGATGAGCTCGGACCCGGGCTTTGTGCAAGCACCCCACAAACTGACCCACATCCCAGCCCCTAGAAGTATCTTTATGTGGGAGCTAGTAGCTAAAAGTCACCAGTATAATTTTTTTTTAGCTTGAAAAATTTCTTCCTAGGACAAAACTTTCTGGAAAGATGGGATCCAGGAAAAGTGTATCATGCTAAGCACTCAATCTCAATCTGGTACCTTAAGCACCTTACATGTTTAGCTGAGGGCCAGTTCCATGGATATTTTGCCTCTGGGGACTGTTCTCCCTCCTTGGATATGGAAAAGACTTGAACAGAATAGCTGGCCAGTGCTGTGTATTAAGCAATTCTGTGGCGGAGTCCATCATCCAGATTTCTATCATGTAGTGGAACAGAACACATAGCTGTGTCACCGACAAGATCTCCAGTTTCTGGGAAAGTGAAAGGGCTTAGAATAGGTTTTTGCAAATAATGATAGCTAAGCAAACATTTGATGACTCATGGCCCTCTCTGGGTGCCAGGAAGCTGTAGTCCACGGCAATATGTCTTCCTCTACTCTGATATTTTGGTACCCATCCCTATGTTGAATAAAAAATATGCTTTCATTATTAAAATGAAGTCTTGAGAGATCAGGATTTGTGAAATAAACATGTAAATTGCATATTTTAAGATTTTTCAAATGTCTAAGGTCCATTATTTTCTCTTATCCATTCCAAAGTACACAGCACATGGGAATTGATCTGATAGTTTGGTTTTTTTGAGACAGTGCTCCCCAGAAGGTGCCACGGGATGCAATGCAAGCACCCAATGCTGGTTTACTACACACAGGCCAGGCCACTTCTCTCAAGTTGTCTGTTTGGCTTTGAGGGACACAGATCCTGGAAGATGTTAGTAGGCAATGATAGAAGGAAAGGAGAAAGGGGGAATGGAAGGAATGAAGCAGGGGAGGGAAGGGAGGAAGGAAAGAAAGGTGACTGAGAAAGGGAAGAGGGTGGGGGAAGGGCAGCGAATGACAGAAAGCAGTTCTATCCAGGGGAATAGAATGCTTATTTCCTGGGGCATTTTCTGCAGTATCTCCCCTGTCACCATCATGCTTGTGACTCTCTACAATAGAAACGTAGACTAGGGGCTGGAGAGATGGCTCAGCGGTTAAGAGCACCGTCTGCTCTTCCAGAGGACCCGGGTTCAATTCCCAGCACCCACATGGCAGCTAACAACTGTCTGTAGTTCCAGTTCCAGGCAAACACCAAGGCAAATAAATAAATAAATAAATAAAGTTTTAGAAAAAAAAAAAAGAAACGTAGACTATAACTCATCTCTAATGGACCTAATCACAGTCCTCCCCACTGCTGAGCTGATAGAACCAGTCATAAGACCTGAAAGGAGAGAGGGGTGTGTGTGGATATATATTACATATTTAATAAAACCTGAATATCGGGGAGAGAGCACCCAGTCAAATCCTAGGCAGACAAATCAAGAAACCTTGAATACAAGGATAAACAGCTGAGTCAGTCATACACACCTTTGATCCCAGAACAGGGAGAGCCGGGAGTGGTGACCTACACCCTTGATTCCACAACTTCAGAAACAGAACTTCTTCTGTTTCTGTGAGTTCAAGGCTACATGCCTTTAATCCTAACCTGGATGGGTATATAAGGGCTTGTAGAAACCCAGAGAGGACAGAAGCAACTGACTGGGAGAAGCAATTAGAAGTGAGGCTGAGGAGGTTGCAAGACAGCTGGGTGAGAACTGACTGTGGTTCTTCCTCTCTCTGATATGTCAGCCTTCCTCTCATATTTGGCTCTGATTCTCATTTGTGATACTACAGGTGTGTGTGTGTGTGTGTGTGTGTGTGTGTGTGTGTGTGACTGAGGCTTGCTCTCAAGGCCTTGCATATTGACAGATAACTTCTCAATCAATAAAACAAGGGATGTGAGACTATTACCGTTACCACACTGTGTATATTGCCTTAGCTGTGTATTAGAATGGCTAAATTTTTACCCCCCTAGTTATGTTAAAGTTGACAGGAACAGACAATGAGAGAGAGATTATCTCCTGGAAGAAGATATGATTTGACTAACCACAACATGGATGAGATGTAAGATCCAGACACAGTGTGGTTCTTGACAATGTAAGCCAGATTTTCTCTCCTTGATGTAGCCCATGCTTCACATACATTACAATCATGACCCCAGTCTCTCTGCTCTGACTGTCCCTATTGGGCTCCCCACTGCTAATTTTATTCTTTTCTTCATAATCTAATGCTAGAAAGATTGAGAGAATGAACATAGTCACTCCTCATTTCCGATTTTCTTTCTTCATTAAGATGGCTTCTCATATCTATGCCAACTGAGCAGAGCCAGGAAGTTAAACTTCTCATTGTGTCCAGAGACTTTGCTGCCCAGAACTTTGCACAGTGAGCTGATGTTCATGTTCTCACAGTCCTAGAAAATGGACCTGTGTGCCACCTTCAGACCTATTGATCTCATCCTTTCTGGCCTAAATAGGCATCTGGCTATTAAAATTGTTATTTTCACTTCATTATATTTAATTGTAGTATAATGATCACAGCTAAGATTATTATTATTTTGTTCTTTAACATATAACCTCCCCACTTTATCTGTACTACCTTCTCTACATCCAGTCTCCTGACTCATCTCATTTTGACTGTGCCCATACCTTTGCCCAGATTTCAGCCCTGGCATCAGATGCCCAGACTCCTTGGCATCACATCTAGCCAGGTTTGTCCATTTTCTGCTCCCTGTGCTGGCTTATTTTTGGTGGTACCTCCTCTCGTTCTCAGAAGCCTTCCAGTTCAGATGAGAGATGACACAGAAACCTTAACAGAAGGCCTTTTGTTCTCTGACCTCTACCAGGTTCTCAGCTCTTCTACTGTGGGTCACTTTCTGTGTTTCCTCTTCAGCCCAGAGCAAGATGACCTCAACCAGGACAGAAAGTCATATCTAGGTATGGCTGTGTCTTAAAGAAGGAAACAGCTAGTTTCTCTGAGTTTTCTTCAGAATGGGGCTATTTTTCTCAGAAGCATTTAGTAGCTGTCTCCTGTCTAACTGGCAGGTACTAAGTCACAGACTCCCTTTGAAATGAATTATAGAATGACCATGGTGGGCTTTGGAATCACCTGTGGTAGAAAAGATATTAGGGAATAATTTAAAAACAGTGACTTCCTGACTAGTGCCTGAGGTGAATTTATTCTGGGATCTGTTTATGTCACTATCAGGGTCCTCAGACTAGGTATAGTGGGATTATACTGGCAATGTAAATATTTGTCCTGCCTATGGGTTTAATAAAAGCTGATTGGCCAAAGGTAAACAGAAAGTGTGGGCGGGGCTACCAAGCTAAGAAAACTCGGGAACATCTCAGAACAGACACAGATGCCAAAGTCACTAGAGCTGCCAGGAGATACAGAAGAAATGCTGCTCTGAGAAAAGGTACCGAGCTGCATGGCTGAACAAGATGGATTGAGTTAAGATGAAGGAGTTAGCAAATTATATGCCTGGGTCCTAGGTCAATCAGCATAAAAATAACATAAGCCTGTGTGTGTTTATTTGAGGCAAAGCAGGGCAAAGTGTGGGACCAAACTTCTGGATCAGGCCCAGAAACTCTGGGCCAGAAATCTTTTACAAATCGTGCTCCACATTGGGCACCATATGTTGTAAAAGGTTCTGGCCCAGTCTTTCCAGTCTAGCCTCAAGGTTCGGATCCACAGTCCGCCAGATACACATTCACTCCCACAGATTCACACAGACACTTGTATTATTTTTAAGCTGATTGACCTAGGGCCCAGGCTTATAATTTGCTAGCTCTTGCTCTCAATCTAACCCATCTTGTTCAGCTGTGCAGCTTGGTACCTTTTCTCATAGTAGCATTTCAGCTTCTTTCCCCTGTGTCTGTTGCTGTCTCCTTGTAGTGTCTGTGCTGGTTCTCTCTGGCAGCTCTCTGGCATCTGTCTCTGTTCTTCCTGTACTCAGAGTTTTCTTAGCCTGGTAGCCCCACCCACACTTCCTGTTTGCCTTTGCCCAATCAGCTTTTTATTTTATTAAACCCACAGGTAGGACAAATATTTAAAGTGTAACATATAATTCCACTACAACTAAGGGCTGCTTTTATTCATTTATTTATTTATTGTTTAGCTCTCACATGAAAAAAGTGAGCTGTTAATGGGCTTTGGAGCTGATGGGAAATAGATTGCATTCCTGGTTCTGCTTGCTGCCTGGAGTTCAAATATCCCCCTTCAGATTGCTCACCTGTCAAATGAAGGGATGATGATCCCTGACATTAGCACAGTTAAAGTGGTGAGGCATCTTGTTTCACCATTTCTGTCCTTTTTACACCGAGATTTTTAAATGGGTTATTGATACATTGGCATGAGTATTCGTGTGTGTGTGTGTGTGTGTGTGTGTGTGTGTGTGTGTGTGTGTGTAAATTCATTCATGGGAATACCTATAAGAATGACCAAGGGAAATAGCCCCTGAGAAAAATTACCTTCTGGAATGTATGGGATTTCTGTTGACTATTTGGTCTTTAGAAAAGCTTTTTCTAATCCAGATTTTATTCCTGGTAGTGTTTGTTTCTAAAGTGCTCTTAGTGGTCGACATAATTCCTGGATATTATTTATGAACAAAGTTTTTATGATCATATCCTTTGGGGTAATTCAGCTTCATTTAATTTCCCCTCTGGATGCTCACCCCAATATTAACATATTAAAGACTTAAGAGAAGCCCCATTTAGAGACATTCATTCCAATTATCTGACTCAGGCTTTCCCAGACTTATTTCAACTCTGGATCTTTCTCTAATAGCATTTAGCAAAATTTCTTGGAAAACCCTTTGAGAAATTTTATCCTAATAACTAACTTCTTGGTTCTCAAGGTAATTTTCCTGATTGGGCCACTAGGGGACAGCATTGGAACATGTATTGTGAACAAATGTCCATTCCAAACCAAAATTCACTGATAAAAATTGTCCCAAAATAAGCACTTTCATTATCCACTTCTTTTTGGGAAGTCATTTCACATATTTGAGCTGGGTTTGAACTGGCTAACCTCTGTATCCTCTACCAACACCAGGGCCCTAGGCAAAACCCCAGGAGGAGAATAAGATAGCCTTCTGTCCCTGAACATAACTTTGTTATGCTTATTTGTGTCATATTTAAGGTAAAATGGCTGAGCTCTCATGAGCTGTGAGCTTGTGCACCTAGGGATATGATTGCCAGTCTGAGGTACACCCTCCTATGTGTGAACTATTTGTTAGCCTCAGGAGAGTTGGTTTCCAGGTAAAAGGGAAGTAGGAATCTCCTTATATAGTGAAAGAGAGTCTACTGAGAATCAGTTCTTATGAGGAAGAGACACTCACTGTGATGTTGTGACTGTAAGTATGGACAGTCTTCACTGTGTTGTTGTGGTATCTGGTAGACTTTTAATACAGCAGGATTTCTGTTCACTGTTTAACAGGACAACAATAGATTGTTTCTGTCGCAGAGACAAGCTATTGTAGTCAGCCAGCTCAGACCTGCAGACTGCTTGCTCACTGAAGGCTCTATTTTCTGGGGAAGGTGTCATTAGAGAGGTAACCAATCTTGTGTCCTCAGAGTTCCCTGGAGAAGAGGCCAGGCTGTGCTCTTGCCAGTTCTCTTTTAATATTTTTGTTCTAAGCATTTTTCTTTCTAATCCAAATTTTATTCTTTTTTTAAAAATGTTTATTTATTTATTATGTATACAGTATTCAGAAGAGGGTACAGTATACAGATGTCATCATAGATGGTTGTGAGCCACCATGTGGTTTTGCTGGGGATTGAACTCAGGTCTTCCGGAAGAACAGTCAGTGCTCTTAACCGCTGAGCCATCTCTCCAGCCCCCAAATTTTATTCTTTATTCTGACTCATTTTTATTTACATTTAGGAACTGACTTACACTAATTTGTTATTTCAGGTAGACTTGGATGAAAACATCGTCAAAATCTGTACAAAAGTTTTCAGGAACTTAAAATCTGGTCAGCAAATGTAATGGTGACTAGATAGTAACTCCAGCACTCTGTGTAGGAGGCTGGACTGAAGGACTCTGAGGTTGAGACTAGCTTGGGCTGTACAGTAAGAACAACCAAATCCAAACTGTGTTGGGCTTACCATTCTCCCATAGGTCCTAAAACAATCACGCCTGCTGAGAGCTAATATTATGCCCAAAGCCTGACCCCAGAGAGACCACTGGAGACAGGGATGTCTTGAATGCAACAGCAAGGTTTATTGGCAGTGCAATACAAGCCAGGCAGGGAGATTACCCCAGAGCAAGAAGCAGCTGCTGTCCTTGGTTACCAGAGGCCTTTTATAGGAAAAAGCTACAACAAAGTTGTTTGCTTGAGGGCATAGTGCTGGCATGCTACTGATTGGTTCATGCCTAGGGTCTTTCTGCCCCAGAGTATCTTTAGACCCCACCTGGATGGACCCCACCTGGACTCTATCTGGGGTGGCTGTTTTTACCCAGAACCGGGCAAGCAAGAATCTATTCCTCTCCCAGAACTAGGCAGATGTCTTGGCTAATCTCCCAGAACTGGGCAGGTAGGAAGCTATTCTCTCAGAACTGGGCAGGCCCCCTGCCAGGAATGTGAAACTAAACTTTATTTTACTTTTTTACAAAATAGCTACTAAAATACAAAATGGGGTTTCTTGAGCTCAGTTTTCTCTCTTCACCACCACTTTGCTGGTGTGAACTTGTCTAGTGAAGGAGAAAAAGGTTGTTAACTAAGTTGGCCAAACTAACATGCCTCGGGGCTAGCTGGCAGGAGAGGATCAGACATTGTGGAACCACGGGGTGCTCCTCTTTACTTTTATTTCTAAAGAAAGTGATGTGTGTGTTTGTGGGGGGTGAGTCAGGGAGAGATGTTCATATTCCCTAAGGAAATAGAGCATACGGAAAACACCAGGCAGGTATAAAACTAAATTTATTTACTTTAAAATTTTTGTTTTATGTGTGTGGGTGTTTTGCCTGCATGTATGTCTGTGCCCAACATGTGGGCAGTGCCCCAGAGGCCAGAAAGGAGAGTTGGCTCTACTGGAACTAGAATGACAGACAGTTGTTAGCTGCCATGTGGGTGCTAGAAATAGAGCTGGTCCTCTCCTAGGCAGAACTCTTAACTACTGGGCCATCTCTCTAGACCCTACATATATGTTAAAAATCCTTTCCTGCCTCCTTAAGTCCAAACCTTCTTTTCTGTAATGAACCTGCTGAACACTCACAGCTTTCCCAGCCTGTCATTGGCTGGCTTCCTCACAGCTCCCACACTTCAGGAGGCTACTGGGCTGGCTGGGTGCAGGCCTTCTGAGCTCACTGGGGTAGATGCATGTGGCAGGGTTGTGGAGGTCAGGACTCTGGATTGCATCATGCTTCTGAGGCTTGCTACCTCTGAGATTCTGAACACATAGTGTGGCCTTTCTGAGGAATCAAGGGGTCAGGTAAAGATGAAAGCCTTATTTTCATCAGGAAGAGGAAGCAGAGAGCTCACCATCTCTCTCCCTAGTATGGCGTGGTTCTTAACCACGAATTCCCCACCAGCCCTGTGTACAACTAAATTTAAAAATAACAGAATCATCCCCAACTCACCGGCATTCTCATCATAGCTTCCTATTTTCTGGAGCTCAGGAGGAAGCTAAGGAGGAAATAGTTGAAGATTAGCAGGAATTCACTTGCTTACTGTCACTGCCAGTGTGAGGTGTCTCAGTATGGCCAGTTTAACTAACATCCTTTGCTCCTACTTCAACAAAGGGAAAGAATCCTCATCAAGAATATACATGGAGTTTCCCATTGTTGATTGTACAGTGGACTATTCTCTATACATAGCTCACATCCATTTTCTCTTTGTCACAGATAACATTTTTAATAGAGGTTTCCCTCTTTAGTGACCATGCCAATTACAGTGATCATGTCAGAGGGACTCAAATGGATATGTGTTATTTTTAAGTCTGATTTTATTTACCTGTTACTCAATTCCATGGAAAAATTTTATAGAATTAAATTCAAACCATTTTAAATAACATGAGTAATTATATTAAAGTCAATTTATAATTAATGGCTATTATCAAGATACTTACCATCAACCTGTTCACAGTAGTCATAGGAAGTTGAGGAAATTGTGTGTTTCATCTTATATCTGGTCAAGTAAGACAGTTTTGCCTAGCCATCTCAAGTGATCTATACTCCAAGCCACAAGTGAAATGAGGATTCTGTAATAAATATATGGGCATTTAAAAAAATGGGCAAATAACTTTCTTGGGGCAGAGTCTCACTTATACCTGGCTGGCCTCCGCCTTGAACTGCTAATAACTCTTGTAATATTGATAGTAAGTGTGATTCAGCATCTGCCTCTCTACCTCAAAACTGAACAACTTCAGCTTGGTAGGTGGAAGCAGAATGATTACTACTTTTCTCTTGTTATTACTATTGGCCTGATACTTTCTTGCATTTTTGTTTTAAATGCTTTATTTTTGTACATATTCATTTATTAGGTGTCACCCATGTGCAGATGTATTATAGAAATTATTTACTAGCAATCAATTATATAAAAGAATCAACAATTATTGAGGAGTCTATATAAAACATTCACTGATGTAAGATTAAACTTTAGGGCAATTTTTGGAGGGTTGAAATGTCCCATGCAGAAACTCAGTTCCTTGTTCAGAGCGGAGTCAGAGGTGGCAGATTCCAGCTCCTGGGCCACTCATCTGGAGAATCACTCTCCAGGATGGGGGTCACACCCAAGGGTCTGATCTCAGACTCTTGCCAGCAGACAGGCCTAAGGCTTTAAAAGCTGGGAGTGGCATCCACCAACGACCCCTAAAAGAAGGGACCTCACATGGCAGGGTCCTGCCTCCAGGATGAACTGTGTCATCAGAGAAGGACAGAGGTTTTTGAAACTCAGACCTGTGTCCAGAGCAGAGTCAGAGATCGAGCAGACCCCTTGCTCAGAGCAGACAGGAGACATACATGCCCTCTTGCCACAACTGACTAGGAGCTGACTAATTGTGAATGACTGAAACTATGGGCAGACACTAGTGCAAAAAATACATATAACAATATAAAGAACAACAAGGCAACACAAGAAGAAATTGGTGGTTCTACAACTACAAGACCTGAACAAAGCAGTGAAGAGGAAACAGAGGGAAACAACAGCAAAAATAGCTTTATGAAGATTATTGAAGCCTTAAAAGAGGATATAAAAAATTCCCTTAAAGAACTAGAACAAAATACAAACAAAAAATTAGAAGAGATGAACAAATCCTTGAAAGAAAACTAAGAAAAGGAAAACCAAAAAATGAAAGAAGCATTCCAGGAATTAAAATTGAAATAGAAGCAATAAAAGAGGCACAAAATGAGGCAAAGGTGGAAATAGAAAATCTGAAGAAAAGAGCTGGAACTACAGATACAAGCATAACCAACAGAATCCAAGAGATGGAAGAGGGAATCTCTAGGATGGAAGACTCAGTAGCAGAAATAGATACATAGTCAAAGAAAACACTAAAACCAAAAAAAAAAAAGCCTTAACACAAAATGTTTGGGAAATTTGGGACACCATGGAAAGACCTAACCTGAGAATAATAGGAATAGAAGAAGGAGAAGAATACCAGATCAAAGGCACAGATAATGTTTTCAATAAAATCATAGAAGAAAACTTTCCCAACCTAAAGAAGGAAATGCCTATAAAGATATAAGAAGCTTATAGAACACCAAAGAGATTCGACTCTCAAGAAAAGTCCACACACCACATAATAATCAAGCCACAAAGCATACAGATCAAAGAAAAAATTTTAAGAGCTGCAAGAGAAAAGGACCAACTTACTTATAAAGGCAGACCCATCAGGGTAACACCTGATTGTTCAATGGAAACAATGAAAGCAAGGTCTTGGTCAGAAGTTATACAAACACTAAAAGAGCATGATTGCCAACCTAGTCTACTATACCCAGTAAAACTATCAATCACCATCGATGGAGTAAACAAGATATTTCATGACAAAATCAGACTTAAACAATACTTATCTGCAAATCCAGCCCTTCAGAAAGCATTAGAGAGAAAACTCCAACCTAAGGATCCCAGATACACCCATGAAACCACAAACAATTGATAATCCCACAGAAGAATAGCCAAGAGAAAGGAAATACATACAAGCTACCACCAGTAATGACAGGAAATATCAATTAGTGGTTACTAATATCCCTTAATATCAATGGACTCAATTGACTATAAAAAGACACACACTAACACGATGGATACCAAACCAGAAGCCATCCTTCCTCTGCATACCAGAAACACACCTCAACCTTAAAGATAGACACAGGCTCAGAGTAAAGGGTGGGAAAAGATTTTCCAATTAAATGGCCCTAAGAAACAAGCTGGTCTTGTCAACCTAATATCTAACAAAGTAGACTTAAAACTAAAATCAATTAAAAGAGACCAGGATGGACATTACTTATTCATCTCAGGGAAAATTGATCAAGATGAGATCTCAATCCTGAATATTTATGCCTCTAATATAAAGGCACCTATCTATGTAAAAGAAACACTACTGAAGCTCAAATTCCACATTAATTCTCAAACCCTAGTAGTGGGAGACTTCAAATCACACTTTCACCCTTGGATAGGTCAACCAGACAGAGACTCAAAAGAGAAATAAGGAGTCTAACAGAGGTTATGATGCAAATGGATTTAATAGATATTTACAGAAACTTCCACCCAAATGCAAAGGAATATACATATTTATCAGCACCACATGGAACTTTCTCTAAAATTGACACCATAATTGGTCATAAAGCAAATAACAATAGATACAAAAAAATTGGAAATAATCCCTTGTATCCATATCAGAGCACCAGTGCCTAAACTTAGAGCTCAACAACATCAAAAATCACAGAAAGCCTCTAAACACATGGAAACTAAACATAACTCAACAGAATCACCTCTGGGTCAAGGAAAACAAATTAAGAAAAAAATCAAAGTCTTCCTAGAATTTAATGAAAATGAATCCACAATGTACCCAAACTTGTGGGACACAATGAAAGCAGTCTTAAGAGGAAATTCATAGTGCTAGATGCCTATATGAAAAATCTAGAGAAATCCCACACTAGAGACCTAACAGCACAGCTGAAAGCTTTAGAACAATTAGAAGCAAAATCACCTAGAAGGAGTAGATGGCAGGAAATAATCAAACTTAGAGCTGAAATCAATAAAATTGAAACAAAAGAACAATACAAAGAATCAATGAATCAAAGATTTAGTTCTTTCAGAAAGTCAACAAGATAGATAAACCCTTATCCAAACTAACCAAAAAGCAGAGAGTATCCAAATCAACAAAATCAGAACTGAAAAGGCCGATATAACAACAGAGCCCCAGGAAATCCAGAGAATTATCAGGTCATACTTTGAAAATCTATACTACACAAAAATGAAAAACCTAGAAGAAATGCCTCTGGACAGGTACCATTTACCAAAATTAAATCAAGATCAGATTAAATACCTAAACAGACCTATAACCCTAAAGGAAATTGAAGCTGTCATTAAAAGCCTCCCAAGTAAAAATAGCCCAGGTACAGATGGTTTCAGTGCAGAATTCTACCAGACATTCAAAGAAGAACTATTTCCAATACTTCTCAAAGTGTTTCACACAGTAGTCAAACTCTTTTTATGAGGCCACAATAACCCTGATACCCAAACCACTCAAAGACACAACAAAGAAGGAGAATTACAGACCAATTTTCCTCATGAATATTGATGCTAAAATTTTCAACAAAATTCTGCTAAACCATATACAACAACATTAAAAAAAATATCATCCACCACAATCAAGTAGGCTTCATCCCAGAAATGCAGGGATGGTTCAACATACAAAAAACCATAAATGCCATCCATCAAATAAACAAACTGAAGGGAAAAAAAAACCCACATGATCATATCTGTAGATGCTGAAAAAGCCTTTGACAAAATCTAACATTCGTTTATGATAAAAGTCATGGAGAGATTAGGAATACAGGAAAAATATCTAAATATAATAAAGGCAACTTATAAAAAGCAGACAGCCAATATCAAACTAAATGGAGAAAAGCTCAAAGCAAGCCCACTAACATTAGAAAGTAGACAAGGATGTCCTCTCTTCCCTTATCTATTCAACATAGTTCTCAAAGTTTTAGCTAAAGCAATAAGAGAATGAAAGGAGATTAAGGAGATACAAATTGGAAAAGAAGTGAAACTATCTCTATTTGCAGATGATATGATTGTATACATATGTGATCCACAAAATTCTACCAGAGAACATCTACAGCTGATAAACACCTTCGGTAATGTAGCAGGATACAAGATTAACTCAAAGAAATCAGTAGCCCTCCTATACACTAAAGATAAAAGGGCTGAAAAAGAAATAAGGGAAACATCACCTTTTCTAATAGCCTTCTTATGTGACACTTGCTGTTCTTGATCAGCCCTAAGTCTTTCATGCAGAACTGATGGAGCATCTGTGTTACAGCTCGGGGAGCTGAGGAGAGGCCATTACCTCTGGGAGTGTCCAGATGCCTGTGCTCCAAGCAAAAAGTAGATGCCCTCCACAGATAAGGCATTCAGGTAGTACAAGTAAGGGAAAAGCCTTTTTCATCAGGGAGTGGAGACACATCATCTCTGCCCAATCCTTGGGCAGTTTGTAAAAGGGGTTCTCTGTACTGGGAGTCCCTTCCTTCATAACCAGTGTAAATAATTTGTAACTATCCAGTTTTGTTTGTGACCTGCCTTCTCCATTAGAGAGTACACTGAAGGGAGATTTGTTTTACTTCCTCTATAAACTATTGCCTTGTCATTGCAGACCAGAGGCTGGGCTAAAACAACTGAATTTTGCAAAACCAAGCGACGTTTTAGTCTTCAGCTAGGTGGAAGCAAGGTAGAGCGAGTGTGGCCGAGGGCTGTGTGTAGACTGAGGACACATTCTGCTTGGCTCTGCTCATCTGTAAAATGAGAATTAGCAGAGAACTTGTTGCGGAGTTCTGAGGAGCAGTTGGAATTGGTATGCTGTGTGGAAAGTTCAGGACAGGGGTGATGCTGGAAAGTGGGAGCTGTTATGTTAAATTATGAATTTAAACACCAGACATCTCAAATGGGAATTAACTGTGTTATTAAACTAAATGCAATTAATTTATACTTTGCCATTAAATTCAAATTAATTTAATCCCTAGGAGCTTTAGCATTAGAAGATTAGATTCTTTATCATTTTTTATATAAATAGTTTTATTTCTTCAAGATAGCCACAAGCTAAAATAAAAAAATATGTTTGCCTAATTGTACAGAGGTTCTGGGGGTAGACGCCTGCAGTCCTGACTCCTCAGGAGATTGAAACAGGAGCGTCACTAAACCTGGGAAATCCGACCAACCCAGGACAGCACAGTTTAACCTCTGTCTCAAGAAATTTTTAATTCAAAATAAATAAATAGATCCAAAATAAATATATAGGTGCTGAATTTATTTATTTGGTGCCCAAATTTGCTATAGGGTTGAAAAACTGAATTTAACAGTTGCTGCCTGACAGTATATTTCTTAACACAAGCTAGTTTTTTTGATGAAGTCAATATAAATAATAATGAGATGATAAGGGACAATTTTATTTGGTGAGTATTTGGTAGCAATAGGAGTAAAGTGTATTAACAGTGAGCTGTTGTTTTTTGTCATTTGTCTTACTTGTGAAATCTGGGCCATGTGGGTGAGAAGCAAAGTTTACATAATCCATTTACAGAGGGAGCCACGGTGTGCAGACCTACTTACTTAAAACGGTATTGTTTTTTCTAAGAAAGTTTTTCTTGACAGAGTCTTGCTAGGTAGCTTACACTGGCCTCTGTAAATCCTCCTGTCCCAGTTTCCCAAATACTGAGATACTGGGATTATAAACATGTAGCATCACACTAGCTTAAAACGACCATTTTAAAGTGGAAATTATTCTTTTGCTGTGAGATGGTTAGTTATGGCCTGAATCAGGTATAACTTTGATAGTGTGCTGGAAGTCTTAAGATATTTTGATTGGGCAGGAGAAGAAAGGTCACAGGTTATTTTTCTTCATTAGGATCCAAAAGTGTTTGACATTAAAGTTAAAATGGGGAAAGATAAATTCAGCTGAACTAAAAGGGAGGAAAGGAAGTAAGCAAAGGAGGAGAAGAGGGGGAAGAGGAGAGGGGGAGGAAGGGGAAGAGGGGAGGGGGAGGAGGGGAAGAGGGGAGGGGGAGGAGGGGAAGAGGGGAGGGGGAGGAGGGGAAGAGGGTGGAGAGAAGAAAAGAAGGAGAAGAGACAGAGGAGTTTCAAAAAAGAGTACCAAGCTACGGCAAGAACAGGTTTTATTGAAGACCATGACACTGTTGTACGCAGTTTCAGCTGGGTTCCCATGAGAAGGTCAAAAGAAAGGAAAACAGGGCGACTAGCTATGCCATTTGGCCAGCAAGCAGGCGGCGATGTAAGCAGCTCCTATATGATATGGACCTATATGTTTTCCCTATATGATATGGGTAAACAACACTTTGTCTCCTTCAAAACAAGCCCAAGTTCACAATTTAAAATATTTCCCTAATATTTTCCCTCTCTTTGTTTTATAGTAGCATTTATTATGTGAAATTTTATTATGAGAAAAGCCATATAAAAGGGCAGGAAGCCCTAAGGATGCAAAAGAAAGCTGTCATGGATCTCTGTTTATTTCTGTGCATTGCTTATTGCAACTATTTGAGGGTCACATTTCCATGGTATCTAATTGTCAGGCTGCATTACACAGCTAGAGAGGAAGGAACTTGGTACCATTTCTACAGATTTTTTACTGCTCTGGGTAGTGAAGATTCTCCATGTCCAAATATCTCCCCAATGCTGAGCAACCTCTCAGACTCAGGAGGCACCCTGTGGCGGAGATAGTGGGCATTTTTGGCCTTTGCAAACAACTCTAGGAAGGTTGGCTTTGTGTGCCTGCCTTTTAAGCTTCCTGCAGTTCCCACAGAGCTTGCGGGATTTTGGTCCCCAGCATCCCCATGTGGCTTTAGGCAAGCATTTTTTGATCTGATCTCATCTGCAGATGCTGACCGCCTCTCACCATCTGAGCTGGACACAGGGCTGCCTTCTGTCATGTGGGTGGAAAACGCTTGGCCATGACATGAGACAGAGACATCCTTGTTAGGGTCTGTGCCCTTGAGTAGATCTACAGACTCTTTCTCCTGGGCGTGTGAATTCTCTTCCTTGTAGCAGCTGGTTCTAATGCATTGACATTGCAGATTCTCTTGGCTTCTCAGGGAATCTTTGAATGTAGTTTTATGTAAAGAGAGCCCTTGAATTTTAGTTTTAACTTCTTTGGTCATATTGGTTGCCAGTAACCTGGGGGAAGGGGGTTGAAATGGAAGAAATAAATGTCTTTGAAAAATGAAGGGACTTTCCATTTATTAGACTATCTGTGTGCTTTCATTTGCGGTGGTAAAGTGGGGTAGAAGGTGAAGGGTGATGGGGTGGAAGTGTCCCTCTCTTGGAAGGAGAAGGCAGCATCTCCCCAGATGGAGGGGAATTTAAGGAGATTGGTTGGGGAGGTGGATTCAGAGTCACACTCAAGTGCTTAGTCATTTTCTTACCTAATTTTCGGCTCTAGGGTTATGTGTCTCTGTCCTGTTTGTGGTGAAAATGTGGCAACTTCTTTTGGTTTCTTCTGAATTCCATTCTCCACGTAAGAGGAGATCCTTTTCTTGATGATGTCTGAGATGAAATAATTAACAAATGATGGACTGGAAGGATGGTTTATCTGTTAAAGAGTTCTCGATGCTTAACCACGGAAACCAAGAGTTTGGATTCCAGTACCCACATCCATGGCTCAAAAACACCTTTGACTCCCAGCGCCAAGGGATCTACCCTCTTCTGGTCTCTGTCAGCACTTGCATACACATGTGCTCATATACTCACTCGCATATACACAGAGACACATGTTCACACAAATAAAATACTTTAAAATGAGTTAATATGGACTGAATTGTGTAAAGTTTTATTTATTGGAGTCCTAGTCCTTAGTTTTCAAGATTATGACATTATTTAGAGATAGGCTGGTTATAGATATGATCAAATTAAAATGAGGCCATTATGGTAGCTCCTGACAACTGCGCTGTGTCCTTATGACAGCAGCAGTTTGACTAGACATGCAGAGAGAGCAGGGTGATGACAAATGACAGATGAAGAGAACTGTCATCCACGCACCAAAAAGGAAGCCTGCTCCTGGCTCATACCCGAGGAAACCCTGTTCACATCCCCACTTTGACTTCGAGGCGTCAGAGGTTGAGACACCAAAGCTCTATGGTTTGAGTGGTGAGGATTTTGGTACTTTGCTGTGCAGCCCTAGAAAATGAGTTTAGTGGAAGAAAGTGAAAGCTGGGGTCTGGACTTTCAGAGAGCTAATATATGAAGATCCTGGGTTCCACCATACTTCATTCCTCCGATTCAAGGGAAGAAAACAGCAAAGCTTCCTCCAGTACCTGCTGCTTGCCTAGAACATGTCCGAGAGGATTTAGACACCAAGATCAGATGTTGCAACTGCCTCAGCCCTGGTGGGCTTTGTTTGAATGTTTTACTTGGCAAGCACAGCTATTTAAAACAAACCAGCTGGGTGTGAACATTTTGTCTGTTTACCACAGTTGTAGCCTTCCAACTGCCAGTGGCCATGGGTGTTGGGAGCCAAAGCCTAATTTAGCCATATTTTAGCTCCTACAGCTAGCCATTTATCAGCAGTCTATACCCTAGATAGCCAATTACCAGAAGACTACACCCCTTATTGTTTTAAGCTAAGCCATGACTCCAGGCTTTCTCCTTGACCTTCTCAGATCAGCAGGTGACATCCTGCAGGCCCTCAACTGATAACAGATAGATTTCCATATCAATTCTACCCTGTCTGTTACTTCCACTCACAGGCGTGCCACCTTCTTCTGAATATCCCACCCCTTTCCTCCCAGCTTCCTGCATGGTAGAGATTCTTTATAAATATTGGCTGAAACAATAAAGCGTAGGAGGACTTGATCAGAGAGATTTGTCTTGTCCTTCCGCTCTTAGTGTTCCTGCCTTCCATTTGTTTCATTCCCAGGCTCAGGTCCACGCTGAAGACCCTGCTGGCCGGCCGGGGCACATGGGTAAGAGGACTTTCCATTTTTCTGGTTGATGTTCCAGTCTCTTGTAGTCACAGTTTGAAGGGAACACACTGACTCTATTAGTTTTCAAGGCACTTAAGTCATTTGGAATAGAAAATCTTGCATTGGTTTATGCTTTGATGAGAATCACTTAAAGTTATAGTGGTTAAGGCTAGGGGTATTGTTTAGTGCTGGTCGCTTGCTTGACATGCACAAGGCCCTTGATTCAGTCCCAAGCATCAGGCCACCTACTTTCCACCCCACTAAGCCACAAAAATCACAACCAAGAATAACAAACAAATATACATCTCAGCACCAGCAAACAAACCCAGGACATTGCCCTCCCTATAAGCATCCTATTGAGGTTAGAATGTACGAGACAGTGGGGATAAAAGTATGGGGCCATACAAGGGGCATGAACATCACCTGAAACTCATCTGATTACTTCTTTGAGCTCTTTGCTTTATTATCTTCTTGGGGCTATTTTGAGGCTTTGGGGGTCATGTACTCTTTTCTATTTCCAATAAACTAAAGAATCTGAGCTACTTTTCTTGGCCGCCCACCCTTCTGCAGCTGAGACAGCGGGGTGAACAGGTTCAGAAATGAGCATATCTCTTCTCTGTGACATCATCTTCCTGTTCCCCTCACCACAACAGTGTGGTGCTGTATTCACCAAGTTATACCATTTAGCTTGTACATTTGACTGCCTACCTTGAGACTGTCTATATGCCCTCATTTCCTTTATCCTCGGCCATGTTGTTCGTCATGGAATCCTGATGATTCTTCTTTTCAAATGTCCTGAAAGCTGATATTTTCTTCTCCTGATGTTGCTCTAGTTTACGCTTTACATCAAGGTCTGCATTTGGAATTCTGTCAGGCCTACACTGGCTATGTCCTGAGCTCTATTTTCTCATAAGCACTGTAGTTGGAGAAATCTCTCTAAAATATGAGTATGGAATCTTCCTGTACCCAGACCCTGCAGGGTTGTATTAGTCCTTGTCAAGTTCTGGCTAGAGACAATGCTTGGTTAGTGTGAGTTTTGTAACTGCAGGTGCACTTCATCAGCATGGAGCTATTTCTGGCAAATCATACTCATTCCCATCCCTCTGTGCACACTCTTCCTTCTTCCAGGAAAGATCTCCGGATACACAGTGTCTGAAATCTCTCCTACATCACTTCACTCTTCTCCTAGGTTCTGCTCACACACTGCCTCTTTGGGGGAAATTCTTATAGGAGCCTTTAACAGGGGCAGAAGATTTCTGGTAACCTTTATAAAAAGCTCCATCTTTAGCATTTACATTTTTTTATGAGATTTATAAAAGTCATTTTTAGAAAATCAACCTTGTAAAATCTCAGTGATCTGACAGTGTAAATAAGCATCGTAAATAAGCATCTCAGAGTCAAAAGACCTTATTTGTTCACATTTCCATCTGAGCCTCTGAGTAGCCTGAGTGGGTGGCACACATTTGTAATCCTGGTGCTCAGGGGATGGAAAAGCAAGATCCTGAGATTGAGGCCAATTTGGGATATGCTGTGAGACTCAGTCTTTAAACAAAGCAAAAAGCAAAGCAAAACAACAACAACAACCCCAACTGAAACAGCCAGACAGCCAGCCAAACCACTATCTGATCAACCAAACAAAAGCACATGACCGGAAATACCTCAGAGTAGCATCAGTGAGAAAAAGGCTGAATTTCAAGCCTGATTTCTATGTACTGATCCTACTCTCTAAGATGAGGGCCAACAATACGCACATGCAGCCGTCCAGTGAAGGGCAAATAGCTGCATCTCAGTGATAACAGTTCTATGAAATAAACCTTTGAAAACTGTGGCTGAATACAGTGTCTAGAGAGCATCAAAAGGATACACAGTCCTTCCTTCTCCTTTATCTGACTTGACTGCTCAGTGTGAGAGGCAAAACCTGGAGACCATGACCTCTGAAGTTGTCTGTCTCTTGGTCCTGACTGTGGCTGAGATAAATTCTCTATATAGCAGAGGTGGTCGCAGTGTGGGGCCTGACTTTATGCAGCCTCCGGAATATGGACATCTGCTCTCAGAGTGAGAACCAACTAATGGGCTTCTAAGGTGCCTTTCCAGTATTGTTCTTATTCCAAAAGGCTAAACCACTTACTGGAGACAGGGGACTTGACATAGAGTTTAGTCCACACAGGGTCATCGTTCAAGTGTCAAGGAAGCTAGAGACCATTACAAAATTAGAGAGAATTGCCAGGCCAGTATTGTGACACTGCTTTTGTTTTGTGTGTCTGCTGTTGAAGCTGTGCAGCCCTGGTAGGTTTTTTGTTTAAACATGTCATCTGGCTTTCCTCCCGAGTGGGCCACATCACATTCAGAGCACGCTCCTGAGTTCTGGCACCTGGCTTAAGTCAGCAGGAATGTTCTGAAAAGCAGAGTTTACTGACTCCATAGAATTTTGAAAGAATGTTAAAACCCAATTATTTAAGGAAGAAAATGAGGAGCACCAGTTTCTACAAAGCACACAACTAAACTCGTTTCCAACAAGATGGCAGGAGAGGTTTCATTCTGAACCGTCTTTGCAGTGCTGATCTGAGTAATTAAAGTTGTCAAATCCTAAGCAAATGCTTTGCTCTTAGGCTTGTGCCAAGTTGTCACTGACAGCTCAGATAATTTCATAAGATGAGCATTGTCACTCCTATTTGTCAGAGGAACTGAGGTCAAAAATCGCCAAGAAAGGTTTCCTTTTTAACTTTCCTTTCACAAAATGACCGAAACAGCTTATACCTTAGCGGCTTAACAATGGCCACAAGATCCCAAAGAGAAAGGCTCGTGCCATAAAAGAGTAACAGCAAATTAGTTCTGATAAAGGAAAGAGAGTGCCAGGCTAGAGGAGAGAAAGAGAGAGAGGGAGGGGTGAAGGAGGGAGGGAGGGAGAGATAGAGAATTGGAAACATGATAGTGATGAAATCTGGAGAATGCCAGCCCAAGAACATTGGGGACACAGGGACCAGGAAACATGAGGAGCTACAGATTTGGGGGAAAGGTAGAGAACCAGAAGGGTTAGGTCTACTTAAACTCAGAGGGAGATGGAGGGGCATTGGTTCTGCTGGTCATCCAGGACTAAGAACCCTAGCATACGGTAAACACTTCCTTCCCTGCCCACTCACCTGCACCCTGCACCTCACCTTGCTGCAGCCGCTGCAGTTCTTTCTGAAGCTGCCTCTGCTCCCTGGTCAGCGACTTCACATGATAGAGACAAATGATCTCCAGCCTTTGCAGTCTAAGGCTGAGTCTGGCTTCAGCTTGCCTGGCATTCTTTCTCTCCCAGTCCAACTGCTTATACAGTGGTCCCCTCGCCATGTTTCTGTTCATCCTCTTCCTGGGCTGGAAACAGTGGAGCAAATGTCTTTCCGGGTACCTCAACCAAGAGCCAGGCCAAGACGATAGTCTCTGGTGATTGGTCAGCAAGTAGTTTAAAAATAAATTTTTATTAAGCTCCAAACTGCTTAGTCAGCTGAAGTCACAGCATCTAAACCCACATTTCTCCCTCTTTAACTCCAGTGGCACTCTCAGGGAGGGACACACCTTTTCTCTCCTCCGAATCTCCCCCATTACTCACCTGAGGGCTAAAGTACAGAATGTGTGCAGGATGGTGGTCAGTTGCTCCCGCCAGGGCTTTGGTGCTAATAATTCAGAAAAGGATTAGCACTGAAGAAGGGAATATTGTCGGACCCAAGGCGGCTCAATTTACTAGACTTTTAATTCAGCTTGATTAAAGTACAGGCTGAAGCATCGATGAAGATCAAGGTAGGTAGCCCTAACCTGCAAACCAAGATTCTTACCATGAAATCTGTGCTGCTCTGGCTGCTAAGTTGCTTTACTGAACTTGTAGATCTCCTGCAAAGAGGAGGCGGGTCCTTGGGAGAGGGCTGCTGGCCAATGTCTCCCTGCCTCAGGAATGCTGACTCCTTGAGCCATGGGTACCAGTCCCTCTTGAGGAGGCTGCATTTCTAACATGTTTTGAGAATGAAGGAAACTTGTCAGCCTCAGCCCTCCCAGAGGGGCCTGCGGTGCTCCTCCTGGTATCCATGGGAGCCAAGAAGGAAAGCAAAGAGTCCCGCACTGTCTGCCACCGTTCTCACTTCTCCCCTCCTCTCTTCACCCCCACCCCACCTCCCCGCCCTCACCATTCTTCCCATCTCCCACCCTCTTCTCTGCTTCTTGGAAACCAAAAGAGAACACCCTGTTTCGTCTCCTCACTCATGACTTTGCACATTTTGCACAGAAGGGCATTTAACTTGCTTAGTCTGTGTTATTGTACTTCATGCTGAGTGTTTCCAGGATTCTAGCCTTGCTTAGTGTATTTCAAAGTTTATTTAGACTTTTAAAGTATTGGACATAGCATTAGATGAAGTCTTTTTTTTTTTAAGTCGGCTTTTGTCTTCAGATTTGGACAGCTGCAGCAGACAGCAGAGTTGAGCTATTGCTTATAGAGGAAGATACTGGGTGGGACTGTTCTTGTTTCCTTGGGGATCCATCTGAAAATATGAGGCAGTAATATTCCATAGTCTAAGGCAGCTGCCAACACTGGGCCCACTAATCCCTTCAGAGGTTATGAAAGGCAGCTAAGCAGCCCATTACCACTGTCACCACCTGGCAAACAAACTATTATAAAGAGATTACTGAGGAGCTGGGGGGTGGGGTGGGTGAGCATTCATTCTCTAAGTGGGGAATAATGCCTTCCCAGAGCTTTCCCATGGTTTAAGTTCTTCATCTCCAAGATTTACAAAAATAGGGTGCAGGCTCCCAGACAATTACTACAGAAAGTGGGGTGTCACATAAGGGGAGACTGACCCTTCATTTCCCCATCTGGGCAACCGGTAAAGTATACAGCAACAGAGCAGCTGTCACTCCGAATTTTTGTCCCCCCCAAAGACTGATGATCTCTCATACAATTTGTGTGTCACCTTGAAAAAGCGTTGGTGGAGAAACACTTGCAGAGCAGGGCCCCAGGTGTAGTGTGCATCATGGTCCCAATGAGAGCACCTTGAAGGCACTGACTCCATTTGTGGGAGCAAAACTCACAGGGTAGCCATGGCATTGCTGTGGGAAGCAAATGCTTGAACAGAGAGGAGATAGAAACATGAGTAGGGCCCGAGGAGATCTGGGTGAAGATAAACTTCCTCCAGAAAGCCATACATCTTAAAACAGAGGAGATCAGGAGCACACAGAACAGTGGCAAAGACAGAGTAAAGCCTTGGTACACTAAATGCAGACGACATGCCAGAAACAAGACCTGCTGTCTAGGATCAGAAAGATAAGAGGATAGGAACATAAGAAAGAGCATGTTGGGGATGGGGAGATGGCTTAGTTAAGTGTTTGCCACACAAGTGTGAGGCCTTCATTCTGGACCCCAGTACTCATGTAAAAGGCTGGACATGTGCTACCTGAGATGGGGGCACAGATTTGGTGTGGAACAGTCTGTCCAGAACACGGCTATTGTAATAGTAGTGGGGAAACAGCCAAGTTCCTGAGCACACAGCTGAGAGGTGAGAGGTCAAGAGGTGATGACTGTCGTCATAGCACTGTAATCTCAAGAGACCCTCTGGACACATAGCTGATTAAGAGCCCTCAGACCAACAGCCCACTAAGAGCCAACCAAGAACTAACCAAGAGTGAATTGAGGAAACAATGGGAAGATGGCAGTGCAAGAATACATACAACAATACAAAGGTCAACAAGACACTACCAGAAGATGTAAGTGGTTCTATAGCTTTAAGACCTGAACATAACAATGAAGAGAGAACAGAAGGAAATGACCTTAAAAACACCTTTATGAAATGAATAGAAGTCTCAAAAGAGGATTTAACAAACTTTCTTAAAGAAATAGAAGAAAATGCAAATAGAAAATTAGAAGAGATGAACAAATCTCTGAAAGAAAGTAAAGAAAATCAAGAAAAAGAAATCAAACAGGGGGGCTGGAGAGATGGCTCAGAGGTTAAGAGCACTGACTGTTCTTCCAGAGGTCCTGAGTTCAAATCCCAGCAAAACCACATGGTGGCTCACAACCATCTATGATGAGGTCTGGCGCCCTCTTCTGTAAAACTGTATGCATAATAAATAAATAAATCAAAAAAAAAATTAAATTAAGAAATCAAACAGGTAAAAAAATTTACCAAGAATTAAAAATTGAAATAGAGGCAATAAAGAAGGCACAAACCTAGAGAAAGCAAGACAGCTGGAAATAGAAAATCTGAAAAAAAGACCCAGAACCACAGATTCAAGCATAATCAACACAATGCAAGAGATGGAAGAGAGAATCTCTAGGGTGGAAGACTCAATAGTGGTAATAGATACATCAGTTAAAGAAAACACTAAGAACAAAACAGTCATAACACAAAATGTCCAGGAAATTTGGGAGACCATGAAAGGGGTAAACCTGATAATAATTGAAATCAGAGAAGGAGAAGAATACCAGCTCAAAGGCACAGAAAATATATTCAACAAAATCATAGAAGAAAACTTCCCTAACCTAAAGAAGGAAATGCCTATAAAAATACAGGAAGCCTGCAGAACACCAAATAAACTAGATCCACATAAAAAGTCTGCTTGTCATATAATAATCAAGCCACTAAACCTACAGAACAACAACAAAAATACTTAGAGCTGCAAAGGAAAAAGGCCAAATCACCTTAAAGGGAGACCCATCAGAATAACACCCGACTATACAATGAAAACAAGAAGGTCCTGGTCAGACATTATACAGACACTAAAAGTCCATGGATGCTATCCTAGACTATTGTATCCAGCAAAACTATCAATAAACATAGATGGAGTAAACAAGATATTTCATGACATAACCAGATTTAAACAATACCTAACCACAAATCTGGCTCCACAAAAAGCCCTAGAGGGAAATCTTAAGGAAACCAGAAACATCCAGGTAACAACAACGATTGATAAGCCCACAGAAGAAATCCCCCAAGAAAGAAAATACAAGCTACTACCAAAAAGGGCAGGAAATAATAATCATAGGTTATTAATATCCCTTAGTATCAATGGACTTAATTCACCTATGAAAAGACACCCTAGCATGATGGATACAAAAACAGAAACAATCCTTCTGCTGTATACAAGAAACTCGCCTCAGCTTCAAAGAGAGATACAAGCTCAGAGTAAAGGGTTGGGAAAAGACTTTCTAATCAAATGGCCCTAGGAAACAAGCTGGTGTAGACATTCTAATATCTAACAAAATATACTTTAAACTAAAATCAATAAAAAGAGACCAGGATGGACACTACTTATTCATCTCACCAAAAAATCCACCAAGATGAAATTTCAGTCTTGAATATCAATGCCCTTAACATAAAGGCACCTAAATATGTAAAAAAAAAAAATACTACTAAAGCTTAAATCTCACATCTAACCTGACACACTAATAGTGGGAGACTTCAATACCCCACTTTCACCCTTGGATAGGTCAACCAGACAGAAACTCAACAGAGAAATAAGGGATCTAGCAGAAGTTACGACCCAAACAGACTTAGATATATACCAAACCCAAACCCAAACATATTTCTCCATACTCCATGGAATTTCTCTAAAACTGACCACATATTAAGTCATAAAGCAATATCAACAGGTACAAGAAAATGAGTATAACTCCTCGTACCATATCAGATCACCATGGTCTAAAGTTAGAGTTCAACAACATCAAGAATCACAGAAAGCCTACCAATTCATGAAAACTGAACATCACTCAACTAAACCACCTCTGAGTCAAGGAAGAAATTAAGAAAGAAATCAAAGACTTTCTAGAATTTGATGAAAATGAATCTACTACATATCCAAACTTGTGGGACATAGTAAAAGCAGTCTTGAGAGGAAAATTTATAGCACTAGGTACCTACATGAAAAGACTAGAGAAATTCCACATAAGGGAACTATCAGCACAGCTGAAAGCCCTAGAATGATTAGAAGCAAACTCATCTAAAAGGAGTAGATGGCAGGAAATAATCAAACTTAGAGCTGAAATGAATACAACTGAAACAAAAAGATTACAGAAAAATCAATGAATCAAAGAGTTATTTCTTTGAGAAAGTCAACAAGATAGATAAACCCTTATCCAAACTAACCAAAAAGCAGAGAGAGAGAGAGTATCCAAATCAACAAAATCAGAAATGAAAAGGGGAACATAACAACAGAGCCCCAGAAAATTCAGAGAATTATCAGGTCATACTTTGAAAATCAATACTCCACAAAAATGGAAAACCTAGAAGAAATGGACAGCTTTCTGGACAGGTACCATTTACCAAAATTAAATCAATATCAGATTAAAGACCTAAACAGTCCATAACAACAAAGGAAATAAAAGCTGTCATTAAAAGTCTCAGAAATAAAAAAAAAAAAAAGCCCAGGCCCAGATGGTTTCAGTGCAGATTTCTATCAGACATGCAAAGAGCTAATACCAATACTCCCCAAATTGTTCCATACAGTAAAAACTGAAGGAATATTGCCAAATTCCTTTTATGAGGCCACAATAACCCTGATACCCAAGCCACTCAATGACTCAAAAAGAAAGAGAATTACAGATCAATATCCCTCATGAACACTGATGCAAAAATTTTCAACAAAATTCTGGTAAACAGAATCTAACAACATATAAAAAAAGTCATTCATCATAATCAAGTAAGCTTCATCCCAGAAATGCAGGGATGGTTCAACATACAGAAAACTGTAAATGTCATCCATCATATAAACAAATTGAAGGAAAAAAAAACCACATGATCATCTCCTTAGATGCTGAAAAAGCTTTTTGACAAAATCCAACATTCCTTTATGATGAAAGTCCTGGAGAGATCAGGAATACAGGGGAAATACCTAATTCAATAAAGAAGATTTACAAAAAACCAATGGCCAACATCATACTGAATGGAGAAAAACTCAAAGCAATCCCACTAAAATCAGGAACTAGACAAGGCTGTCCCCTTTCTCCTTATCTATGCAAAATAGTTCTCAAAGTTTTAGCTAAAACAATAAGAGAACAAAAGGAGATTAAGTGGCTACAAATTGGAAAAAAAGAAGTGAACTATCTCTATTTGCAGATGATATGATTGTATATGTAAGTGACCCATAAAATTCTACGAGGAAACTTTTACAGCTGATAAACACCTTCAGCAATATAGCAGGATACAAGATTAACTTAAAGAAGTCAGTAGCCCTCTTATACACTAAAGATAAAAGGGCTGAAAAAGAAATAAGGGAAACATCACCTTTTCTAATAGCTGGAAATAACATTAAATACCTCAGTGTAACTATACCCAAAGAAGTACCAAATTTATTCGACAAGAACTTTAAATCTCTCAAGAAAGAAATTGAAGAGGATATCAGAAAATGGAAAGATCTCTCATGCTGCTGAATAGGTAGAATCAACATAATGAAAATGGTAATCTTACCAAAAGCAATCTACAGATTCATTGTAATTCCCATCAAAATCCCAACACAATTTTTTACAGACCTTGAAAGAACAATACTCAATTTCATTTGGAATAACAGGAAAGCCAGATTGCAAAAACAATTTTGCTCAACAAAAGAACCTCAGAAGGCATCACCATCCTTGATTCCAAGTTATATTATAGGGCTACAGTAATTAAAACAGTTTGGGCATAAAGACAGACTTTTGGATCAATGGAATTGAAGACCCCGATATTCACCCACACACCTATGAACACCTGATCTTTGACAAAGAGGCCCAAAATATTCAATGGAAGAAAGATAGTATCTTCAACAAATGGTGTTGGCATAGCTAGATGGCAGTGTGTTGAAAAATGCAAATAGATCCAAACCTATCATCTTGCACAAAACTCAAATCATAGTGGATCAAGACTTCAACATAAACCCAGCTACACTGAACTTGATAGAAAAGAAAGTGGGAAATACCCTCCAATCCATTGGCACAGGTGACCACTTCCTAAATATAACACCAGTAGCACAGACACTAAGAACAACAATCAATAAGTGAAACCTCCTGAAATTGAGAAGCTTCTGTAAGGCCAAGGACACAGTCAATAAGACAAAATGACAGCCTACAGAATGGGAAAAGATTTTTTACCAACCCTACAAGTGACAGAGGATTGATCTCTAGAATATATAGAGAACTCAAGGAACTAGATCCCAAAACCCTTAATAGCCCAATTAAAAATGGGGTTCAGAACTAAAAAAGGAATTCTCAGTAGAAGAATTACAAATGGCTGCAAGGCACTTGAAAAAGTGCTCAACATCTTTAGCCATCAGAGAAATGCAAATCAAAACAACTTTGAGATACCATCTTATACCTGTCAGAATGGCTAAGATTAAAAACACAGATGACAGCCTATTGTGGAGATGTTGTGGAACAAGGACAACACTCCTCCATTGTTGGTGGGAGTGTAAACTTGTTTAGCTACTCTGGAATGCAGTATGGTGGTTTCTCAGAAAAGGATCCAGCAATATCATTTTTAGGCATTTACCTTAAAGATGTACATTTGCACCCCAAAAGCATTAGCTCAACTATGTTATTAGCAGCATTACTCATAATAGCAAGAACCTGGAAACAATCTAGATGCCCCTCAACTGAAGAGTAGATTAATAAACTGTGGTACATCTCCACAATGGAGTACTACTCAGCAATAAGAAAAATATCCTAAAATTTTCAGGCAAATGGATGGATTTGGAGAATATCCTCCTAAGCGAGGTATCACAAACCCAGAAAGATAAGTAGGGGATTACTCACTCATTATTGGACTTAAAAAATAATGTCATTTCATACAAGAGCTCACGGCTAGAATAGAGCTAAAAGACATTGTGCCTCAATTTTGCATTAATGGCCTATGGCAGGGGTGTGGGTGAGGAAGGATTTGTTTTCTTTAAGTGTCTGGCCACAGGGAGTTTAATGATGCTCCAGTAAGTAAATGAGCAGCATAAATGGGCTTTTTTGTAAATGGGAAGATCATAAGAGTGGGTATGAATCTGAAAGGACTGATAACTGAGTTTGATGGGGTGCATGATGTAAAATCACCAAATAATAATTAATAATAATAATAATAATAATAATAATAATAATAATAATAAAAAGGCTGGCCATGGTGGTATATGCCTATACCTAACTTCATCTCTGGAGGAGAGAGGGTCAGGGAGATCCCTGGAGCTCACAGGCCAGTCATCCTTGCTCAATTAACAAATTCTTGTATATGGACATACACACACACACACACACACACACACACACACACACACACACACACACATTCTCACTCTACTGTGCTGATGGGAGGAGGAAGAGAATGATAGGCCCTCCTTGCTCTTCCTCCTCCACATCCGTAGAGCACGGGGAGGAAAGGGCTGATCTGATGGGACTGAAGTGTTAAAGTGAGCTGAAGCTTCTTGCACACGGTATGGCCAGATCTGTCCAGGATCATCAAAAGAGAAGAAAGAAGAAAGAATCAAGGAAGACAGTGCCTGCAGTTGTGAAATTATCATTCTGGGATCATGCCCCCAGCTACCATCTACAGGGAAAGAACTAACCGGAAAAGTGCTCACAAGACATGGGAAAGTATATCATGTTGAGAATATAGATTTTTTGCTGTTCTTGCTGTAGTGATGTATTGTGTATCTAATACAGTTTGTCTGAAGATCAGAGAACAGAGCCAGCCACAGAAGTAGTCACAGAGGTCAGGGAGTGGTGACACAGGCCTTTAATCCCAGCACTTGGAAGTTTGTAACAGGAAGTGATATTGCCAGGCAGAGAGAGAGGAGACAGCTCAACCTTTCCTTTTCTGTTGAGGAGTTGACTTGGTGAGACCTGGCTATGGCTTGTTCCTGTGTCTCTCTGACCTTTTAGGTTATTAATACCACTTAGGATTTGTGCAATATCTCACAATAGAGACTCAGTTATCATCAAGATCATAGCGCACCCCCTCCCGTAAATATTGAGAAGTTAACTGTAAAATCCAAATGGTGGCCACAATAATTTTAAAATGGGAAAATAGAGAGCAACATTGTGTGATTTCTAGACGTACTCTGATCACATTAAGCTACATTAAGATCACACTGCAGCAGCACGACTATAAACACACAAGACCCCAGAACAGAAGAGAGATCTTAGAAAAGACTGGCACATCTTATCAGTTTGCTTTTGACAAAACATCAGCACAATTCAATGAAGGCAAGGATATGCTCCCCACAGACTGTGCTAGAGGCACTGATATCCATGTTGAAAAATTCAGCTTCAATCTTTGTGCTATGCCAAATGGAAAAGTTAAGAAGAATTTTATGTCTTAATTTAAAGGCTAAAATTACAAAATTTCTACAAGTAAAAAATTGTCTTTGAAAACATAGATTAGGAACAAATTGGAAGTAGACAATAACAAAGAAAAAAGCTAATAAACTGTATCAAATGATATGGAATCTCTTTTTCTTTGAAGCACACTGCCAGAGAAGAGAAAAGGTGTGCTGGAGCTCTGGAGAATATTCCATCTATTTATCTTACAGAAAGCCTGTATGCATAATACACAAACAGCACATGATGAGAGCAAATGCCCTATTCAAAAAGCAGAGGAAAAAAACAAGAACAGACAATCTAAAGAAGGGAAATAAGAAAATAAATATATATGCTCAATATAATTAGTTATTGGGAATTCCATATAAAAGCCATCTCATCTACTAACCAAGGTGCTGGTGAGAATATGAGTCAACTGAAACTTTTATGGATTGATCATTTAAATATAAATTATATAATCCTTTTGGAAACCAGTGTGGCATTTTTATAAAATTTAACACATAGACAAGGTTTAGGAATTCCATTTCTAGAGACTTAACCAATAGAAATGTTAAGTGCACCAAAAGACTGGTATAGGCATGCTCATGGGAACCTTTCTATAGCAGTCCTCAAGCAGAACAAGGTGAATGGCCAGTGAATCAGTGAATTGAGAAGCAAACTGTGATTCATTCATGTAACAGGATACTGCTTAGTACTAGAGAAGTGGGATACATAAATCCTGTGGATGGATCTCCACTCAAAGACACCATGTTGATGAGAAGGGGCTAGACACAAAAGGAAACTGGCTCCAAATATCTGAAATGTTATAGCAGGCACAAATACTCCATGACAACAGAGATCAGCTCGGTGGCTTCCTGGATGGAGAGGTGAAATAGTTGAAATTTTATAACAGGCACAATTAATCTATAGCAATAGAGATCAGCTCGGTGGCTTCCTGGATGGAGAGGTATAGATGAAGATTGGCTGCAAAAAGGGGAGAGGGAGATTCTGGGAAAAGGAAAGTGGTGATTATATGGTGCATACATTTGTCATAACCAACAACCTGTATGCCTAAACACTGCCATATTAATGAATATAAATTATATAAACTAAACTCTGGATCTTAATGTATATAAATTACATTTTAGTAAAGTTGATTATTAAAAAATTTAATTAAATTTCAGAGAGCTTCAGCTTGAACAGGAAGGATTGCTGCTTCTGATAAGTAGAAGGCCAACTGAATGTACAAAACAACTGTTTCTAGACATCTGGAAATAGGTGATGCCAGTGTGATCCAGAGCCCAGCTGGCTCTTGGCTGGAAAGAATGGAGGCTCAGAGGGCTGTGATGGTGGAGGAGGGAGTAAGGGACAGAGATAGAGAGAGATAGGGAGAGAGAGGCTGTGTATCTGTAGAGCCTTCGCTTGATCCTGCTCTATTGAAGCAAAAGTAAAATGTCTAAATGCTTACACATGAGCACTGAAAAATAAACATGGTGCATTTACACATTAAGATTAGTTTTCACTGAAAGCAATAGAACCACTGATATATGCAACAATGTAGGATAATCTCCGAAGCATTACATTAAGAGAAAGATGCTCATTCAAAGACTCCATGCTTTGTGATGTCAAATGTGCAAGTACCAGCAAATGTAAGCTTACCATGGTTAAAGTAGGTCAATGGCTGTTTGGGGTTGAGATGGAGCATGTAACCTCACTTTAAAGAACATGAGATTTGGTGGGGGGATACACTGTGTTTTGCTTATGGTTGTGTTTACATGGATACATTTATTTATCAACCTCTTTAAAATGGATGAATTCTATTGGATGTAGATTATATTTCAATAAATTTAAGTTTTAAAATATACGTGGGAGTAATGATGAGTAGGTAGTGAGATGACTCAGCAGGTAAAAGGTGCTTGTCGCCAACTCTGAAGACATGAGCTCAGGCCCTGGGACTCACATGGTTGAAGGAGAGAACCAACTCCTGCAGCTTGTCCCTCTGGACCTACACACACACACACACACACACACACACTCACACACAC